>LPNX010229580.1:0-62352 GCA_001517045.1 Pseudotsuga menziesii
TTTGTATTAGGTCAACATATATTCTACTATGTTCAAGTATTAGGTCGAATAATGCCTATTGTACTGTGTTTGAATATGAATTTTGTGGCGTTTGAATGCAATTCGGATTTCAGGGCCAAACAAGCAAGCATCGTGTTCATTGAATGACCTGCGATTAGATTCATGTCTGGTGAGAATAGATTTCATGGTGGCAGAAGTCACAAACAACTGCGAATTTTAGCATAGTCATGGATTGCTCGGCAGTGAAAACTGGGTGGCTGGAAAGAAATGTGCCTAGCCACCCAATTACAGTATTGCTTCCAAGGAAAAAGGGAGGTTTTGGTACATCGGGAAATCAACACCCATCAATATCTTATATTTAAATATTTTGACTAATGCCACTTTGAGTAGATCTCAGGGATTAACAATAACTTCTTTCCCAAATAATTTTATATGACAAAGTTTTGTCACGGTTTTCAAATTGCAAATTATATCACAGATATCTTTTAATAAAAATAATATGAAATGGGTATTATGTTATATTATTTATTTATAATGTTATTTTTCCTATATTATTAGTTTTTTTTTTCAATTTAATATATGTAAATATATAATTTAATCATTCTTTATATTAAATTTAAATTAAATTAAATTATGTAAATAAAATTTTAACTTATAATTAAAATTAAATTTAGAATTTAGAATTTAATAATTTGTGTGTATTAAATTTAAATTAATTTCAACTTAAATAAGTTCAAAATTAATAGGAATTATGATTTTAGATATTATAATTAATCATATTAAATTTGAATTTAATAACATTATTACTATATAAATTTAATAACATTAGTACTATACATGGTTCTTGAAACAGATGGAGAAGAAATGGAGATAGGAGATATTGACTTGGATGGATTGGAAGCGGCATGTTCTAAAAAGGTACCACAACAGATTTCTTTTCAAGAAGTCACGTTGTTGGAAAAGACGATAATCCAGGAAAAGGCTATGAAGTTTCTTGGAGTAGCAGTAGAATCCCTCAAGGACCCAGATGGTAAAAAGAAGGGGAAAAAATAAAAACGAGGAAGGCATAGCAATGTGCAAAGAATCCAGATCGTGGGGCTAAACTTGTAGCTTTTGGGCAGTATCCCACCATAGATGCGGGCCTCTCTGCTGCAACCAAATAGTTTCCAATGCGGATCACATCCTGGAACATAAGAGGATGTAACGGTACCTTGAACATTCGTCTTCTCAAAAGAAGGATTGAAATGGGAAAACTGAGCATTATCTTTCTATAGGAAACTAAATGCTCAGAAGAAGAATTAAAAACTATAGGGAGTAAAGTGTGGATGGGTAGTGAAGCTATTACGGTGGATGCAAAAGGGGCGGTAGGAGGTATAGGGATTTTTTGGAACCCAAGGGTGGTCTCCCTCTATGACTTTTCTGCTATTCATTTCTCTCTCTCAGTGGCTTTCCATATTTTAGGCACCTACACCAGGGGGTTTATGACCAATGTTTACGGCCCTCCTCGAGAAGAACAAAAAAGGAAATTTCTGGAGTCATTAGGGAGGCTCAAATGGTCTTTGGAAGGAAAACCCTGGATTCTTGGAGGGGAATTCAACCTAGTCAGGAATCTTGATGAAAAGAAAGGTGGGATACGTCATTTAAATTCCAATAGTGAATATTTTAATGAATTTATAGATAACCTAGAATTGGTCAATGTCAGAACAACCAATGGTACCTTTACTTGGAATAATAAAAGAACTGGAGACAGAGGAATAACCTGTCCGCTAGGCTGCTTCTTGGTTTTTGAATCCATCATGATGACTAGGGTAAATATTAGGGCCATAGTGCTTACATCAACTAGCTCCAATCACTGGCCTGTTAGCTTGGAATGGGAAAATGTCGGGGTTAACCTAAGGAGAACCTTCTGTTTTGAGAAATTCTAGCTTGTCTAGGCTGATTTTCTGGAGAAACTTAAAGAATGGTGGGAGGCAATGCCAACCATCAGAGGAACGTGGATGTACCAGTTTCAACAAAAAATTAAAATCTTAAAATCCAAAATCAAGCAATGGAATAAGGACTCCTTCGGTAACATATTCCAATCTAAACAGGAGCTAGATAGCAAAATCAAAGAGGTGCAAATCCCAGGTATGTAGAGCTGTTTCTCGTGTTGATGTATATGTAACTTCGGAATGTATTCTTCTATGTATTTTATATATTGTAACCCAATGTTTATTCCGAGGTGTTTCTATTATGTATTTGAGTCATGTTGTCATGCCCCGATGTTTCGATCAAGAGTATTAATAATGTAAACAAGTCATGTCAAGTCATTGTTGAAGTCCCCACAGTTTCGGGGCACTTGAGTTATTATACACTAATTAAGGTATAGGCTCGAGTAGTAATTATTAGGTTGAGCCTATGTGTGAAAAGGAAATTCAAGTGAACGGATGAATATAAATAGAGAGTGAGATTCTCTCTATTTATCACATTGTAAAACACATCATTCACTCTCTTAAGTGAGGCGCACTTGTGGAGGAGGAAATATACTGGGACTAGAAGGCCACTGCTGTTGGGAGATGTCTTACTATTTTGGTGCTGATTTTATCTCTAAGGAAGTTGCGGGGTTTTCTCCTTTATGGTTTCCCCGAGGAAAACTCTTTGTGTCTCTTGTCTCTTGTGATGTGCTTATGTTTTATTGCTGTGCTTGTTATTCTCTCAGTGAAAAGATCCTAAGTTCATAATGCTAGCTTAATGTGATGAAAAACTAACATGGTATCAGAGCTAACCTAAGAAGAAGACATTGTGTAGCTATAGGAACTAGGGCTTCCTATTTTTGTGGATCTTCCTCCACATATTTTCAGCAAAAGTATACTAAGATGACTCCCCATTGAAGGGTGCATCTTTCTGTCGATGCGGAATTCAATCTCAAGCATTTTCAGTTTCGATGTGGAAATTAGGGCTTTCTACAGAAGAGGAATTTTTGAGTGAGACCAGCATAGGGTTATTCTCCTCATCAAAACCAAAGTTTAGAGACCTGTATCAATAAATTTGGTTGGGTGAAACTCCAGGAAATTCAAACCCTAGTTTGACCCTGAGCTAGGAGAAACCCTAAATACTAAAACTGCTACGTTTTGGTACAGTCGCTATATTCCGAGATTGGCGAAGTATCAGAGGCTAAAAATTGCAGGGGCTTAACATAAAATCCTGATGAACCCTGTGTCCAAAAATAAGACTCAGATTCGTTGTACTCCAGGAGATATGATCTCTCCAAGTTAGGGTTCCAGCCTCTTCCAGAATTCATCCCTAAACAGGACATCTGGGGAGATCTGCAATATCTTGATCTACAGAGGTCCAAATGGAATTCCTGAAGATTTTCCAAAAAGGGAACAGAATTTAATTTCGGTGCTCTGAATATCAGACTCAGAAGATGAACCAGTGACACGTGGCATGCCATACAACTTCGTTGTTCTAAACAGTCCTGTAACAGGTCACCTTGGGAAAGGATCATAAATCCCAAATGGTGAAACCAATTCTAATGAAAATTGTGGTGTTGGATCAGAGACATGTGAGGTTACCTCAGTGCAAAATTTCAGACATAGAGGAACAGTAATTTCAGAGATATCACAGAAACAGTAACAGGAATTTTTGCAGAAGAAATTGGAAAATTAGGGCTTCCTGTTCTGGGAGCTTCCCTCCACTATTTTCAGAAAAGGAGTACATTGGACAGCTCCATTTGAAGAGATCTATCTGTTTATCCAATCAGATCTGAAATATTCCAAGTTTTTAAAATCAAGGTTTCTGTGACAAACCCTAGATCAGCGAACTCCAGGACAAGGACGGACACCTCAAATCGTTAAGATCTAATCCTTTGCTATTTCCATTTGAAGTTCTCATTTCAATATGATATATCACATCAGCTTGGTGACAAGCTTGGGGAAGTTTACAACTTCCAAGCCTGGAAGTATCTGATCTCTCTGAAGAAACTGGATTAGACACCTACCTGAGTATAGAGGTTCCAGTTTCAGAGGGAGACGAGGTTAGAAGCCTTTCACAAGAAGAACTTGGTCAAGGCCAAAGAAGACATCATGCTCATGCTGCAGAGGATGATGAACCATCCAGAAAGAGATCCAGATATGAAAGTGAAGATTCTTCAAGCAAGGATGAATATGTTCTGGTATTAGATCTCATAGGTAACATTACTCATGGAAGTGATGATTGGCTTATAGACAGTGGGGCTTCCAAACATATGACGAGATTCAAGGAATCCTTTGTAAGACTGTCAGAACATGAATCACCTCACAAGGTGAAACTAGGAGATGACTACCAATATCCAATAACAGGTAGTGGGGAATCTTCATACAAGCTAGACTCTGGTAAGCCTCTAACAATGAAAGAAGTATTGTTTGTGCTAGGATTGAAGAAGAACCTTCTCTTCATTTCAGCATTGATGCAAAAGAATGCGGGCTGCATTCATAGATGGTCAAGTCATCATATGGCCAAAAGGAAAGACTATCGATGATGTGGTAGTGATTGAAGAACAAGAAGGAGGCTTGTACAAATTGAAGGGATATCCAGAACAAGCCTTGATCCATGACACAGTAGATCCAAATGAGCTTTGGCATTACAGAGCACTACCTTTTGCAAGCAAAGCTGTTGAAGGTCTTCCAAAATCTCAAGCTATTTGAAGGGAAGAACAAAATCAGAATATGACTTAAAGAAACCAGTTGAAGAATGTGAAGATCCAAAATGCAGAGACCATGCAGTCATAAGAGTCTCTCAAATCAAAGAACAACTTGAAGCGGTAAAAGAAAAAGTGAAGAATGCAAAAGTGGTGATGGCCACCTTGAATGGCCTCCCAGGATCGTGGAATTCATTCATGTGAGGAATGTGTGCTAGAAGGAAGTGATTACTTTCAATAGACTCTAGAAAGAGAACTCACAAGAAGAAGAAGATCAAGAAGAGAAGGTGGGATCAACTGAAGATCAAGCTCTTTCCATCCAAAGAATATCCCTCAAGCAATGAGGAATATGAAGAACTCAACTCTTGAAGAACTTCTTATCCACCTTAGCTTTTGGATAAGAAACGATGCTATTATGAATGAAGAAGACGATGAAGCTGAAGGCTCAAGAAGGAGTCTACCCTTGAAACAAATAAAGATAAGTATTCAATTGTCATTTCATTATATTATTTTGTTATGCATTTGTTTATATTCAGTTATTGTATTATGCATGATAGGATGTTTGCATTAATGACAGAATACTACTAATATGCATGTGATGGGTAAGTAGCTCATGGGGTTATACAAATTCTCCATTGCTACTTATCTAGAATGAAACCTCTTTGTTGACATATTGGATTAGTGCACAATCTCAATGTTGTCCTGGTAGAGATAAAAGGCATCTAGAAAGTTTCAATGAGATATGGATGAATGTTGTATTGGCTAATGTAGTTGCATGATCATATATTTATGCATAAGTGTTTGCCAGTATAAATATTCCTTATGAAATGTTTCTAACCATACAATTGCATTTGACTTGTAGGAAAGATCGCATACATAATCGCCTACAAGCAAAGAAGAATGAAGACTTGTTCCGAAGAACAAGTGACGATAGTTCAAAGACAAAGAATAATATGATGAGTGCAGTGACATCATTGATGCAGAACCTTCCAGCCACCAAGAAGAAAGGGAAGATCAGTTCAAGAAGAATGATGTATGGGCGTAGTATCGAGACCTGAAGAGAAGTTCATAGTTCCATCATGCAGTAGATGGAAACATCGTGGGATACAAAGCAAGATTCGTAGCATGAGGCTTCTCATGAAGAGAAGGCATAGTCTACAAAGAAACATTTACAGCTAATAGAAGTGAAGTCACATGACATGCATAATCATGTGTGCAAATGAAAGAAGGCCTTGTACGAGTTCATAAGACACCCATGGCATAACACATACATGATGAGCTTGATGAATATCTTAACCTCTGCTACAAGGTTGATAGAGGATGGCAAGCTCACAGATGGGTGCAAGATGAACTTTTGAAGAAGTTCAAGATAGAGGATCTTAGTATCTAGTGATCCTAGATGGATACTACTTGTCACTCCAGTACAGAATATTTCAGTGCATAGAGTACGGAAGACAGAGGGAGTATGATGCTCCGCTTCAGAGGGAGTGATTGTAGAAGATCCTGAGGTTCGACATGGTACGACAGGATGGGAAGATTACTGATGATTCTAGGCTTTACTGAGAGTGAATAGGATTCCAACCTTTGATCCAAGGTTGAAGGTGGAAGACCAGTGATGCTCCTGTTATGTGTCGATGCACTACTGTTCTAGGTATGGAGGTGTGGCAGAGTACAGATGGGATCTTCCTTGGACAAGGGAAGTATGCAGTAGAGATCCAGAAGAGGTTCGAGATGATGGACTGCAAGGTGATGGCCACACCTATGGCATCGAACCTGAAGCTATTGAGTGATGCTTTGTCAGAGTCAGTTGATGCTACGATGTATCGTCAGATGATTGGGTCATTGATGTACCTGACAAACACGAGACCAGACATTTGCTTTTCTGTGAACACCTTGAGCCAGTACTTGACAGCTGCAAAGCATATTCTGAGGTACTTGAAGAGTACAATTGATTATGGGCTCAAGTACGATGCGAATCAGAAGATTAACCTGGAAGGTTATGTTGATTCAGATTGGGCAGGCAGTGCCATCAACAGGAAGAGTACTTCGGGATGTTGCTTCAGTATGGGATCAGGTGTGATCTCTTGGTTTAGCAGGAAGCAATCCTGTGTGGCACTGAGTACGGCTGAAGCAGAGTATGTCGCAGCTTGTTCAGCTAGTTGTGAGGCAGTATGGCTGCGGAAGCTACTGTCTGATATATTTGATCTCCAGTTAGATGCTACTTGTATACATTGTGACAACCAGAGTTGCGTGAAGTTGTCAGAGAATCCAGTGTTTCATGACAGGTCAAAGCATATCGATATCAAGTATCACTATATCATGGATATGGTGCAGAGAGGAGCAGTGAAGCTCCTGTATGTTGCGACGGAGGAACAGATAGCTGATGTATTGACGAAGCCATTGGCTAGGCTGAAGTTTGAGTACTTCAGAGAGAGACTTGGTGTTCTCCAGATCGAGGCTTCCTCCCAGAGAAAGTGATGAGACCCATAGCCATTATGACATGGTGACAGGATTGGTTCCTTCCATGGTCAGATGTAAGGGCTGATCCATTCTGTCATGGTGAGAGGATTGGTTCCTTCCATGTCAGATATGAGTGCTGAGATCCAGTAGCCATTCTGACGAGTAGGTCAGATATAAGGGCTGAGCCATTCTGTCATGGTGGTAGGGTTGCTCCCTTCCATGTCAGATATGAGTGCTGTCCATTCTGTCGAGTAGGACAGATGTAAGAGCAATTGCCATTCTAGGAATGGAGGCACCTGGTCAGTTACCAGGAACACTCAGTGTAAGAACTGAGTAGCCATTCTGATGGGGTAGAGGGATGTGTTCCCACTTGATCAGATGTAAGGGCTGAACCATTATGTTCATGGCTAAAGGATTAAGTTCCTTCCATGTCAGATGTGAGTGTTGGCCATTCCGACGAGCAGGTCGGATGTAAGGGCAACTGCCATTCTCTAGGAGAATGGAGGTGCCTGGTCAGTCACCAGGTAGCTTAGTCGAGGAGGACTGGGGGCCATTCTGATATGATTGTTGGGATGTGTTCCCCTCATGATCAGATATGAGTGCATGCCCTTCCATAATTGTGAGTAGGATGTGTTCCTTCCTGGATGGATGTAAGTGCTGAGCCTTGTCACAGATGATAGTAGGTGTGTCCTATCATGCTGGTGACTGTAAGTGCTGTGCCTTTTCACAGATGATAGTAGGTGTGTCCTATCATGCTGGTGATTGTCAGTGCAGTGCCATTTCACAGATGGTAGTAGGTGTGTCCTACCATGCTGGTGATTGTAAGTGTAGAGCTTTTCACAGATGGTAGTAGGTGTGTCCTACCATGCTGGTGATTATAATTGCTGAGCCTTTCCACAGATGGTAGTAGGTGTGTCCTACCATGCTGGTGGATGTGAGCACTGTGCCTTTCCACAGATGATAGTAGGTGTGTCCTATCATGCTAGTGGTTGTAAGTGCTGAGCCATTTCACAGATGATAGTAGGTGTGTCCTATCATGCTGGTGAATGTGAGTGCTGGGCCTTTCGACGAGCAGGTCAGATGTAAGTACTGGGCAAAGACCTACATGAGGGTAGGCCTACAACCAGCATGAAAAAGGGCTGGCTCTGTAGAACTTCTTATGATGAGAAGAATCATGCGATAGCACCAGTGATGATCCAGATCCAGTAATGATGATCCAGCAGTGATGATCCAGATCCAGTCCAGTGATGTTGATCCAGATCGAGAGATGATCCAAATCCAGTGATGATGTTCTATATTGATCCAGATCGAGAGATGATCCAGATCCAGTGATGACGTTCTATGTTGATCCAGATCGAGAGATGATCCAGATCCAGTGAAGATGACTTAAAGACGAAGATGAATTGAAGACGAAGATGACTTAAAGATGAAGATGACTTGAAGATGAAGATGACTTGAAGATGAGATGATCCAGCTGATACAAAGAAGAAGACCAGTGCTGAAAATTGTGTCGAAAGAATACCTTCCTAGTTAAGAGGGAGTGTTGATGTATATGTAACTTCAGAATGTATTCTTCTATGTATTTTATATATTGTAACCCGATGTTTATTCCGGGGTGTTTCTATTATGTATTTGAGTCATGTTGTCATGCCCCGATGTTTTGATCGGGAGGATTAATAATGTAAACAAGTCATGTCAAGTCATTGTTGAAGTCCCCACAGTTTCGGGGCACTTGAGTTATTATACACTAATTAAGGTGTAGGCTCGAGTAGTAATTATTAGGTTGAGCCTACGTGTGAAAAGGAAATTCAAGTGAACGGATGAATATAAATAGAGAGTGAGAGTCTCTCTATTTATCACATTGTAAAACACATCATTCACTCTCTTAAGTGAGGCGCACTTGTGGAGGAGGAAATATACTAGGACTAGAAGGCCACTACTGTTGGGAGATCTCTTACTGTTTTGGTGCTGATTTTATCTCTAAGGAAGTTGCGGGGTTTTCTCCTTTATGGTTTCCCCGAGGAAAACTCTTTGTGTCTCTTGTCTCTTGTGATGTGCTTATGTTTTATTGTTGTGCTTGTTATTCTCTCAGTGAAAAGATCCTAAGTTCATAATGCTAGCTTAATGTGATGAAAAACTAACATCTCAGATGAGATTCGTGCCCAAGAAAAACTGTTGATTCAAGAATTCAATCTAAGAGAAAAACATGAAGAGGTTTTCTGAAATCAAAAATCCAGAGTTAAGTGGCTCCAAGAAGGTGAATGCAATACTATCTTCTTTCACAAAGTTGTAATACAACATTTCTAGGGAAACCGCATGACAATAATGAAAACTGAGGAAGGAAACATCGTCGTGACTCAGGTGGATCTGGAAATCACTATGAATTCCTTTTTTTCCAAACTCCTTGAAGAACCAAACTGGGATTGGGAAGATTTCCAGCGAAAGGTGTTTCAGCAAATTCCAAAAGTTATTACGGAAGAGCATAACCTCATGCTTATGAAACCTATTGAGCTATAAGAAGTGGAAGTTGCTGTCAAACAAATGGCGAATGACAAATCCCTGAGACTTGACAGTTTCACCACCAACTTCTTTCACGCATGCTGGGATTGGTTGAAAGAGGAATTTTGGGCTCTAGTGGAGGACTCAAGGAGGACTTGTAATATGTTGAAAGATCTTAATGCCACATTCTTGGTGCTTATTCCCAAAGAAAATGGAACAGAAGACCCTGGTAAGCTAAGACCGATTTCTCTATGTAATGTCATTTATAAAATTATTTCTAAAGTCATAGCCAATAGGCTTAGGCCCTTGCTTCCCTTCCTCATTTATCCTGAACAAGTAGGATTTGTGGAGGGACGACATATTCTGGATGGAATAATCTTAGTCCATGAAACCATTCATTCGGTCAAAAATGGGAAATTTCAAGGTATGCTTCTGAAATTGGATTTATCGAAAGATTATGATAAACTAAACTGGAATTTCTTAGTAGGTGCTCTCCGAGCCTTCAGGTTCTCTGACCATTGGACCGATTGGGTTATGAAATTAGTTTCATTGACCTTCTTCTATATTTAGGTTAACGGGACTCCTTCCTATCCCTTTCAGGTGTCCAGAGGAATTAGACAAGGTGACCCATTATCACCCTTTATGTTCATCATTTCATTGGAGGGATTAGGTCGAATGCTCAAGAAATTACGGATTGAAAATAAGATAGGAGGGCTCTCCCCAAATGCAGACCTGGAACCACAAACTCATCAACAGTTTTTGGATGACATGATGCTCATGGGACCTTCTTCTGTTTAGGAGGCTTGTGGCATAAAATAAAGATTGGATACTTTCATGGAGTCCAGTGGACTTGAAGTCAATAAGGACAAGTCCCAATTTTACTTCTTCAATACCAGGAACATCACCAAAAGGAATATCCTCGAGATCTTGAAATTCTCTGAAGGAGTGCTCCCCTCCAAGTACTTGGGAGCACCATTAGCAGAATCTACTATCAGGAAAATTTCATGGAAGGATCTTCTGGTCAAGATTAAAAAGAATCTCAGCCAATGGACTTTTAGAGCCCTTAACTTCCCCAGCCATCTTATTCTAGTCAAGTTTATCCTTCAAGCTATGCCAATCTATCTATTCTCCATCCTGGCTGCTCCAAAGTCTGTGATAAAATAGATAAGGAATATCCAAAAGAAATTTTTGTGGGGGGGTAATGATGGACATAGAAAGTGGCCTCTGGTGGACTGGAAAACAATATGTAAACCCAAAGATGCTAGAGGTTTAGGTCTGTGTGATCTATTGGACATAAATAGAGAAATGGGAGCCAAAATTTGGTGGAAAAGGATAACCCACGAGGAGGGATCATGGGCTAAGCTATGGCATACGAAATATGCATCTCAATGGCCAAAATAGTTGTTGATCATATTTGGAGAAAATATCTCGAGGTCCAGCATCTGGAAATCCGCTCAGGAAAACCGAAGCCTCATTCAAAGTCACAACTTCTAGGAGGTTAGAGATGGAAGAACGACATTGTTTGCTAGAGACGCTTGTTAATCATTATTCAAGAAACTAATCTTGCATTTAAAGTAGGTTACAAATAAAAGTTCAAAGGATGTTTTCAATATCGAAATACACCTTTCAACTCAAAATATTATTGTTTTCAATGAAAGAAAAACTAATCCAAGAGATTGTTCATGCTCATTGTTGTGATCTTGTATTCTCTTCCACCATTTAATAAGATAAGTTAAGAAACAAAATGCTAGCTGCAAGCAACAAGCACCAATCCAGGAAGCGTAGACTTCATGATAATGTAATATTGAGAAAAGTGAGCGAAGCCAATGCTTCCTTGTATTCATTTTGTTATAATGATGTTATTCAATGATCTGGGCTCTCACCTAATGATCGATCTTTAGCTTCCTTGGGAAATAATGACTTGAATTAAGAGATCATGACTCCCAACTTTGGAACTAAAGATCTCTATGAAACCCTATATGAGTTGAATTTTTTCATCTCTCCAAATGAAATTGATTTAATGGATTAATATAGGGCTCAATATTTCAAAGACTCTACCATTACAGAGAGAAGCAATTGCTCTATGAATGGGTAGGGACCCACCCATGATAGTAAGGTGGCCAATAAGGTAAAAGTAGTACATAATCCAAAACAAAATTCGAGAGGATGAATGCAACACAAGCATGCTAGACTAATTAGACGAAGTAAACATTAGGTTTAAGAGGGAAAAGGGAGAGCTAACACCGATAATTAACTCAAAGAGGGACAAAGTGCCCAATAAAAACAGGATTTGTAGGTTTTCCAAAATTTTATGCAAACAAAAGAGGTTGAAAATGAGAGGGAAAGCCACCATATTAATTAGGACTTTAAGATCTTACCTTGTAGGTGATTAGGGTACTTCAATCAGGGTTTATATCATGTTTACTAACAAATTAAATGAGGTAAAAGAGCCAACTAAATAAGGTTAATTAACCAATAATTCCTTTAATGAGCTAGAAACCCTTGTGCTAGAAAACAAAGAGAGCTAGAAACCCTTGTTTTAGAAATAAAAAGGGAATAAGGAAGAGAACTAACTTTGACTTCACTGTTTTAGATGTTGAATCTCCTTGGGTTCAAGTAGAGATTTTAAATCCTCCAAGAGTGATCCATGGCACATAACTACACATTGATCATCTCTAAATTCATGCAAGATAAGTCTTATCTATTTGTTAAGGAATACCTTAAAAATGGCCTCGAAGAAATAAATGAATAGAGAAAACCCTCTTCAATCGATTAAAAATGAATTGAACTCCTTTCTAAACAATAAACATAAGAACCAATTTTAGTTCAATCCTGATATACTTTAGAAGATAAAATGGATCAAAACACTTTTTGGGTGTTTGTAAAGGAAGTTAAATAAATTTATTTATTTATTCCTCAAGGAGTGAAAAGTGGGTCTTTGTACCTTGCATTGTAGTTCTTGTTTTAATCATTCTTTTATTAAATGGCTAGAAATTATTTAGAAGCTGAGCTACAACCTATAGAAAGGTTAGTTTTCTCACTCACTCATCATGGTTGAATAATGAGAATGTGCCCATTATATTTTGAACATTTTCTTTAGATATGTAGTGAACAAGAGACCCCATACTCTATTATCAATATTACATCTGCATGCTTCACTAGTAAATTTTGGGCCAGCCTAAACAATAGACAATAAATAAGAGCTTTCCCAAAGTCATTCTCAATGCTCTAGCTTTCATACTAGTCATATAAATAGGTTTTTTAAGTAAACTTGTTTTCAGGTAAATGAAAAGATGTAGGGTGAATAGTGTGATGATCCAAGGCAACAAGAAACAATTGTAAAAGGTCAACATTGAGCTTAATGGCTAGGCTACCAAATTGTTGACATCGAGAGCTTACTTGGTGTTAATCAATATTCAGGTCATGACTGCATGGTTTATTTGGTAGCATCACATCTCTTTAGTTGGTTTTATGGAGCTGTGAGTGGGTCCTCCCAGGTTTTCAAGAGAATTTGGAGCTCCTAGTCGATCAAGGAAATGTTTACACATGCTGACACATGTTGGCTAAAAGACACACATTATGCCTAATAAAAAACATTAATACTTTCTCTTAATATGGATCTGTACAGTAAATATCTCAATAATCTTTGTGGGTGCAACGACATCTACAAGAGAGTGGAGCACTGAAACAATGTCAGCTTCACCTTCCACTTCAATTGCAAAAAATACCGTCATCTCCAGCTTCAATTGGTAGCCCACAAATACAATTCACTGACCCATCGTTAACTGCTCAACTCCACAAGGGTAAGAATTAGATCAATGGAATTCATATTCGATTTTATGTTATTTTTGTTTCTCTTCAGCTATGAAACAAAGTACTAGGATATAGATTTTTTTTGTATTAGGTCAACATCTATTCTACTGTGTTCGAATATTAGGTCGAACAATGCCTACTGTAGTGTGTTCAAATATGAATTTTGTGTTGTTTCAATGCAATTCGGCTTTCAAGGCCAAACGAGCAAGCACCGTGTTCAGTGAATGACCTGCGATTAGATTCATGTATGGTGAGAACATATTTCATGGTGGAGGAATTCACAAACAACTTAAAAATAATAAGACTTGAACCAAAGGCCTATTATTTAATAAAGCAACTTTCGACCAAGTGAGATAATACAAAAGATATGTAAAAGTTGGATAGAAGGAAGTGTTATTTTCCCTTCTTTTTATTTTTACTCTTCGGCCTTAGAGTGTGTGCTTACACCAAAACCCTACTTTTTATCTTGCAAGACAATACACAACCACACAAAAACAAAAAATAAAAATTCCAAATGGAAATTTATTTGATTTGGGGTTAGCCATTTGTTAGTGTACCCAGAAAATGTAGTCTTCCCCACTATTTTTGGTTTAATAAGTTCACACAAAATGCATGCAAAATACCATATTCAGTAAAAAGAAACCTTCCCACTCTGGTTCTAACTATCTAATTTTACATAGATTGTGTGGCAAACCGAATAAACAAATTGAAAAGGTAACAAACCAGAAATAAAATAAAAAATATGCTAAAATCTAAAAGAATGTGAGAATTTTTTTTAATGCATAATCATAAATTGTATAGATTTGAATATTGTAAAATGGTCGTATCTTATGAAAATAGAAACCTTTTCAACAAAATAAAAACATGTTTCTAACTGAAAGCATTGCTCTAGATGCAATGGAACACATATTTCATAGAATCCATAGAAAAATAAAAAACCATAAATCCTTTCATGCATATGGCAACACCAATTCAAGATTTCAATCACCAATGAGAGAACTTCATAATAGCTCTGATACCATGTTTGACAAATACAAGATATTTCCAAAAAATAAAACACCTTGAAAAGAGATTCACACAAACGTATTACAGATCAATACACCAATGTTTTTCTGTGGTTAAAACCCTAAAAAATGGAAACAGTCCACAACCACATCCAAATAGCTAGTTGAGGCAATATTACTATGAAAAAGAAGAAAAAAATTACAATGAGTTTCTCACAATCAATCATCAAGAAAATGACACTCTATTCTCTTTAAATATATATCATGGATCAATCAAGTGATAATCCATGTATCAATGGCCATTGAGATAACGAAGAGGATGAATTGTCAGATCACTCTATGTTTAGAGCATATCATGACCATTGGATTACAATGCACAATTACATACCAAAGAAACACTCTTTTCCTAAATATACATTCTAACAAGTTGATCTTAACTAACTCCTAAGTATCTAAATATCCTAACATTAACCTCTACATATTACATTAGAATATGAACTGAAGTTGTGTCCTTAACTAAACTTTAAAAAGACATTGTTGTTCAATTTCTAGAGGAGCATGTAATTACAAAGTTATGGGTTCCATTGTCTCTTGTATTTGATTACTCAACTGATACTTTTCTTCAAAAAATAAACTGATTTTTCTCTAGATAAAGGAATTAATATGCATTATGCATCAAACTAATATTCTTAGGGAAAACAAGGTAGGTGAATCCACAAAAAAACAAAAAAATCTGGATCCTAAAAAGAATAGTAGTTGACCACCAACAAAAATAGCACAATGCTCTCCCTATCATTATCTCGATCAATAGGGCTGCCCAAATAATCATTAGGAACTTCGAATTACTTCCTTATCTGCAAAAAGGAAGTAATTATTCCCCCCACTGTTTTTTTCTCTTCCCTTTAGTTTTCCCAAGCATCTAGAGGACATGAGGGTCATATTGTTCAAAGTATGATAAACACTTTCTTTGTTGAAATTGCAAAAGGAAAGAGGCAAGGTGAGAAGCAAATTCATAGTACATCAAAAAACAATCAAGAAGCAGTATGTTAATAAATCAACTGGAAATAAATATTTCAAAATCGATAATTTGGTTCTTAAATGGTATTAGCCTCATGAAGAGAAAGGCAGGAATACAAAATTTCAATAATTATGGCTTGGCCGTTATGTGGCAATCGAGAAGCTTGGCATTGGTACCTACAACTACAAAATATGAAAGGAGAGATGGATATACTCCTAATAAATGGGGAATAATTCCTTTGAACCTCATCCACTGTAACGAAAGCCATTTCTCACTCCTCCCAGTTATTATCATATTGGGATTTAGGGTTTTGGTAACACTATATTTAATTATTCATGCTACCATAACTGTTATGTCAATCAATTATTCTGCTTGGGACACCAAATGACTCAATAAAATCCCTACCTAAAAATAACTGGAATCACCTAAAATCATTCACATGGCTCATAGAAAGGCAGGAATATAAAATTTCAATAATTATGGCTTGGCCCTTATGTGGAAGTCGAGAAGCTTGGCATTGGTACCTACAACTACAAAATATGAAAGGAGAAATGGATATGCTCCTAATAAATGTAGAATCCTTCCTTTGAACCTCATCCACTGTAATGAAATCCATTTCTCACTCCTCCTAATTATTATCATATTGGGATTTATGGTTTTGGTAACACTATATTTAATTATTCATGCTACCATAACTGTTGTGTCAATCAATTCTTCTGTTTGGGACACCAAATGACTCAATAAAATCCCTACCTAATAATAACTAGAATCACCTAAAATCATTCACATGGCTCATATAAATAATGCTTAAAGAATTCTTGAAACCATGGTGACCAATCTATTCACACAAAGAAATCCCCCAAAACCTCTCTCAACATTGGATTGAAATAATGTTATTTCCTCACGGAAATAATGATATATGTATTAATTTCATTCAAGAGTTCAGATGATGATTTGATTGAAAAGTAGGAAATCAACATGGCTTACAAGTGAACCAGGTGCATATGGGAACTCGTCTTGGAAAGAACCTCTAATGATAAAGAAGAAAGCAAGAAGGTAGCTATGTGGTATAGACACATTGGTAGCACCACCAAAGTGACACCAATTTACAAGTGCGTTGATATATATGGTCTATTCAATCATTATAACTATCTACTTATTCAAAAAGAAGAAAATGATTATTCAAGTGTATACAAGAATGTGAGGAGATCATAGCTCTATCGAGTTAAAATTAGGCCGGAGGTGTTTCCTTGCGCTGATGTAATTTATTGGATACTTCCTAGAGTGGACACAAAGAAAAATCTTGTCATGAATTAGGGAGGATCCAAAACAATCTCTTCCTTTCTTCTCACATATACCATTACTTTAAGTTCCCAGGCGTGAGCATCGGTATGATAGAGGAAAATCATGAGGCATGGCCACTAGATGTGAATGAATGTTTTAAAAAATTATGGGTGAAGAGAAAAAGATTCAAATCCAAATAAAATGGTTGTATCATACTTAGTTCCTTCACACTTCGTATTAGATAGTATCCATGTTGATTTCTGGTTATATGGAGAAAATGATGTATCCACTATGCGTGAATCTTGGGTCTTAACAATGCACACAATAGTCACAATTGGCCACATTTTCAATTGGGGAACCATTTTATCATCTAGTTTGGAGAAAACCATCATTAAAATACATAACCCAATGTATGTACCTGCATCTTAATTGTATATGTCCTCTCATCTCTTTGATATTATGTGTGTTGCAAATTCATTCCCTGACATGAAATGGCAGTGGACATCATCAAAACTAGTAGAACCAACATTGCATGTGTGTTGTAACAATTTGTGGGAATGGAAATGTGTGATAAATTACCAAATAATATGTGATGAATTTATTTGAGCATTTTACACTCAAATCCATGAGAATCCTACTCCATCCATGTCTAAAACAACTTTTTATGTGACGGAAAACATCTGTGATTGGTATCATACTAAGGAACACAATTATATACAGATATTTTTCATATTACCTGCCTTTTTTTTCATATTTTGTTTTGTAAAAATTAATCCAAGCAAAGAGAAAGAAATGTAATCAATGTATTTATTTGCATTCAGAAACATATAAAGAAAATAGTGAAGAGAATATGAAAGAAGCTTAATATCTTAAAGAATCTCATTCAAACTGGGGTGAAGGTGATCACTAAGGTGAGCTCCACCCTCCCTCCTCCTCCTCCTCCTCCTCCTCTTGCCCCCCTCTCCCTCCACCCTCCCTCCACCTCTTTCTCCTCTTCCCTCCCCCACTCCTCCTCCGCCATCCCTCCCTCTCCCCTCCATCCTCCCTCCACCTCTGCCTCCTCCCTCTCCTCCCAGACACCTCCTTTCCCCCTCCCCCTCCTCCCTCTCTCCTACTCCTCCCCCCCCTTCTTCTTCGGATCCCCTTCCCCCTCCTCCCTCTCCTCATTCTCCCAGTCCCCTCCTTTCTGCCTCACCCTCCTCCTCCCCCTCCTCCCTCTCTCCTCCACTCTGCCTCAGCCTCTTCCTCCTCCTCCACCTTGTCCCTCCTCCCTCTTTCCTCCACCGTCCCTCTACCTCCTGCTCCTCCTCTCTCCCTCCTCAACCTCGTCCCTCATCCCTCTCTCCTCCACCCTCCCATCACCTCCTCCTCCTCTCTCCTAGACCCTTCCTCCTCCTCTTCCCTCCACCCTCCCTCCTCTCTCCTCCCCCACNCTTGCACCTCCTCCTCATCTTCCCTCCCCTACTCCTCCTCCTCCTCTTCCTCCTCCTCCCTCTCTCCTCCACTCTGCCTCCCACTCTGCCTCTCTCCCTCCTCCTCCTCCTCCTCCCTCTCTCTTCTACTCTACCTCTCTCTGCCTCCTCCTCCTCCTCCTCCTCCTCCTCCTCCTCCTCTGTCCCTATCAATCACTTTATAAAACACAACAAAATTTGATCCCTAAATCTGATGGCTGCCATGTCTGAAATTCGACAATACCCTTTCGGTTAATCAACAACCTCAATTTTTTTTGTCATCAGTGGAATAATGTTGAATATTTGATGACAAGCCAATACCTGTCGATTTTTCAACATACTTAGCCTAAAGCTTTCACCACTAATTCGTCGAATGTCCAATGGCTGCTGTCAAAACTCTGACTTCTCCTCGTCGAAAATCTGACTTCTCCTTCTCGAATGTCAGACAGTTCTTCTGTAAAAATTTGGGATTATGTCATTGAATTAGAGGAATGGTTTGTCGAATTTTTGACACTCGCTCATCGGTTGTCTAACGGTCTCGCTTGTCGGAGCTATGGCGACCTCGTCGAATGAGGCCACATGTCATTGGAAAATAGAAGGGATGGGGTCGAATTTGTGATGAGTTCTCATCGATGGTCCGACGATTTCTCTTGTCATATTTTTGGCAACCTTGTTGGACGTGGCCACAAGTCATCGAAAATGCGACAAGGCATTGTATAGTTAAAAAATATATTTTTTTTTTCAGAGGTTTCCACAGGTAAATATTTTTAGCGAGGGCGGGTTGTAAATGTTTTTTGGTATTCTAACAAACAACAATAAGTTATACCTTATATCAGAAGGCCTAACCCTCCAACTTGGGTATTCGTCAATTTTGCTTTCTTCTCAGATGTCATAGCAAATGTTTTTTCAGTCGTGAATTCTACACATTGCAAAAAGTGATTATCTTGGGTTCCATTGAGTGGATTTTCATTTTTTTGCAAGAGACTGTATTCATATACTTGCCTAGCAACACAAAGTGACTAGTTTCAAGAAAACTCCACATCATTGGAAGAGTGGGATGTTACTTTTCAGCCTTGATACTAATGCATATCATCCAAGATGACAGATAAAGCATTGTGACAATCATTAAACTCGGCCTTAATCCTCCCCTTGTCTACTGCCTTGGTGCATCATTCAAAGGAAATCCAAATTTAAGCATTTCAGCTGATAATATATATATAAGCATTCAATTCCAAATATGAGTACTTCTAATGACCTTAAGATCATAATATAGTAGTTAAAACAACAACTTTGCTTTTAAATCAAGCTTTAGTTAAAAACAAGCTGTCAACCCACTTCCTTGAAACCCTCCTACTCAGTAACTATATGAGTTATCTAAAGTCATACCAGCAAACTGATGTCCATCTTTCTCAATATGTTGATTGCAGTATTATACCAAACAAAATCGATAAAATCTTCCTTACTACATTGAATTTTTTGGACAACTACTTCGCAAGATGTATGCCAGCAAAACTTATAGACCCACTATTCTAATGCTGGAAAATTAGAAATGCTTCCCTCCTAAATTCGAAGACAAATCGATCAAAACAAAAAAATACATTATCATATTTAAGTTTTCATATGAAAACATCATTTTTAAAATAAAAGTTCGAGTCTTACACACCCCAACATGCACAAGAACGTGCATACAATACTAATCTATCTGCAAACCTTCCAAACAAGATGATGCTATAAATAAAACAGAGCTTTCTATACCTCATCATTTAACAGCTAGAAACAGAGAAATGACATGTTATGGTTATATTCTCATCTCAAAGACAAACCTCTGGCAGAATGAAGAATCTAAAACTAACCTCCAAAGAAGGTCGTTAGGTCTTTCCCCAAGGTTACTCTGCATGAATTCTTCAACAATCATTCATTTTTTTCGTGTGCCCAGTGTCTGAGTTCTTCCCTTTTCCACTTTACAATGAGCTAAGATAATGTAATTAGTGTATTAGTCTGCAAAACAACAAAATGATTCAATCTTTGTCATGACCTTCAAATATGGATGCTTGGAAAAAGAGTACTTGATTTAGCATTTCTTAAGACTTGTTCTACCCATGCATTTCATAAAACATACCAAGATTATTGTTGAAATGATTAGGAGAGGACCAGACCACAAATTTGACAGAAAAACTCCATGCTTATCAAAGTAGTCCTATGTAGCAAAATTCTCCCAATTCCATCCAAGATAGTAATTATTTTTTCAACAAAATAAACACCCATAACGGCACACACATGGTTTGAAAACAAAATTAGGGAAAGCCATAATTTTAATTGAAATAATGATCAATATTTTACCATATATTTGCTGGTAGAATAAGGATTTCAAATTAACCACCAACATATTTTCACGCACAAATTTACACAAGAAAAGTGTAAAATAGACCACCACTTCAAATTTAAAAGGAACAAGGAACAAGAAAAAACACACTAATAATGAACAAAGAGTTGTACTAATTAAAAGAAGAAGAAAAAATAGAAAAGTACTTTAAAACAATATATATCTCTTTAGATAGAAATCAACAAATATGAGTGATTTCAAGTTTCAACAATGAAAGTGATATAAATGGTATCAAAAGGTCATACAAATAGAGAAGAATGACACTTGAAACAAAAGTATGAAGAAAAAAAACATGATACTGTCTCCTTAGCATCCAACTAGGCACTACTCAATTTAAGACCATTTAGGTCTGTAGATACATAAAAAAGTCCAACAGCATAACTGTGCCCATAGATTCGAGTATTGCCCATAGACTTGATCAATACCCATGATGTTATTGATAAATTCATAGCTCAAAGTGCTCCATGCATATTAACAATACGTTTGAGACATCTATTTAGTAAATTTAATTTGAAGGGATGAAACCATAAAATTAAATCAATATCATCACACCAGCTAGAGAGCTTAGAAAGCACCGATAAAATTGCAAGACCTTATGCTATAGATGCACAAAAAAAATAAACCCAAATAATCAGTGTTATGCTATTAATTTAATTGCCCCTCCAATTAAATCAATATCATCACACCAGCTAGAGAGATTAGAAAGCACCAATAAAATTGCAAGATCTTATACTATAGAAGCACAAACAAAACAATAACCCAAATAATTAACACTATGCTATGAAAGGTCACTGAGTACTCGGCCAAAATGAATATATATAGGAAATCATGAACAAAAATGATATCTTCCTAGACTTGCAGGTTAAGTTTCAGGAGGCATAATACAATATCACTGACATAGAACCAGGATTAACACAAATAAACATCAAACCATCAACCCCCACACCACTACAAGATAGATGATAGTGACAGTCAGTTTCCACTATATTCTATTTAAGATATGTTCTTGTATAGAATGTTGCAAAAGTAGAACTTAAACTTTACTGCATATTTTATATATTATATTTCCCCAGAAGTTGTTCTCTTGGAGTAGGCTTTATGTGGTTTTGTAAGGTTGTTGTGGGAGTTGGTCCTCGTCTTAATGAAATTCCATGTGTAACCATCGACCTATCTCCAAACAATTTCTATTCAATGAAGAGGGTTGATAAAAGGGAATGGCATACCCATAGGCAATTCATTCCCAAAACACTTGTGCAACTCTTCACTCCTAAACCACATGCTTAACAATCTCTAGTTTGCAACAAGCCATAGAACAAGTCTATTATATTTGAGTTGTGGAGTTTTTCTTTAACTGCTAATCCAAGCACTCTCGTGATTAAGAATTGAGTGGGTCAACAATGGCCAATCTTACACACGAAATCACAAAAAATATCCAGCACCTTTAGCAATCACTTCAATGGTTCAAGCACAAAGATTGAACAACGCTTCAAGGAAATATGCTTTTCTAGGCATGTGACTAGAGGAGAGAGTAACGCGTGCCAATCAAGGATTCCAAGACAAAAGAAGTAATTGGACAAATTACTGGAAGGATATTCCAGTAAGTCTCATCGTGTCTTTATTTTTCAAAATTCAAAGTCTCACTTATTTTTCCCCTCTCCATTTGAAGTTTCAAAAGTTGTCATTTTAAGTTTTACCTAATCTCACTTAAATTAAAGAATAAAATATTTTATTTTAAATATAAAATCTTTTTAAAGATTATTATTATGATTTTATATTTAATATAAAAACAAGTGAGTGGTGATATTTTACCCAACCCAAACTCCAAAGTCTAAATTGAAGGTCTAATTTATATGTCACAATATTTGTACAAAATTAAAGGGTTTTTATTACTACATTTTAATTTGCATTTGCCATCATTTATTTTATTATTTTCACTTTGAAATGTTTGCTAAAAATTAAATTGGGTCAAGTTTCATTTATGATTCAAACAAAGGTATGTCAAACCAAAGATATATGGTTTGGACATCATCCTGCACCGTTTGATTATTTCTCCACTAGTCGAATAAAAAATGCCACTCTATATGTCAAACCCAATATTTATTTTAAATACATAATTTTCATCTTTAGTTTTGTCATTTTTGTAAAACTTCATTTGGGCGTTGATCTCCAAGCCAGAATCTGAGATCAAGAGTCCTACCTCCATTTTTCAAAGCACTCACACTAAATGCCAAGGGGGAAGTCCAATGAATGTGGTATGCTCGGCATATTGGTTCAATGCAAATATACCTATGTTTAAAAATCCATGCCTATGGGATAATTTCCATGATGTAAACAAAATGCATCATGCATTCAAAGACCAACGGTGACAATTATGTTGGGTAAAAGTATTCATGATGGAACTAAAGGAGATCCTATGGGCCATGAAACTTAGCGCAACTATAACAATTCTCCCAAGTGTTATATAAGAACTAAACCAACAAAGTTTTATAGCTTAATTCTAGTGAAAGGAGACGATATAATCATTTGAGATGGATAATCGATCACAACACCCAAGGAAGATCCGACTAAATTCTTATGTGCTACTTGCCATATGTCATATAGAGCAGTGACCAACTGTGAAGGTGCAAACTAACATGTAAGTCAAGTGTCAAAGGAAGATACTTAGACATGTCAACTGTCAAGCCGAACCGTCCAAGTGTAGATGTTAAAAGCATCCTTATACCTTATCGAGTGTCGTGAATAAATCTTAGAGAGGAATTAATTTTGAGATGAAGTGATGAGTAGCAGCTACATTTGTTTATTATGAAGATCACTTGGATGCTAAATTGGAGAATTTACAATGAAGGAATGGTCATATTGGAATGACCTTAGAGAAGAAATGAGTTGGAGATCCTACAAATTGATTATGAAGGAAAACGATTGAGAGCTTACTGGACTAGTGTAAAAGTTCAAAAAAAATCTCTAGAAACCTTTTCTTGACCATCATGCTAGTGTTTACAAAGTGGAAACCACGGACGGGATGTTGACATATTAATCACTGGAAGAAGAACTGGAGTAACAATTATGGGTGTTAGTTGATATTTGAAAGGAAAAATGCAGACAAGAAGATTAGTGGCATGGAGCTAACCAAGAGTAACATAGTGTCGAGCGAAAAGCTAGACCCTCTCAAAATTCAAGACATTGGTGCAGGTTTTGTTCCATATAATTTGGATGAAGTCATATGGATATCTAATGATGAATTTGTTGAGATGGTAAAATAATTGGAATTTTAAAAAGGATTGATGGTTAAAATTTCATAAGGATATTCAGAAAGTATGGATGTAGTTAAAGGCAAATTCGTGCACATGGGAATTTACATGGAATTAATGGAAAATTTAGTCTAGGGTTATGACATTCACACATAGATAATGCCAATAAATACTCCATGATTTCTAATGACAATAACAACCCAATTACCAATGACAATAACAAACCACGTACAAATGTAAGTATAGAAATGTAGCTAATAATAATAGAAATGATGTATAATGATAATTACACCGATGACAAAATGATGGTTGACATTTCATAAGGATATTCAGAAAGTATGGATTTAGTTAAAGGAAAAGTCATGCACATGGGCATTTAACATGGAATTAATGGAAAATTTAGGATAGGTTTATGATATTCACACATAGATAATGCCAATAAATAGTCCATGATTGCTAATGACAATAACAACCCAATTACCAATGACAATAGCAAACCACTTACAAATGTAAGTAATAGAAATGTAGCTAATAATAATAGAAATGATGTATAATGATAATTACACCCATGACAATATCATGGTTGCAATTTCATAAGGATATTCATAAAGTATGGATGTAGTTAAAGGCAAAGTCATGCACATTGGCATTTAACATGGAATTAAAAGCAACTTTAGGTTAGGGCTATGACATTCACACATAGATAATGTCAATAAATAGTCCATTATTGCTAATGACAATAACAACCCAATTACCAATGACAATAACAAACCACTTACAAATGTAAGTAATAGAAATGTAGCTAATAATAATAGAAATGATGTATAATGATAATGGAGTAGTCTAACGCTTCAACTATTTCTCCCGGCGTTGGACTACTCCGTTAACTGTCGTCGTTAACGCTCAAGGCCATTGATGTTGGTTTTGTCATTCAACCACTTGCAAGGTCGAGGCTATCTCTACCCTTGAGGTGACCAGTGACCTTAATGTCCTATTTTATGGTCGCGCCTAACGCAAAACAAAATTTCTTTTTGTAACCTTACCTCCATTTCAATACCTAATCTTTAGGTCTCGATATTCTACAAACGTTGTCACAATGTATATTCACCTTTCTCTACTTTTAACTTAAAGAGTTTGGGAGAGATGTTAGATACAAGACTGAAGGAGTAAGAGTATAGTATGGAGATCAAACGAAGGAACTGATGTTTTCAAGTTGTTAATCATCTCCTAGACTTGCAAGAAACCTTGAGGTGTTGACTACAACAGATCGTAGCATCTTGGGATGGACTTACCTTTGGTGGTGTGACCCAAGCGAGGTTGGACTCTGCAGCAGCTCTGGCAGAGTGGGTGCAGTCCAAGCGATGTTGGAGCAGTCTAATGCTTGGAGGGAGTCGAGTTCACAACGGACGGGGAGCATATTGGGTAGGGTGGAGGAGTCACCAACCAGGAGTATATGATTAAATGCAAGGGGTAGTAGGACATCTAGGCAGAGGCGACATGGATCAAGATCTTGTGGGACCGAGAAATGGGGCTCACCCGAGACCGAGAGGGGCATTGCCGAAGGAGATCGCGACCGTTAACGGAGTATTCTAACGTCGGAAAAATCATCGAAGAGTTAGACTACTCCTAATGATAATCACATCCATGACAAAATTAAACAAAAATGAACAAAATTACACTATTAACCATTTATTTTAGCATAGTTTATAGAAACAATGCAACATATTTTTTCATGTCATGATTTTTATAAACATAGTATTTGATTTTTATATGTTCTTGTTTTGGCCAATGGACACCATTTATATAGAGAGATTCCGCAATGCTTCCTTTGGCACTTGTAAAAAACACAATTTGACTAACAAAATGTATAATCTAAATTTTAATAAATTAAAACAAAATATATAATCTATATTTGAATAAATAGAAACTCCAAAATGTTTCAATCAGCACCACCTCTAAAAAATCACAATTTGAGAGGATGTATTTTCACAAATATATAATATATATTTTTATAAGTTTGTTTCCATTTTTATTATATATAATATATATTTTTATAATATATATAATATATGATATCTATGTTGTTTCCTTTTCAAGTTTTTGTATACTTTAAATTGAATTACTTTATGTAGAGAGATTCTACAATGTTTCTTTTTACACTTTGAAAAAAAGTTGTATTTTAACAAAATGCATAATCTAAATTTCAATAAATTAAAGTAAAATATATAATCTATATTTCAATAAATAGAGATTCGAAAATGTTTCCATTAACACCGCCTGGAAAAAGCACAATTTGATACAATGTTTCCATTTTTATTGAGAAAAGTTGCTTCCATTTTAATAAATTTGTTTCCATTAACACCACTTAGAAAAAGCATAATTTGACAAGAAAAATTATAAAATTGTTTCTATTTTTCTTTATGGTGTTTCTTTTTTAAGCTTTTATAGATTTCAAATTGAATTGATTTATGTTGCTTTTTTTCTTTAAGCTTTTCTTGCTTTTAAGGATTGAACATTTCCTTTGCTTTTTATGTTGCTTTTTAAGCTTTTCTTGCTTTCAAGCATTTCCGCTGGCATTCTCCATTATATTGTGTGTTTCTAGCATTTCCGCATTCTGTAATTACTGGCATTTAGGCTTCTGCAATTTCCTGAATTATAAATTTATTTCTATTTTTCTTTATGTTGTTTATTTTTTAAGTTTTTATAGAATTCAAATTGAATTGATTTATGTTGCTTTTTCTCTTTAAGTTTTTCTTGCTTTTGAGGATTGATGATAGGCAAGCAATCACAATATTACTTTTTCCCTTTAAACTTTTATTTTTTAAGCTTTTATAGACTTCAAATTGAATTTTGGTTTATTTTGCTTTTTCTCTTTAAGCTTTTCTTGCTTTTAAGGATTGATGGCAGGTGGGCAATCTTTCTTTTAAAGCGACCATAACTTCTACATTGTATTGTAACTACTAGAGCAAGAACGTCAAGCGTTTCCGCATTGTATTGTAACTACTGGAGCAAGAGCATCAAGCATTTCCGCTTCTGCCATTTACGCATTCTGCAATTACTGGCATTTCCGCTTCTGCAATTTCTGGAATAATTTCTGAAATTTTCAGAACGTCTCCTCTTTACATGGCCATGGAAATTTTGATTGGTCGTCTTTTCATTTCATTTATATTGATGTTTAGGGTTTTCTTTTGTTTATATGGTTCGGATCAAGGTGTGATGTGGAGTATGCAATGGTTTGATGCCAGCAACAGCATTTGTTTGCTCTGCTCTGCCATATGACAGAAGATTTGATTGCTCTGCTCTGCAATATGTAAATGGTATCAAGTAAGGCAGTATTTTTAATTCAATTCACTTAAGATCGCCTTCAATTTCTACGGTAGGAAAACATCAGTTAATAATTTCTGATTGAAATGTGCAGGTGGGTCTGCATTGAGTGTCCAAAGCTACATACTCATTTTTGGAGGTCAGCTAAGCTGGATGATCATCAATCATTATCAGAACTCTATAGGGAAATATGCAAAATGCATGCCAAGGGTATCTAATCTCACCAATAGTTACTATTACTTTAAAGTATACATTACATACTACAAAATATACATTACATACTACAGAATGCTATTTCCATACTTTGTAACCTTTGATAGGTGTTCTTGAGATTTTCCATCTGATATGTCCTCTCTACATTAAAGTTACATTCTCTCTGGGTTAGTAGGTTCATTATTTTTTTATTCATCAGCAAAGTTTACAACACCCCTTCCTGCTTTCTTTTTCCAATTCTTTGTTAACCCCAACTTCTTTTTCGGATTCTTTAACCCGCCCTAAGGACTCGGGGAACATGGACTTAATATTGTAAGTGGGAAGCAGGGGCAGAGTACCATATTTCCTTGGATAATTGTATCAGGGTCGATGGTTATCAAAATGAGAGTACTCTTGGGCTTGATCTCTGTGTTAATAATTTAAATTTGACCTGGAAAACAGTCCAATCTTTCTAAAACATAAAAACAGATTTCTTCACTATATGCAAAGGTGCGCCCCTGCATTGATAATACTTTTAAGTGTAATCTCATCCATGGCTGCCTCCATTCAGTGATGTGCACTCTTCATAACCTTTAATTGAACACATCTCCAATGGATGGATGGAAGCTTTAGAGTTGAGTCAAGTAGTACCTTTTGCTGGCCTTTGATTTTCTCTTTAATTGCACACAACTCCAATGGATGGATGGAAGCTTTAGAGTTGATGTCAACTAGTACCTTTTCCTGGCCCTTGATTTTCTCTCTAGATGACAGGGAAAATTAACGAGCCTACAAGCTTTAGAGTTGATGTCTTCTAGTACCTTTTGCTGTCCGTTGATTTTCCCTTTAGATGACAACGAAAATTAACAAACCTGCTTTGCAGGTATTAATAATGACAGCTGTGCAACATGCAGGTTTTACCCAATTTTGGTCAAATCATGTAAACTTGCTTTTGGGAGCTGTTTCAAGATGTTTTGTTAATGGTGCATGAAATTTTAATGCGATGTGATTCCTGAAAGTGCAGCTGTATGCTGTGATGGCTGAAAGTACAGGTGTATGCTTGGAAATGACAGTGTTGGAACTCTGAGATAATTTG
Organism: Pseudotsuga menziesii; assembly: GCA_001517045.1. NCBI lineage: Eukaryota > Viridiplantae > Streptophyta > Pinopsida > Pinales > Pinaceae > Pseudotsuga > Pseudotsuga menziesii. Next base: position 28,427 of record LPNX010229580.1, read on the forward strand.
TAAAATATTGAATATTCATCTATGCTGTGTGGTTTCTATTACTTAAGCCGATGGGTATGATGAGACATGATATGATTCGGTTATTATTACTACTTTTATAAGTTATATTTTGGAAGTCTGATTTTGAGTTATAGGGTCTGGTCTTAAGAAACATTAGTCTGATCTTGTATTTTGGAGGTCTGATAGGGTGTTGTTCTGATTTGCATACCAAGAACTATCGGTTCAAAATAATTATAAAGTTTGTTCAAAAAGTTAAGTTAGTTTGATTTTGCGGAGCAAATCACTGCAGCGATTACTGTGGGAGTGGTTTGATTTTGCACTACAGAGGGTCGATCTTGAGTTACAAATTCTAGTTCAAATGATAATTATAGCATTTAGAGGAGGGTGCACTCTACAGGAGATGTCTGTCCATCTTATGTAACATCAGTAAACCATGTATACCATTGATTACAATAATGTAAAAATAATTTAAAATCATGTAGATAATAATAAAATAAAGCAGCATCCATCCATCACATCCATCTTACATCTTTATGTTCGTTTCTACCCCTCTGGATGCTTAATAAATTTGGGTTTATGATCCTTTCCTTTTTTCCTACACAGAGGAATACCCAAGTGGTTTCCTTTTTTACTTGTGGTTTCATACACAGGAATACCCAAGTGGTTTCCTACACTGAATACCCCAAAGGTTTAGATTCTTTTGGACCCTTGCTCTTCCTGTAACTGGGAGCCAGGTTTCTGCAGTTTCTCTAATCTAGAACCTCTAATTTCTTTTTCCATTAATAGAAGGATATGTGGGCACAATTACTGTTTGTAAATCCTTCTCTAAAAGAATTTTTCCTGTAACCAATAGCAATCACCGTAGCAATCACCCTATTTAGTTTGCTTACTTTCCAATACCCTAGCTCCCACTCCCAAAACTATCCTCTATTATCCCCTTTGCTACTAGGTGTATTACGACGCTCATAGAAGTGATGCTTCCAAAGATCCTTCCCAAACATTGCATGTAAGTGGTTGCAAAATATAAGCAGAGATGGAATGCTTCACAAATACATTTTCATAGTGTTCTCTGGTATATGTAGATGCAGTGAATGACATTGGAAAGTGTACAAAAACTATCTTAGACACTAGATGCTTTGATTCACCATCCCATTGTCCAAGTTGTAAGTCCACTTTTTAAATTCTATCATTGTTTGTATGTCTAAAAAGTTTGCAGGCCCATGGAGTATGATACTCAATGTCAACTTTTCCCACAAAATGGTATTTTGAAACCTTTTCCTACAAAACATTCCTCTAATATTTCCATGGAAAATTTGGGATAAATATTCATTGACCTATAACACTTCTCCATCATACTGTCACCTAGAAGTTGAGGATATGAAAAACATTTCAGATTCATCCTACATGCGGTCATCATACAACAATTGTTCTAAAAGTTTGTGATGGACACTGTAAGAAAAGGGGTCCATAAAGGAAAACGTTGAATACTTTAGAGAATTTATGGAGACATGTAAGAAACCTAACCTTGAACCTACAAAAGTATATCTTCCTCATCTACAACAGGAATGCAAGATGATTCCATTCCCTTACTTCCAACTTTTCTCCAAGGATTGTTCAAGCGATGAAAGGTGGACTTTGTTGGTACATTTAAACATATAAATATGAAAGGGAGGTGTAGCTATATCATTATGCTACAAATTAGTTGACAAAGTAGGTAAAATCTCAAGCAATTCCAAAAATTTTGGTATAAAACAAGAACTGAGTAATTACATACCACTATGTATAATTTTATTAGTAACTGGAATACATACGTGTGTTCAACACCATCATTACAGGTTGCAACAACAAGCATCTCTTCATTACCTGTGTCCCTGCAAATATCACATACTTTAACTTGCTAATAAAAAAGGTGACAATAAAGAAGGATTAATATAGACTATACTATTCAAATGGAAGTCCAATGTGTTCATCAATATAAATATATCTAAATAAAGACAAACTCCATAAATGACAAAAATATAAAATTTTGAAAGAAAAATATTTGATGTATTTTATGATCTATCGTTCTAGAACACTCCTATTCATCTCCACAAAGAAATTGATAATCCTCTTGAAACAGTTTTCACCCTACCATAATTCCATTATCGACACTAAAATGATAGGCACTCTTCAAAACAACTTCCACCATATGCAAACACTGGTCATGGCCCATTGTTAGACATTATATGCAAAAGGACACATGCCATCTCCCACTTATTGTAAATAGCCTTTAGTTTCCTTCAAATTTGCTCAAAGCCACAACAACTTTGGAACTTTCCCTTTCTACAATTGGTTCATATTAAATAATGGAATGCAACCAAGAACAAGATTTACATGATTTACATTTTGAATAGGTCTAAGAAACAATAGACTTCAATATCATCTACCCAACAAGCAAAAAAATATGTTTTTCGCAATTCAACAATATTCATAAACATTCATAGAATTGACTGTCATCTTAACATGGATGACATTAAAGCATAAACATAATCCAAAATTTCAAATAATATACTTGAGTTATAACTTGTAGTATAAAACCAAATTAAAATGATACAAACCACAATATCATGTATATGAAAAGATAATCCAAACGTTTTGTTTCAAGATACTAAGCATGGCATCAAACTGCTAAGATTCATCAGATGAACACTCATCAAACAATATTTGTTCAACTTTAGCATGATTTCTATAGTTTGAATGGATTGCATGCGCTTAAAACAATATCGAGTAATTTGATTTATGGACTTAACAAGAAGTAGAAGGTTGAAGCTTTTCCTGGAACTGGAGCTTGAGTGGTTTGCATGCATTTAAAATAATATAGGAAAATGATTTAATTTATGGGGTTAGCCAAAACTAGAAGGTTGAAAGTGAAATCCAAATTTAAAAAAAAAAAAAATCAAATTTCGTAATTTGAAAGTGAAGTCCTACAAAACAGTACTTTTAGTCTTATGTCGTCGGATTTTCTCGTCGAAATTTGGGTACAAATCTTGTTGTGTCTCCTCCCGACCTTATACAAGACCTTTCCTCCACCATCCAACGTGCATTCCACCACATAGTCTCCTGCTCCCACCACTCCCCATTGCTGCACTCTTGCTACGTGCTATCCCCCGCTCTCTCTCGACCTCTCTCTGCACACATCCCTTCAACATCGCCCACCGCATGCTCCCTTCTTTTCACACACTAGACTCTTTGTTATTTGCTTAAACATTCACACAACCTTCCCATTCAACCCTAAAAAAATGTTCCATCATTTTTTCAAATAAAATAAAATATTATTATTATTATTATTTAGTAATAATTATTATAATAATATTTATTTTAATATATATAAACTTTTCAAAATATATATATATATATACTAAACTATTTATATAGTTTATAAAAACACTAATAATATAATAATTAATTAATTAATTACGCCGATAGGTGTTTTTTCTATGGTGGTGTGTTTTGAAAATTATTGTACCTGTTTTGTCGTCCCTTCCACCAATCCAATTTTCATGCGTGTCTTCATAATTTGCTGATGCGTGTCCTCGTGATTTTATGGCAATTTGTTGGTTCACTATTACTCTTGCCCATACATTATGCCACCTGTTTGCAATCAACAAACAAGGAACCACGTGGAAATTATGGCCATGTTGTCTCTCTGTCACACTCCCCAAAATCAATTACCGTCTCGTTGTTGCGCAATTGATTGAATTCCTAAACATGTCTTTCAGTTGACACACAGATACTGGTCTATTTAATGAAGGGTGTGGGAGCCAGGCTCCATAAAATTGATTTCTTTGGCTATGGAAACTTAATGAATATTGTGCTCACAGTAAAGATATTTAGTCTTAGAATGAACCATTTTGTGGTGGATGGATCGGTTTTGAAGATTTAATGTATCCCCATATGCATCGACCATGGAAGGTAATAAGCATTTTGATTCCTTTTCGCAAATATTTTGTTTCATGTGGTTTAAAATGTGTTGGGACTGGGACTGGGAGTTGAATCATCACGTAGAAGGAATATGCACTACCAAACGATATCACCTGTCAATTTCCCTTTTGTATATTTCTTTCTTTTATTTTTTTATCATCAATATTATATTATATTTGCTATGTTGGAATAACTAAATGATAGATTGATACCCGATCAGCCAAATTCTTGTTAGGATTATTAATCCTCCCTTGTCCAAATTTGGTCATATGTCTAAATCAGGAGTCCATCCAGTCTATTTATAGTCATTAACACCATTGGGTCAACTTGGCCTAATTGGGGCACATGTTTCAGTTACTAAAGTGTGGGGAACACTAATTGAGGCTCACTGCCATTGATTGCACTTGATTGCATTAGTTTAGGAGCCTCCTAGACCAATCCCTACAATTTAGGAGCCACTGGGAGTGCCGAAACCAACCAAGGTCAATTCAGTTTAGTTAATGACTAGTCAGGCTAGGTTTACTTGACTGCACTCATGTGGGGCGCATTTCTCACCTACCATAGTCAGTTAGCCTTAGTCAACACTGAATGTAACACTTGAGTTGTGTTTTAGAGCTCCGTTGAACTCTGGTTATGGTTTAGACAAGGTCAGTTAACTACTGAGTCCTCCGATAGTGATTTAGACAAGGTCTTAGTTACCTACAGTCAAGTAGAGTCTATCAATTCAAATTTCCTCATGTGGATTCAAATTTCATGTGGCTATTAAAGCCATTCTACTCCATTGTAATTATGATCCGATTACTTTTTGATTAATGAAAGCATTCACAGCTGCAATGATCCGAAAACAAGATCTTTGCTACTCTATGATGTTAACATGAATTGCATAAAGAGCATGAACAAAGCTCACAAACCCATAAGAAGAGAACCAAACAGCATAGATAATATGCACATAAAGACAACAAGTTGATAACGGAGTTCGTCCAGGATGGACTACGTCTCCGGGCCTGCTTCTCAATAGGAGGGCTGATCTATAATCTCAGTATAAAGGAAAAATACATGGCAATGATACAATGATACCTTGGCGACAATAGTCAAGAAGAGAACTACTGCCCAAAGACACAATAAGACTACTTCCAGCAGCTCCGAAGCCTGAAGACGGTGTAAAACGAGTATAAACACTCGTACCTTCCTCATGCAGAACTACACAATCTCCCTTCTCTCCTATAGCTACAAAAGTCTCCACTCCGAAGCCTTCCCCGGTAAATGGAAACTAAGTGGGTTTATATAGGCTTGGCTTGCCCCACTCCACATTCTCCTCATGATTCTTCAGTTACAACAAATTTTGCCCAAGAAGGCATATGGTTCCAACTCCCCACACTTGGTTAGGCTCTTCTTAAATTATGTAGTTGACATAGTTACAACTATGCCAACCACATTTTATATTTTTAGAATATTACAATAAAATTATTTTCCCACAATATGGTTTTTAAAACAAATTTGTTATAATGTAACTTGTTTTTAGACCCACTTATAACCCATTTTATATAGTGCAGTTAAAAGACATGTGTTGAAATAGAGCACGGGCTCCCATGCTGGTCGGAGCTCCCAGTCACGCTAGAGGAAGAACCAGGTTCGGGGCTAAGCCCCAGCCCCTTTGGGGCTCGAAATGCCACTGCATACTTTAAATGAATTGATTTCCATACCTTGTACAAGGAACACCTTGTGGACTATCGGTAAGACGGAGCACTATGCAGGAGAGGTCACGGGGTTGAACCCCATGGAGGCCAATCTTCCTACTAAACTTTTAACCAATCAACAAGTGCCATGTGGCGAAATATTACTGGGCCAACACACCTTCTGTACAGACACGTGTTCCCTCTGGATTGGACCATACAATTGAATGGGTTGACACGTCATCCATCTGTACATGCCATGTGTCATCCTCTCATTGGTTCATACACATTTCATGTCATCATGTCCGTACAATATGGATGCCATGTGTCACCTTGTCAGTGGTGCCACGTGGCACCTCCTTTTGCCAATTTTGCCTATTGACCTCATAGAATAGAACGTGATAATTTTCTCATATGGAGTCTGTTTGAGGTGAAACAAATGCTGTTGGAATCGTCTCGACGAGCCCTTCGATCTGGCGCTAGTTTTGATAAGATTGGAGGACTTTGAAAATTTGGCCTTCCTGGATCCTCCTGGATCATTCCTCCCCACTGAGAAGCTTTTGGCCTCCAAAATCCTTTACTAATCAACAGATAGGTGAGGGAATTGCTCCCTCACTTTATCCTTCTCGATCCACTTGGCTTTGCTTGGATGAGTGCCTTTGATGCCCACTCGAAGATACTCAACAACACCTCTGCGAGAAGTCCTTATCCTTCTGTCCAAGATGACATCTTCCTTTAGCTCATCCATGTACTCAGGAGCAAATTCATCAACTTATGGCAATGAGACATTCTCCCTTTCATCCATGATCATGGGAGGCTTATAGAGTTTCAAGTTCTCCACATTCACCACTGAGTAGATCTGCATGTATGACGGTAGCTCTAAGCGAAAAGCATTCGCCCCAATCTTCTCCAAGATGGTGAAGGGACCATATCTAATAGGTTTGAGCTTATTTCCTTCTCCTTTCATCCTCTCCTTGCTGATGTGAAGCCACACTTGATCTCCCACCTGAAACTGATGATCAACTCTATGCTTGTCATGGCGAGCCTTGTACTGGGCTTGACTCTTCTCCAACTGCTCTTGCACTGCTTGATGTACCTGTTGAACTCTCTAAATGAACCTACGGGCTTTGTCTTCATCCTTGGAAGTGCTTGAATCAACCTCTCTCCCATAAGTCAAGTCCAATGGAGTCTTTGGAAAGTACCCAAAGCATGTCTCAAATGGTGAGATCTGAGTGGAAGAATGCATAGCCCTGTTGTAGGCATGCTGCACATACTGGATCTGTTCATCCCATAACTTAGGATGCTTTTTGCAATAGCCTCGAAGCAAATGGACAACTATCCTGTTGACTACCTCTGTTTGTCCGTCGGTCTCTGGATGGAAAGCGGTGCTCCTCTTTAGCTTGGTGTCCATCATGCACCATAACTTTGTCCAAAAATATCCAAGGAATCGGGAGCCCCGATCCGAGATAATGGACGTAGGAAGTCCAAAGTGAACCCATACATGCTAAAAGAAAAGAGAAGCAGCCTGCTCTACAGTGACCTGCTTTTTACATGGCATAAGAATACACATCTTGCTAAACCTATCCATGACCACATACAAGTAGTCATGACCACATACAAGTAGTCATGACCCCTCCTAGACATAGGCAAACCCCCCACAAAATCCATGGAAATGCTTTCCCAAGGATGGGAAGGAACAAGAAGTGGTGAGTACAGCCCCAATTTTCTATTAGTGGGCTTACAGGTAGAGCACATCACACACCCCTTTACATACTTTGTTACAATGTCTTTCATGCGAGGCCAATACACGAGTCTTTGCAAATGGGCCAAAGTCTTACCTACCCCAAAATGCCCTGATACAAGAGAAGTATGAGCTTCTTGTATTACATGGACCCTTTCACTGATAGGAACACATAACTTGCCCAAATGATAGAGTAACTTTCCCTGCAAATAGCAGTCTTCCACCTGTGTGCCATTGGTTAGCTTCTCGTAAATCTCCTTGAAACCATCATCAGTAGCATACTGCTCAATATAACTTTCATGGGATAAAGAAGCATTCTTCCAAAACAATAGATGCAACAATAGGAGGTCTAGAAAGCATATATGCCACTTTGTTACTAGTACCCTTCTTGTACTTGATCACTAGATGGAATTGTTGAAGAAATCCCATCCACCTGAAATGACGAGCTTGCTGGAGCTTAGTCTGGGACTGGAGATACTGCAAGGGCTGATGATCGGTATGGATGATCGTCTCCTTACCCATCAAGGAGATACCATGGACCATGGAACTTAGCGCAACTATAACAGTTCTCCCTAGTGTTATATAAGCACTAAACCAACAATGTTTTATAGCTTAATTCTAGTGAAAGGAGACAATAAAAGCATTTGAGATGGATAAATGCTCACAACGCCCAAGGAAGATCCTACTAAATTATTATGTGCTACTTGTCATATGTCATATAGTGCATTGGCCAACTATGAAGGTGCAAACTAAGATGTAAGTCAAGTGTCAAAGGAAGATACTTAGACCTGTCAACTGTCAAGCCGAGGCCTCCACGTGTAGATGTTAAAAGCATCCTTATACTTTATTGAGTGTCATGAATAAATCTTACAGAGGAACTAATTTTGAGATGAAGTGATGAGTAACAGCCGCATTTGTTTATTATGAAGAACACTTGGATGCTAAATTGGAGAATTTACAATGAAGGAATGGTCATATTGGAATGACCTTAGAGAAGAAGCGAGTTGGAGATTCTCCAAATTGATTATCAAGGAAAAAGATTGAGAACTTACTAGACTTCAATATTGGTAATCATTTGAAGGTCACCTTATGCACTAGTGTAAAAGTTCAAAAAAAATCTCTAGAAACCTTTTCTTAACCATCATGTTAGTGTTTACAAAGTGGAAACCACAGAGGGGATGCTGGCATATTAATCACCGGAACAAGAAATAGAGTAACAATTATGGGTTTTAGTTGATATTTGAAAGGAAAAATCTAGACAAGAAGAGTAGTGGCGTGGAGCTAACCAAGAATAACATAGTGTCAAGTAGAAGGCTAGACCCTCTCAAAATTCAAACATTGGTGTAGGTTTTGTTCCATATAATTTGGATGAAGACATACAGAGTGGGAACCATTGTCGACGAGGCTTTGTTGGTGGGTTTTCACCAACAAATGGTTTCATTTCCGGGACTTCGTTGTGACTGAAGATGAGGATATGTTGTGGCATTCGACGAAACCGGAGATCCAAGATTGGTTTGACCTAAGACTGCAAGAGTTTGCTGAAGCCGAGAATCAAAATCCAAAGTTGACGATAGATGCATGGTTGGCGAGATAGATTCACAACAGTCCTCACGAATGGTTTTTCTATGAGTGGCTGGTGCGATTCACCTATAATAAGCGTAACTTCCAAGGAGGAGAGCCAACATCCTGGACCCCCGAGCTAATTCAAGAAATCCAAGAAACTGATAATAAGGCATCTCGGGCTGTCGAAGTCTAGTTGGACATTATTCTGGAAGGATACATTACTGAGTTCGCGGTTGATACCAACAAGTCCTACAACAAAGTAGAACGGGGATTTTTCAACGGACCACGAGCTAGGTTCTTGCTATCTCTGCAATTGTCAATCAATATGATTTCTTGTCAAAAGGGCATACTAAAGATGCACCTCAAGTAGTAAGACTTTGGTGTGCGGAGGCTGTGAACACCACGATCGAAGGGGGGTGACGAATGGAAAGATAAGGGGTAGATGGGTGTAAGTTTCGACGAGACTGTGAGGGTAGCCAAGGAAGAGTGTAGTTGTACAAGGGGAGGAACAATGCTTCGAGCATAGAAGAGGCAAAGGATAGAAAGTCCTGCTGCGATCGAAACACAAAACCATGAAGGACAGCCACATGGGACGAAGCGTCCCTACAACGACGAAGAGGATAAGCAGACCCAGTCTCCGCCTAGGGTGGCAGCAAGGTCAAACCCTAGTAGCAACGTCTCCACACCTCTGCGCACTACTTCATCAAGAAAATATACGCAATCTACGTCGACGTGTTCCATGTGCCAAGAAGCATCTAGTAGTAAAGCAGCATCTGCAGGAAGAAGGTCTAGGATGGCAGGAGATGATATGAAGCTACCTATGTTCCATGGAAATGGCACTGATGACCCGAAACAGTATTGGTTCTTATGTGAGGCAGTCTGGACTTCCAGAAATACTACCGACGAGGATGTAAAGAAAGGCCAGTTAGCGACCACCCTTCAGGGTCGTGCGCTCGACTGCTACATGAGATTCATACAGGTCCTGCAGGGGACCGAGGTGAAGACTTTGGATTAGATTCGGAACGGGTTGCTTGAAGAATTCAAGAAACCAAAATCTGAAGCACAATACATTACAGAGCTAAAGAAAATCAAGCAATTCCCTAATGAGACGATTTGGGACTTTGATTAGAGGTTTAAGACGTTGATGGCATGAGTCAGCTTCGATATGAGTGATGTCCAACATAAAGAATGGTTCATTGCAACACTGGTCCCTCATATCTAACACCCATTAATGCAGCAAAAGATCGCGACGCAGAGTGAGGATCTGGAAATTGCAATGAAGATGGAAGCTTCACCTATCGGAGAAACTACTGTCGGCATGAACCAAATCCAGGTGCAGCTGGAAAACATGACAATTCAATTGCAGGATATCAAGAAGGTGAAATATGAACATGATGACTTGTGGTACACTCGGTGTCACATGGATGGACACACGAAAGATATCAATCCTTCTTTTTCGGAATTATCTACTCTCAGGAGCATCAAACTCATTGAGTTGCGGTAGTGTGTCGTGGTGTTGCATATGTCAAGTGTATGGGCATCAACATGAAGATTGTACCTACATGCATAAAATGGTTACAAAGCCAGCAAGCCTATATTGCACCTTATGTTGTTCTATTGGGCATGAGGATAAGGACTGTCGAGCCTACGATCTGCTTTAAGAGAAGACCTATGATGCATATTTTGTGAAAGGTGAATATCCTCACGTGGTGCAGCAACCACAGCCGTAGGTGATACAGCCGCCCCCTCAAGTCTAGTATACGTCGCCACTAAAGATGCAGTTTATTCCGTCGCAACCACAGACATAGGTTGCACCTCAGCTGCATTTCGCGCCGAGACCGCAGTACACTCAAAACCCAATGGCTCTGCTACAGCCGCAGTACGTCCAAGAAACGCACTATGCTTAGCAGCAGCTAAATCCCCCACAATGGCAAATGGTGCAACCCCAGTATCAGCAGCAGGTAGCTCAACCACAACATCAATAGCAAGGAGGATACCACAGAGGATTTGGATTTAGAAGAGGAGGTTTCGGCCATGGAGGAGGACGAGGTCATGCATCAATCCAGTGTTACCACTGTGAGACATTTGGCCACTATTAGATATATTGTCCCCATTTGCAATGCGTGTAATACATGGTGAATGATCATACTGTTGAAAATTATCCTCAGTTAATTGTGAGATGGAGGCTGAAAATGTTGCTTTATTACAAAATCAGAATCAGTTCAAGGCCCAGAATCAAATACAGAACCAGCAGTAAATACAGAATCAAGGGAAGCCCCAAATTCCAGTACAAAATCAAAATACCAATCATCCTATGAACCCATCGGCGAACTAGAATCCATCATTGAATCAGCCTTCGTCGCAGAACCAGAATCGAGGATCGACGGTTGCGACCATTCTAGCAGAACCACGGACATCGGATGTTGATGTCGAGATTGTTACTCGAGGAGGCGCGAGGACTGGAGAAGATGGACCGCGACCACAAGTGTGACTGGCTGGCAAGAAGAAAGCACAGTTTGATATCGCAACCGAGAAAGAGACCTTTTTCGAAGCTCGCGAAGTGCTTGGAAGAAATCTTGGTAAGACACCTATTTTTGGCATGCCTTTTGCTTTTGATTCTTCGCTAGAAGCTGGACCATCGCGGCATTATGGTACCTTCCAACATTTCTTTCAGAGTTATTTATCCCTAGCAAAATATCCTGATGCTCTGGTTGAGATTGAGAGCTTGTTGCACTGACTGGATAGAGAATTGTAGGACTCTGCGGTAAATTCTTTGCAGTTTAAAAAGATGAGCAAAGAAATGCGGATGAACATCCATATTGGGGACTACAAATTTGATTCAGTTATTCTGGATCTTGGGTCAGATGTGAACATCCTGATGAAACATACATGGTAGAAGATGGGGGAGCCAAAGCTTGGTTGGTCCCTAGTGCAACTGAGATTGGCTAATCAAGCCAAAGTTCAACCGATTGGTCGTGTGTCGAATTTGGCTGTAGATGTTGAAGGTATGAGGAATCGTGCTGATTTCGATGTATTCGAAGTCATTGATGGATGGGGATCCTATCCCACGCTGCTAGGGATTGGATGGGCCAATGACATCATGGCCATGATAAATTTTAAGAAGCAGTTGATGACATTTGAGAACCAAGATATCTGAGTCATTGCCCCGATGGATCCAAATGAGGGAAGGCGATATATTGAACCAGTCAAAGATGAAGTCGTAAGAGGATGGGATCACGTTTACAATATATCCGAGGATTACATCCATCCTACAGCAGACGGAGAACTGGGTTGGTGCAGCGCTAGCTCTGCGTCCTCTGACTCTAATGATGCACTAGAAAATTGGAAAAACCAGATGCGTGAAGTATCGCTCAGAAAGTGTGGGTTGATCACGCAGTCGTTGCGGCGTGTCGCAAATGAGATCATTGAGTTGTCGATATACGAAGGACTACTGAAACTATCTGGGTTCCTCAAGGATTCTGAAGCAAAGGTATCTAAGCCTCAACGCTTGTTGGCATTAGGAGAAGCATTGAAGGCCACTCCAGCACATTGGTGGGCAGTTCATAAGGATACCATTCATGAATGGGAACAATGTCAACGATTGATGACTGCGTGTTTCAATGATATGGAGGTATATCACACTAGGAGGTATGATGGATAGAATAGCCCTTGTAGTCATCTGAGGGAATTGCAGACGCTGTGGCATCGTGACCCAAGGATGAGTGGGTCCATGATTTTATTCACACATTGGATGAAATGCCAAGGTCTTGGTACATATCAGCAGAGCTGCGACGAGAAATCACCACTTCACAGTAGCTGATTGTTTGCTTTGCACATACATTTGGCTATGCAGAAGTTAACGTAGAGGTTAACAATGCGCTACAAATCATTCGGGACATAGTTTTGAAAGTTGTCCCAGTCACATATCCTATGGACCCACATGCGCATTGCCATCTGAAATTGATGATGGAATGCTACAACCTCTCTGGCGAGCTGGAGGATGATGATTAATTGCACAATATTAATATTTCAGAGACTGAAGGAAGTCAGGATGTCGTAGCACCGAATGTCCCAACGAATCCCATGACTCAACCACTGAAGATTAAGAAATTTAACATTAGGATGGAGGAGAATCAGAAATTTGCCAACATTGGGGACTATTGGAATGAGGAGACCATGGAAAAGATCACGGATCTATTGCATGAGTTTCAATATTTGTTCTCGACGAAATTCTCTGAAATGAAGGGGATATTGGGTGACCTAGGGGAAATGAAAATACCGTGAAAACCAGATGCAAAACTAGTGAGGTAGAGGTCGTATCGTTTGAATCCGCGATATAAAGAATGGGTGAAGGCTGAACTTGATCGAATGCTAGATGCAGGGATTATTGATCCGTTCGAAGAATCTCAATGGATAAGTCCTAAGGTGGTCCAAGATAAGAAGACTGGGGAAGTCTGAATCTATGTCGATCTAAGGAAACTGAATGATGCTTGCATGCATGATCCCTTTTCGACACCATTCACTGATGAGGTTCTTGAAGGAGTAGGTGGTCAAGAAATGTACTCTTTTACAGATGGATTTTTTGGTTATCACCAGATAAGAATTGCAAAGGAAGACCACCGCAAAACCACATTTGTCACCGAATGGGGTTTCTTTCAATACACTGTGATGCCCTTTGGGATGAAGAACACGCCTGCCGCTATTCTCTGTTAAATTTTCATATGCTTAGCTAAAACATCAGTATTTCATTTCATTTTCATAACAAAAGCATATAAACAGGATCAATAAAAGAAACAGTATCACAAGAACAACACAGATTTATCCTGGGAAAACCCTAAAGGGAAAAACCCAGCAAAAGCTTCCTCAATATAGATGCCCCAAAAAGGTAAAAGGTAAAACCAACAAGGAGATCAAAAACCTGATCCTCCTCCTTCTCCAGCTACTTCTCTCCTTCACTAGTGCGCTACACAAGTGTTTGTGTGTGCTCCAAATGAGGAGCGCTACACCTCTATTTATATTCATCCGTTCACTTTAATTAACTCATCCGACATGTAGGCTCGAGTTAAATCATGTAGGCTCAAGTAACCACACTAGGGTGCTAATGACCCACCTTTATAATTAGAGGGGACTACCTCATGACTCTTATTAGTTCTTTCAATTAGAAGCATCGGGGTACAAGGTAATACAAGTGGTTCTCCCGGTAGGACCATCAGGGACCACAAAAAGATACATATAGGATATTCTTTGAAGTTACAATATTTCAACACTCCCCCTTAATGAGAAGGGTATTCTATAGCAACATCAACAACAACAATGATAGGAGAGAAATAGAGGACATCATCAACATCATTAGGGTAACGCATCTATAAATCATTGGAAGCTTTTCAACATCATGTAGTCTCCATCTTCAATCTTCAACCTTCAGCATCATCAATACTTTGACTGCTTCGATCAGTAACAACTTTGACCGCTTCAATTAGCAACATCTTCAGCACTTTGACCTTTCGATCAGCAGCAACATCTTCAGCACTTTGACCTTTCGATCAGCAACAACATTTCCATCGCTTTGACCTTTCGATCAGCAACAACTTCAGCACTTTGACCTTTCGATCAGCAACACCATCTTCAACACTTTGACCTTTCAATCAGCAGCAACATCTTCAGCACTTTGACCTTTCGATCAGCAACAACGTCTTCAACACTTTGACCTTTCGATCAGCAACAACATCTTCAGCACTTTGACCTTTCGATCAAAAACATCATCATCAAAACACTTTGATCTTTCGATCAGAAACATCATCAAAAACATCATCATCAAATCATAATCAAAACATCATCATCAAAATACTCTGATCTTTCGATCAGAAACATCATCATCAAAATATCATCATCATCACACTCTGATCTTTCAATCAGAAACATCATCATCATCAGCAACAACCTGTAAACCAGAATACAAAGACAAAGAAGTCTTTGGATCTCTTTTGGACTTAAAGTCTAGGGATGATGCAATCCTACCACCTTCTCGATGACCGAAGTTCACCGGATCCGTTCTGAGCCGAAGTCCAAGGATGATACAATCCTGCCACCTTCTCGATGACCCAAGTTCACCGGATCCGTTTTGAACCGAAGTTCAAGGATGATACAATCCTGCCACCTTCTCGATGACTGAAGTTCACCGGATCCATTCTGAATCGAAGTTCAAGGATGATACAATCCTGCCACCTTCTCAATGACTGAAGTTCATCGGATCTGTTCTGAACCAAAGTTCAAGGATGATACAATCCTGCCACCTTCTCGATGACCGAAGTTCACCGGATCTATTCTGAACCGAAGTTCAAGGATGATACAATCCTGCCACATTCTCAATGACCGAAGTTCATCGGATCCATTCTGAACCGAAGTTCAAGGATGATACAATCCTGCCACATTCTCAATGACCGGAGTTCACCGGATCCATTCTAAACCGAAGTTCAAGGATGATACAATCCTGCCACATTCTCAATGACCGAAGTTCATTGGATCCGTTCTGAACCGAAGTTCAAGGATGATACAATCCTGCTACATTCTCGATGACCGAGGTCACCGGATCACTTCTGGACATATGTCCCAGGATGATACAATCCCTCTTCATTCTCGAAGACCGAGGTCTCTGGATCACTATAGGGCAAGTGCCCAAGGATGATACAATCCCACTGCAACATCACTACTCCCCTTTTCGGGGAAGGTCTTTCCGAACCACACCAAGCTTGTCTCGAAAGTGTTCGAACTTTACTTGGGACAGAGGCTTTGTCACTACATCAGCAACTTGTTCATCAGTACTCACATACTGAAGCTTTATGGCTCCTTTCTGCATCATATCTTGAATGTAGAAATACCTGATTTCTATGTGCTTTGATCTGTTGTAGAACACAGGGTTCTCTGTCATCTTTTTACAACTTTTGTTGTCACATAGAATCACGGTATTGTCCAACTCTAGGTTGAATAATCCTGACATCAGCTTTTGAATCCATATGGCTTCACAACTAGCAGAGCAAGCTGCTATATATTCTGCTTCGGCTGTGCTTAGAGCAACACTAGACTGCTTTTTGCTAAACCATGAAATCATAGCAGATCCCAGACTATAGCATCCACCTGATGTGCTTTTCCTATCTGAGATACTTCCAGCCCAATCTGCATCTATGTAGCCATACAATCTATACTCATGGCTACCATCATAGTATAGAACAAGGTCTATAGTCCCTTTCAGATATCTCATGACATGTTTTTCAGCTACTAGGTAAGCCCGTCTTGGTTGAACAAGATATTGACTTAAGGTGTTCACAACAAAACAAATGTCTGGTCTGGTATTTGTTAAGTACATCAATGACCCAATGATCTATCTGTAATGAGTTGCATCCACTAACTCTGATGAGTCATCAGCTAACAGCTTCATGTTGGAGTCCATGGGTGTGGCCATGGCTTTGCATTCCAACATATTGAATTTCTTCAATATCTCTATCGCATACTTTCCCTGGTTGAGAAAGATTCCTTCTGAACTTTTCCATACTTCCATACCTAGGAAATAATGCATTAACCTAAGGTCTTTCATCTCAAATTCTTCTGCTAGTTTCTTCTTGCTTTCCATGATCTGTTTCTTATTCCCTGTCAAGAATAAGTCATCCACATATAACAACAGGATGACAGGTTCATCTTCTACAACCTTGAGATAAAGGTTAGGATCAGCTTTACTCTTGGTAAAGCCCATAATTGACAGGAAATTGTCTATCCTTTCATACCAAGCTCAAGGGGCTTGTTTAAGACCATACAAGGCCTTCTTCAATTTGCATATGTGAGTATGTCTATCTTCAACTTCAAATCCTTGTGGTTGTTCTATGTATACTTCTTCTTCAATCACACCATTCAAAAAAGTTGTTTTCACATCCATCTGGTGTAAGTCCCACTTCATCATGGACGTAAGTGCCATGATACCTCTAATCGAAGTATACCATGCTACTGGGGCAAATGTCTCTTCATAATCAATTCCCTCTTTCTGAGAGAAACCTCTGGCCACAAATCTTGCTTTATACTTCTCGATACTTCTGTCAGCTGCATGCTTTATTTTGAATATCCATTTGGAGGATACTATACTTTTTTCCTTCTGGTTTGGGAACTATATCCCACACATCATTCTTCATTATTGACTGGTATTCTTCAGTCATTGCTTCTTTCCATTCTTTCTTTTGTATTGCTTCTTCGTAGTTTGTAGGTTCTTGATCTACAAGATCACACATCAAGGCTACATAGTTGGAGAAAGTCTTAGGTTTATTTCTTTCCCTTGTGGAGCCTTCAAGAGCCCCATATCTTTCTGCCTCTCATATAATTTATCTTGTCCAAGCAGGCTTTCTCTTTCTTGATATTTCCATCATAGGAAGTTCTTGAGGTTCTGCCATGTCATGTTCTTCAAGAGCTTCATCTTCAGGGAGACATGTAGTTTCTTCATTTGTGGGAGGTGTCTCTTCTTCATATACTTCTTCATGTTGGCACTTCCTGGATCTCTTGAGGGCTGCCTCTTCATCGAATGTTACATCTCGACTGATTTCCATATGATGAAATCCAGGAATGTAAATTTTGGATGCTTTGGATACCTTACAATATCCAACAAATATCCCCTTCTTTCCAGAAGGGTCTAACTTGGTTCTTTTCTCTTTTGGTATATGAATATATACTGGACAACCAAAAATCTTGAGGTGACTTACCTCAGGCTTCTTTCCCATGAACGTCTCTTCTGGAGTCTTGAACCCAAGAGCACTATGAGATACTCTATTCTGTACATACACAGCAGTTCTTGTTGCTTCTGCCCATAGATGCATTGGAAGATCTTGATCATATATCATTGTCTTCACTGCCTCCATGATGGTTTTGTTCTTTCTTTCTGCAACCCCATTCTGCTGAGGATTGTAGGGATTGGTTAGTTCCCTCTTGATTCTGGCATCTTTGCAAAAGGCCTCAAACTCTTTTGAGGTATATTCTCCTCCATTGTCTGAACGGAGTGTCTTTATTTTCTTGTCTGAAAGATTCTCTATCAAGGCTTTGAACTCCTTGAATTTCTCAAACACTTCACTCTTTGCTTTCAAGAAGTATATCCAATTCTTTCTTGAAAAATCATCAATAAAAGTGATGTAGTATTCAAAGCCACTTAAGGATGTAGAATACATTGGACCACAGACATCTGAATGAATCAATTCCAACGTACCTTTTGTTTTAGTTTCACTTTTCGGAAATAGATTCTTGATGTTCTTTCCCTTCACACATCCTTTGCAAATGCCTTCATGCTTGATCTTAATGTCTGGTAATCCCGTCACTACTTTGTTCACATGAGGTAGAGCCTTGTAATTAATGTGGGCAATCCTTCTATGCCATAGTTCACTAGGGTCAGTGGACTCATGCACAAGGGTTGTTTCTGAGTGCCCTTTGAGTTTATACAAGGCTCCTTCTTCTTCACCAATAATGATTGCATCTTCAATATTATTTCCTTTGGGCCACATGAGTACTTAGCCATCTATGAAAGCAACTCTAAATCCTTTCTTATCTAGAGCTGATATAGAAAGTAAATTCTTCTTTAGACCAAGTACATATAATACATGTTTCATCTTTAGAGGATTACCTGAATCAAGTTTGTATCTTGCTTCACCAATTCCTTTGATCGGATATTGATAGTCATCTCCGAGGGATACTTTCTGAGGAGAACTATTTTCTTCAAGTTTGGACAGAGTTTTCTTTTGTCCCATCATGTGCTTTGAAGCACCACTATCAATAAGCCAAGTATCTTCTCCAAGAGTTATAGATCCAGAGAGTGCAGAGAATAGCACATACTCTTCTGCATCTTCTTCTCTTGCTTGTTTTATTTGAGGTCCTTCTTCTTCTTCTTCTTCTTCATCTTCATCTTCTTCTAGATGAGCATGATGTCTTTTGTTGTTGTTGATCCTCTTTCTATATTCTTTCCTCTTCACAGGACAATTTCAAGCAATGTGTCCTATCTTGTTACAATGAAAACATTCAAAATCAGAATAGTCTCTAATGGGAGGTATTTCTCTTACCCTTTGAATTATTCTGGGAGGTTGAGACTCCTTGAAATTTCTTCTCTTGAAATTTGATTTGCCTCTTCTTATTTTGGTGTGAGTGGCTAGGGCTTGATCATCTTCTTTTAGTAAGGCTTCTCTATTTTCCACTCTAGTCTCCTCTTGAATGCAGTCTTCCCATACAACATCAAACTTCATGCTTTATTTTCTGGCCCACATCATCTGAATAAAGGACTCCCAGGGTCTAGTGAGACCATTGAGAGCAGTCATGACCATTTCATCTTCATCAAGATTATCTCCAATAGCTTCTACTTGCTCTTTGATCTGAGAAACCCTTGAAAATTAGTCTTGGATGGATTCTCCATGACTCATCTTGATGCTCTTCAGTTGAGCTCTTAGATTCATCTTCCTGTTGATGTTTCTTCCCTCAAACATTCTGGAAAGGGCATCATACATTTCTTTTGGAGTCTTCTTGGATGACACTTGAGGAATCAAGTGATCCTTGATGGAGTCAGCAATAATCCTTTGTGCCCTAATCATATCCTTTATGTGCTTCTCCTTGGCTTCAACTTCTTCAGGTTCTGACACTTCTTCTTTGACATACTTATCAAGATCATTCTCTTGGAGAATGAGACCAATCCTGTATTTCCATGCTCGGAAATTCTCTATGCATTCTAGCTTGTCCTCAAGCTTAGTGCTTGGGGCCATCTTGTCAGAAGATCACAAAAAATTGAAATTTTGTGGAATGAGAAACTGACCTTACCAGGAGATGCGCTTGAATGAGGTGAGTTGACTGATGTGCTTGGATTCTGGAGATCTCAATTCTTCACCTTTCAAATCAGACTTGCAAGATTCAGCTTCTGTAGTTTTCTGGTTCAACAATTTTCTGGTGCAGCTGTCAAACTAGGGTTTGAATTTTTCGAAGACTCGCACATCCAAAAAACTTGATTCCAGGCTCAAAAGATGCGCTCTGGGAGGGCGCAACTTTCTATGCAAGCAGTTTTTCGAGACTCAAAAATTTTCCCGAAAACCCTAATTTCTTCCGGGGAGAGAGAGAGAGCTATTTCACCTTGTGAAAGCTGTCCTGTTCAGGTTACCTCTAATACCATGTTAAATTTTCATATGCTTAGCTAAAACATCAGTATTTCATTTCATTTTCATAACAAAATCATATAAACAAGATCACTGAAAGAAACAATATCACAAGAACAACACAGATTTATCCTAGTAAAAACCCAGCAAAATCTTCCTCAATATAGATCCCCCAAAAAGTAAAAGGTAAAACCAACAAGGAGATCAAAAACCTGATCCTCCTCCTTCTCCAACGACTTCTCTCCTTCACTAGTGCGCTACACAAGTGAGTGTGTGTGCTCCAAATGAGGAGCGCTACACCTCTATTTATATTCATATGTTCACTTTAATTAACTCATCCAACATGTAGGCTCGAGTTACACATGTAGGCTCAAGTAACCACACTGGGGTGCTAATGACCCACCTTTACAATAGAGAGGACTACCTCATGACTCTTATTAGCTCTTCCGATTAGAAGCATCGGGGTACAAGGTAATACAAGTGGTTCTCCCGGTAGGACCATCGGGGACCACAAAAAGATACATATAGAATATTCTTCGAAGTTACAATATTTCAACATTATCTTGCGTAGTTGTCGCTGCATTTAAATATTTTATTCAGAAATTTCTGCAAGTGTATATGGACGACTGGACAGCCTACGAATTGATCAAGGATCACTTGGAAAACCTGCGCTTGATGCTGGAAAGGTGTCGACAACATCAAATCACATTGAATTCAAAGAAGTGCATCTTCTGTGCACCATTTGGGATACTATTGGCTCACATCATATGTAAGCAAGGGCTTTTGGTTGATCCAACAAAGATTGTGCTCATTCTGAGCCTACCGCCACCTACAAATACGAAGATGCTTCGCGAGACACTGGGGCATACTCAATACTATCGTAAGTTTATCCGCGGTTATGCTGCGATTACCACGCCCATGGAGAAACTGTCAAAGAAGGATGTCACATTCATATGGAGCCAGGAATGTCAAAATAGTTTCGATACATTGAAGGCCAAGATGGCTTCAGCACCCATACTTGTGTTGCCTGATTGGACCAAGGAGCTTCATGTCCATCTCGATGCCTCATCTGTTGCACTGGGAGTGGTACTCATGCAACCAAGAGAAGGCGATCTGGATTATTTGATTGCCTTTGCTAGCAGGAATTTATCCTTTGCTGAGAAGAATTACACGACCACAAAAAGAGAGGGGTTGGTGATGATATATGCACTGTAGAAATTCAAGCATTATCTCTTGGGCGGTCACTTCAAGATGTTCACTGACCATTTGGATTTGAAGTATCTGGTCAATAAGCCTGTGTTGGGGGGAAAGATCTGTCACTGGCTACTTCTCTTTCAGGAATTTGATTTTGAAATAATTTTGAAACCAGGACGCCTGAATCCTGGTCGTGATCATCTGTCCCACATTGAGACAGGTGAAGAGCCCACCAACATTGATGATGGATTGCCAGATGTACAACTATTTTGAGTTAATATCGCGGATGACCATTATGCATTGATAATTCAGTTCTTAGTCACCGGAGTCGCGCTAGAAGAAATGTCAACCAGGGAGAAGAAGTAGTTGGTTGTGGAGGCTTTGGATTTCCAGTTGATCGGGAGACACTCATACAATATTGGACCTGATGAGATCCTACGGCAGTGTGTTCTACCTCGTGAACAAGGGAAAAATTCTTGAAGAATCCCATGTAGGAGTTGTGGGTGGACATTGTGGAGGAAGGGCTACTGTGCGTAAGGTACTGCGCGCCAAGCTATGGTGGCCTACCTTGCATAATGATGCTACAGACTATGTGCGGAGCTGCGATGTCTGTCAATGTGTCAGGAAATCATCGCGGCGAGATGAGATGCCGCTTGTACCACAGGTAACTTTACAACCTTTTGAGAATTGGGTGGTGGACTTTGTGGGTCCAATCAACCCACCAGGGAAGCCAATTGTGGATTGCACCGCTACGATATCAGCAAAGTTCATCTTTGAAAACATCGTCACGTGGTTTGGATGCCCTAAGATATTGATGAGTGACCAGGGCAGCCACTTTATCAACCGCACAATAAAAGAACTGATAGAGGAGTTGCAGGTGCAGTATAATAAAAGCACCCCATATCATTCACAGGCCAATGGAAATGTAGAAGCTTTCAAAAAAATCTTGGAAGTCGTGCTGAAAAAGGTATGTAACACTAAACGGGATGACTGGGATTTAAAGATCCTTGCGGTATTGTGGGCGTATCACATCGCTTGCAAAAGGATAATAGGGCAGACGTCGTTCAAACTGGTATATGGGCAAGAGGCAGTTATGCCTATGGAGTACATTGTTCCTAGTCTGCGCATCGTCGCAGCAACTATCATGGGAGATGAAGAGGCACTTGAGGAGCGAGCAATGAAGCTACTTCAGCTGGAAGAGGAATGCTTCATTGCGGGCTTCCAGCAGCGCATCGAGAAGGATCAACAAAAGGAGTGGCATGATCGCCACATTAAAAACAAACAATTTTCCCAAGGATATTTGGTGTTGTTATACGACAGCAAGTTCATAAAGCATCCAGGAAAGTTACAAATGCACTGGTTAGGCCCGTATCTTGTTCATTCAATTACTCTTGGGGGTGTAGTTCAGTTGCAACAGCTAGATGGAGCGGTGCTGCCAAAACTCGTGAATGGTAGCCGCTTGAAGCCATATAGAACAAGGGCGGAAGGGTGCACTACCCGAAGCAAAAAAAAATGGGTGCACGAGTGGGAGCCATTTTAGGTTAAAGGGTAGGTGATTCAATAGAGAATATCCAGTTAGCCATGGAAAACGGTTGTGCTGGAATAAGGGGGTGTGACAGACAAAAGGTTGCGCGTCAGCAGGAGGTTGCGCTGAGGGAAGAGGGCTGCGACAAGGTGGTGTGGCAAAACAAGGGGGTGCGATAGACAAAAGGTTTCGCATCAGCAGGAGGCTGCACTAAGGGAAGAGGGCTGCGACAAGGTGGTCTGCCTGACCAAGGGGGTGCGATAGACAAAAGGTTGCGCATCAGCAGAAGGATGCGCTGAGGGAAGAGGGATGCGACAAGGTGGTCCGTCAAAACAAGGGGGTGTGGCAAACAAAAGGTTGTGCATCAGTAGGACGCTGCGCTGAGGGAAGAGGGCTGTGATAAGGTGGTCCGTTGGACCAAGGTTGTGTGACAAGCAAAGATGGTGCATCCGCGGGAGGCTCCGCTAAGAAGATAGGGCCATGACATGCAAAAGGGACAGGGTTGCACGACAGGCGGTCACCAGGGATAGAAGGAGTGGCTTGCAGTGTATGGGAGACTCTGTGACGATGACCGGATGTACTCATGTCAATACTCAATAACGGTTGTCAAAGAAGGAAACGACGGCATGGCTGACATCATAAGTTAATGACAGCAAATCTGAAAGGTAGGGTGGCAGAATCGACAACGTATTTAGCACACACATGAAGGATCCAGTCATAATGATGCACCCGAGTGAGACATGATGGCATCTTAGTTGAAGTTGGTGTTATAAGCTGAATGGTCCTTTTAACTTTTATTCAAATTCCATGTCATCATGTGTTAGCCAATGAAATTTCTTTAAATTTGAAATACCGTATAGGTCTTAAACACTTTTTTAATATAAATTTGGGGATAGGTATCATAAAAAAAACTACTTTTTTTGTTTGTATTTTTGACATATCTCCCTGTGTTTTTACTCAAATTTCGATCGAGAGAGCTCGTTGGATGCGGAATTAAATTCTGCATCCAACGAGTGCCCACTCAGCATACTTTTGATGGACCCCGCTACCCCAAAAACAAGAAATACCTGACAAAATGGAATGATGACATCATCATTCCATTTTTTCAGGTATTTCTTGTTTTTGGGGTAGCAGGGTCCATCAAAAGTATGCCGAGTGGGCACTCGTTGGATGCAGAATTTAATTCCGCATCCAACGAGCTCTCTCGATCGAAATTTGAGTAAAAACACAGGGAGATATGTCAAAAATACAAACAAAAAGGTAGTTTTTTTCTTTTCTTCCTCCAAAATTAATAAATATTATTTTATTATTTTAACTATTATTTTATTAGTTCATTTTAGGAGGCCCATTTTGAGTTGAAATTTCCTCTAATGAAGTGCTACACTGAGCAAAGTTGCAAAAGAGTTGGGTTGGGTTGTTGAAGGAAGCTCCGCTGTGTAAGGCAGTGATAGTCGAAGGGGCAATGCAGACCTCCCTAGATACAGGGCAGCCTATGAGTGAGAATGTTGTCTCAACAGAAATTGATGAACAAGTTGTGAGTACACAGGTTAGTTTCGCTGAGATAGAAGTCATCCTTGGCTATGTTTCTCCTAGTCAGTCTGAGGTGCCGACTTAGACACCCATGAGGAATCCGGATGGAACCAGAATTCCTGCCGCATTTGACTAAGTCTGCAGGAACAAGGAACCAAGTTTTTCAGGCAATGATGGATGAGCCCGGAAGGACCAAGTGAACAGATGAGGACTGAGCCTGACTGCAAGGAAGGACCAAGTGGTTAGATGCAGGGCTCCAAACTGGGCCGATTGACACTTTTTTTTAAGGATGACAACAAATGGAGAATGATGTAGTATTCATAGAAGCTGGAGCACGATGGCATTTCTAGTTACATAAGTCTAGAAGTTTGCTTAAATCTGCTGCAGTTGACGTTGAAGGAAGCTGCGGCCAAATTGTGAGTCAGCAAATCTAGAAACAGTCGCACACTGATGCATATGTGACGGTTTCTGCTCTTTAGGATCGAGGAAGACACCATGGCCAACTGACGTGGCTCGAGGACGAGCCACAAAACTGTGTTGGGGGCCTTTTGGCATGGGTTTGGGGTAAATGAGTTGCGTAGCACCGTGGAGGCTGTGCAACTCAAAGACAGCATGACAGGCGGGAAACAAACCGCTTTTGAATATTTTATGCATATTTTTGTATCGAATGACCACATTTTGTGGATATAGGTCATTACTGGTTAAATCAGTTAGGAAGTTAGTTAATAGTGGACCTTGAATGTAAAGGCACAAGCCTATATATAGATTAGAATTGCAAGTGGAAATATATACGAAATATAGAAGAAGACAAGAAAAGAGATGTGTATGAGATGAGACTGAAGTGAGAGATTGAATCTTTTTGTGATTTGTAAGCGACTCTGTGGATTGATTTTTCTCTTGCCGTGGAGAAAGATGATTGTTGTTTTGGTTCTGTTGCGATGAAAGTAATATGATATGACAGATATTGAGCTGAATCACTGTTGTCCTTGTTTCCCTTTAGTATGTTGTGATGTCTTTTCCTGTCTTTATTTACTACAATGGTTCTGTTTTATGAATGAAGAATGCCATACTGCTGCGATGAATAGTTAAATGATGCAATATGTTAGATCCATGATTATAATAATAGATCTGTAAAGAATACTGCGATATCTGATAAATGGCTCTGCTAGATCTGATAGTTATGCTAATAAATCGTTGATACCCCGATCCTCCTCCTTACTGCCGAAAACTTGGTTCTGACAGCTCTCCCTCGGACATCTCGATTGAGACTTCATCCACTCTGCGAGTGTTACTGAGCAGGGTAAAACCTGTCTAGGCCAATGCTAAAGGAGATCGCATTGTTTGGGCATCAACAAAGTGGGAACCCGTGTCGACAAGGCTTTGTTGGTGGGTTTTTTCCAACATGGGAAATTCTAGAAGCAAAAGGTTGTATACTTGTAATGGATTTGCCACTTGAATCTTGACATCCTACATTCTAATGTTGCATTGGCTTCGATGTTTGTCTAGGATTTGGTCATCTTCCCATCAAATCCAAAGTAATTCCATCAATTTTGTTGACCTTTCGTCAGGTTTGTGTCAATTTCGCTAGATTTTTTCCAAGCCTATAATCTTTGCTCAAAGTTTGTCAAATCCCGTCACTGCCAAATCTTAGCCTGGTAAGTCTCATTATGTCTTTATTTTTCAAAATTCAAAGTCTCACCTATTTTTCCCTTCTCCATTTGAAGTTTCAAAGGTTGCCTTTTTAAGTTTTACCTAATATCACTTAAATTAAAGAATATATTATTTTATTTTAAATATAAACTCTTTTTAAAGATTATTATTATGATTTCATATTTAATATAAAACAAGCGAGTGGCGATATTTTACCCAACCAAAACTCCAGAGTCTAAATTGAAGTTCTAATTCATATGTTACAATATTAGTACAAAATAAAAGGGTTTTTATTACTACTTTTTAATTTGCATCTGCCATCATTTGTTTTATTATTTTCTCTTTGAAATGTTTGGTAAAAAGTAAATTGGGCCACGTTTTGTTTATGAGTCAAACAAAGTTATGTCAAACCAAAAATATATAGTTTGGACATCGTCCTTCACCATTTGGTTATTTCTCCACAAGTCGAATAAAAAATGCCATTCTATATGTCAAACCCAATCTTTATTTTAAATCCATAATTTCGTCTTTAGTTTTGTCATTTTTGTAAAACTTCATTTGGGTGTTGATCTCCAAGCCCATACCTCTAAGCCAGAATCCGAGCTCAAGAGTCCTACCTCCATTTTTCAAAGCACTAACACTAAATGCCAAGGGGGAAGTCCAATGAATGTGGTATACTCAACGTGTTGGTTCAATGCACATATAGCTATGTTTAAAACTCCATTCATGTGCGATAATTCCCATGATGTAAACAAAATGCATCATGCATTCAAATACCAACAGTGACAAGTATGTTGGGTAAAAGTATTCTTGATGGCACTAAAGGAGATCCCATGGGCCATGGAAC
This sequence comes from Pseudotsuga menziesii, assembly GCA_001517045.1. NCBI lineage: Eukaryota > Viridiplantae > Streptophyta > Pinopsida > Pinales > Pinaceae > Pseudotsuga > Pseudotsuga menziesii. Next base: position 55,263 of record LPNX010229580.1, read on the forward strand.
TTAGCACAACTATAACAATTTTCCCAAGTGTTATATGAGCACTAAACCAACAATGTTTTATAGCTTAATTCTAGTGTAAGGAGACGAGAAAAGCATTTGAGATGGATAAACGCTCACAACACCCAAGGAAGATCCTACTAAATTCTTATGTGCTACTTGTCATATGTCATATACTGCACTGACCAATTGTGAAGGTGCAAACTAAGATGTAAGTCAAGTGCCAAAGGAAGATACTTAGACCTGTCAGCTGTCAAGCCGAAGCGTCCAAGTGTAGATGTTAAAAGCATCCTTATACCTTATCGAGTGTCATGAATAAATCTTCTAGAGGAAGTAATTTTGAGATGAAGTGATGAGTAGCCACTGGATTTGTTTATTATGAAGATCACTCGGATAATAAATTGGAGAATTTACAATGAAGGAATGGTCATATTGAAATGACCTTAGAGAAGAAGCGAGTTGGAAATCCTGCAAATTGATTATCAAGGAAAACGATCGAGAACTTACTGGACTTGAATATTGGTGATCATTTGAAGGTCACCTTATGCACTAGTGTAAAAGTTCAAAAAAAATCTCTAGAAACCTTTTATTGACCATCATGCTAGTGTTTACATAATGGAAACCACAGAGGAGATGTTGACATATTAATCACCGGAAAATGAAATGGAGTAACAATTATGGGTTTTAGTTGATATTTGAAAGGAAAAATCCAGACAAGAGTAGTGGCATGGAGCTAACCAAGAATAACATAGTGTCGAGCGGAAGGCTAGACCCTCTCAAAATTCAAGACATTGGTGCAGGTTTTGTTCCATATAATTTGGATGAAGACATGCTTGATGAAGTCATATGGATTTCTAATGATAAAGTTGGTGAGATGGTAAAGCAATTGGAATTCTAAAAAGGATTGATGGTTGAAATTTCATAAAGATATTCAGAAAGTATGGATGTAGTTAAAGGAAAAGTCATGCACATGGGAATTTAACATGGAATTAATGGCAAATTTAGGCTAGGGTTATGACATTCAAACATAGATAATGCCAATAAATAGTCCATGATTGCTAATGACAACAACAACCCAATTACCAATGACAATAAAAAACCACTTACAAATGTAAGTAATAGAAATGTAGCCAATAATAATAGAAATGATATATAATGATAATGGAGTAGTCTAACGCTTCAATGATTTCACCCAGCATTGGACTACTTCGTTAACGGGCGTCGTTAACGGTCAAGGCCATTGTTGTTGGTTCTTTCATTTAGCCACTCACAAGGTCGAGGATGTCTCTACCCTTGAGGTGACCAATGACCTTAATGTCCTCTTTTCTTGTCGGGCCTAAAGAAAAACAATTTTTCTTTCTGTAACCTTACCGCCATTTCAATACCTAATCTTTAGGTCTCAGTATTCTGCAAACGTTGTCTAAATGAATATTCACCTTTCTATGCTTTTAAGTTAAAGAGTTTGGGAGAGATGTTAGATACATGATTGAAGGAGTAAGAGTATAGTATGGAGATCAGACGAAGGAAGTGATGTTTTCAAGTTGTCAGTGATCTCCTGGACTTGCAGGCAATCTTGAGATATTGACTACAACAGATCGTAGCATCTTGGGATGGACTTACCTCTGGTTGTGCGACCCAAGCAAGGTTGGATTCTGCAACAGCTCTGGCAGAGTAGGTGTAGTGCGAGCGATGTTAGAGCGGTCTAATGCTTGGAGGGAGTCGAGTTCACAGCGGATGGGGAGCAGAGTGGGGAGGGTGGAGGAGTCACCAACCAGGAGTATATGATTAAATCCAAGGGGTAGTAGGACGTCTAGGTAGAGGTGACAGGGATCAGGATCTTGTGGGACCGAGGAATGGGGCTCACCCGAGACCCAGAGGGGCATTGCCGGAGGAGATTGCGACTGTTAACGAAGTATTCTAATGTCGGGAAAAGTCGTTGAAGAGTTAGACTACTCCTAATGATAATTACATCCATGACAAAATTACACTATTAACCATTTATTTTAGCATAAACAATGCAACACATTTTTTCATGTCATGATTTTTATAAACAAAGTAATTGATTTTTATATGTTCTTGTTTTGGCCAATGGACGCCATTTATATAGAGAGATTCCACAATGCTTCCTTTTGCACTTGTAAAAAACACAATTTGACTAACAAAATGTATAATCTAAATTTCAATAAATTAAAGCAAAATATATAATCTATATTTGAATAAATAGAAATTCCAAAATGTTTCCATTAGCACCACCTCTAAAAAAGCACAATTTGAGAGGATGTATTTTCACAAAGGTGTATTCTACCGAGTCGACGTTTTGTGTCGGAACTCGGTCACCGTCAATTTTTTTCGATTGAAAGATTTCCAACCATCGCGAACTCAGTCACCGTCAATTCTTTTCGGTTGAAATATTTTTGGCCAGAAGGAAAAAGTCATGTTCAGGCCCTACGCCAACAACTCCATCCCATTCGAAACCCAAAGCTCTGCTCCCTTTTCTAAAGTGCATAAAAATGTAAATACGACTCATTCAAAAAAAAATTGAAATTCAGAAAATCTATTCTTCTTTTTGAAATTCAAATTATTTTTTAAAATTCTGAGCTTAAGCATTTCCTCTGTTAGTTATTGATAATTGTTGTGTTACTTTTCTATGATCCAACCATCTTTTCCAAAATGAAGAAATTTGATAGTGAAACTACAACTAATACCATAGAAAGATAACGCTCCGTAGCTGGTGTCAACAATATTGATAAGAGAAGATATAAGGTTGATGGCGTAAAGGCTTACATATCAATTTAGTCATCTAAGTTATAATCTACAAAATTGTTGAGGAAATTTGTTTAGGTAATCTACAAAATTGTTGAGGAAATTTGTTTAGGTAATCTACAAAATTGTTGAGTTGTAATCCAATAATCGTGTCTTGAATTTGTTATGTGATTGTTAGGTAATTATTAGATGATGATATGATGGCTTTCATTTGTATTTTAATAGATTATTGTGACTTTCAGACTATATTGTCAATAGTTCTTATTTAAAATGTTTTTTTAATATTTAGATTAATTACATTAACTAAGAAAAACTTGTCATCCATTCAGTTACGAGCATTGAAATCAATGTCTATTGTTACAATTTTTATAAGAAATTTCAATTCTAAAATTTTCAAAGCTAACAAATCATCCCTCCTCCAAACCATCAGGCACGATTGTATGAACTCATGTTTGAATCCCTCACTCCCTCACTGCCTTGTAGTGTATGGAACCATCCATAAGTCCAATCAACTAATTCAACCATTGTGTGATGGATGCATTTTTTTTTTACAGAAATGAACTCCTCTTGACTTGCGTTATGTTTAAACCTCCAAGTAGCACTTAACATTATTCTCTTTCTCTTAAAGTGTTAGGTCTATTGTATGGTTAAGACAATGCCTCCCATTTGATAATCATTTGAGTTGTGCTTATTTATCTTATGGGGAAAGTGTGATGGGATTTGTTCAAGAGAAAACTCCATATAATGTGAAAAGAATGGTAGGATCCCAGCTTTACCTTTGTAGGAACCCATGTAAGGATGGAAATGTTAGTCATTCAAGATAATTGTTGACAGGAGATGTTTGCACAAATCAAAGTTCTTTTCAGCAATTCATAACAAAAGTATTGAATGGTTTATTTTCAATAATGGTTATGTTTGAGTATAATTGAGCTTCTAATATTTTGCTTTATCAACACATTTTCAAAATGTAAACTTCAAAGAGTAATAACTTTCACCCATGGGAATATTTTGCAGGAATCGGTACAAAATGGCCAAGCGATACAAATGGGAGATGATCATGGATTTTGAGGTTCAAGACATGAAAGGCATGATCATGTTTTCTAGTAAAGACTTAGTTTGGTCTGAAATTCATTGAGAAAACATGAGCATTGATCGTGTGGCTTTAGTTCCTTCACATAGAGTTGTAGACTTTATCAAAGGGGAGCAAGGAAACCCTGCACCTCCATGTACATTTGTACGAAACATAATAAGAAACCAGCAAAAAGGGCTAGTGCTGCTTTGCAATATGAACTGTAAGAATTTCAAAAGTGCATTATGTATATGTTCGCATTGGAATTTCATTTTCCACTCGTATGTACTAACATCTCCAATTTTTTGGTGTAGTTATCATTGCTCATTTGGCCCAAAGGACAAAAAAGGTCAGCAGCCACTAAATGCAGGACCTCATTTGAGCAGAAGAGGGCTTGCCAATGTCATTTCATTGTGAAGGTGATGGTTGATAATCCCGATATAGAAATATTGACTTACAACATGTATGAGCTTGAGGATGGGGAAGGATGGCCTTGTCATGGCCAACATGACACTTCATGTGATGCCAGGACCTTGCATAGGCCAAGGCTTTCAAGGGACATTGTAGCCTATGTAGACAGTTGTTTCTCTTTGGGAGTGCCCATTGATACAGTTTGTAAAATCCACATCCAGAGACATGTTGAGATGGATGCTGTAACTCATGATAGGAATTTCTTCCTACCTAGGAAGGATATTGTAAACATATACAATCGGTTATCGAAGGGAAAATATCAACTCCACCAAAAGGATGAAATGAGTGTAAATCTTTGGTATCACAAGCATCGTGAAAATTTCTTCTTTTACCAAAAGCCCAATGGTGCAGAGGTCCCTTTTATAATGGGAATTCAAACAAAGTGGATGTTAGACACAATGGTGAAGTTATCCCATAATAGCTTAATAGCTATGGATTCTACATTTAGTACTAATAAGTATGGGGTAAGTCAAATGTCAATTATTGATTCGGCATACCTTCTTAAGTTGTATCCGTTCAATATTATTGATGAGTACTTATTTTTTACTTTATGTGTTCTTTGAATATGAAGTACCAACTATATACACTGGTGGCATTTGATGAACAACAAAGTGGGGTGCTAGTTGCATGGGTGGTAGCATCACGTAACACATTAGAGGATATTGCACTATGGTTGGAGCATCTCATGGATAGGTGTCACAAAATCTGTATTGATTGGAAAGTTAATGCCTTCATGGATGATGATGCATTGGTTGAAATCAGTGCATTGAGGTAACTTCACTTTTGTTAGGTTTTATGAAACTTATGTTTATTATAAGAATGTCACACTAAAGTGCACTAATTATGGCACGAGAATTACAGGGTGTGTTGTAATATTGTGTATTTAGCATGTTCGGTGGGCATGGTTAAAAAATGTGAATCGACTAGTCACAAATACAAAAAAAGCGAATGAGATGTTTAGTGAGTTAGGTTGCATCATGAAAGACACTCTCAATGTTGAAGTGGATGATGCAATCAATACCTTTTTCAACAAATTTGCAAATGAACATAAGTTCTTAGACTATTTCCACAAGAACTGGGTTGCCGATAATAAGATTCATAAGGGAACAAAATATTAGTAGTGTTTTTCTTTTTTCCAATGCAGTTGAGTCATACCGTTGCTACTTGAAGACAAAATTTCTATCTGATCGAAGGAAGAAATGTGCTCGTAGAATGGATTGGTTGTTGTATGTTCTCCTAACAACTGTTGAACCTTGTTATCAGTTCAAGGAGATTTTGAAAAAAAGAGGATATATAAACAACTACAAGAAAGAAAAACACTTTGAATCATCAATGGAAAAAGCAACTAGAATTCCAGATAGTAATTTTTGACCTCATGAGAGAACAACCAATGCTTACTGAGTGAGAAGTCAAACAGATCGTGATAAGAGATATCTTGTCACTTGGTATCGTATGAATTTTATAGCATGTCAATGTCCATGGTCTACTCGAGGAAACATTTGCAAGCTTGCTATAAAGTCAATGGGCTATATTTCCACTCAGGAAATTCAAATTTATTTCCTGGTCAAGATGCAGTGGCTAACACATTCAATCAGCCTCTCGAAATAAGTATAGAACCCTAGAATTGTGATGAAAATGCCAACATGAATCCTATTCCCACTGATATTGTTGATGCATATGCCGAGGAACTTCATATGGCTAGAGAGGAGATGTTTAGGAAACTACAGTTTCTTCTAAACAAACCCCCTACTACTTTGTGCAAGATGAACCAATTGAATGGTTTGTTTGATAATTTTTTGGATGATGATTTTGACTTCACACCTAGTTTGGGTGCTCTTGATTCATCTTTGAAGAGGAAGAAGAGGTTCCTTAGCCCTGCAAAAAGGAAAAGAAGAAGTAAACAAAACAGTGGTTTGGAAATTGATTTGAACATCCATGCATCTAAATATGAACCATTTGAGTTTCGATACCTCAACAATCGGGGACGTCCTCAATCAAATAATGCATTCCCTATGGATCCAGGTTAGTTTCATAGCTTGATTAGAGTAATGGTCTTGGATTAGTGTAATTAAGAATCACTGTTCTATAACAAGTGTTGTGTAGTTGTTTGCAGTGACGCAACAATCCATAACCATGGCGACAAGCCAAGGCCATCCAAGTAGCATGCCCTAACAGGTACATTTTTTACTTGTAAGAACTACAAGCTAAATTATTCATGCTGCATGAAGATTTGTCGGTGAGATTTGAACTTGAAGAGTTTATCAGAATAACAATGTATTTTTATCATTTATAACTTGCATTCTACCTATGGACTTATAAATCTAATATTTTGACTTTTCATTGTTAGGAATCGGGATGGATCCACTCAGTTTTTCAATGGGTCAAAAATACCTCTTCCAAATTTGCCAAAAAATATTATCTTCCTCGGGATTTGATGATTTAGATATGCCATTAATTCCTACAGAAGCAGGATAAAGTTCAGATGCAACTATGGCTACTGAAACAAGGCCAAAATGTCATGCAAAAATATTAGGCATGACTGGAGTATCTTTTTGTAGTTGGCTGTATGCATTGGTAGGTTTGATATGGATTGGTAAAAATGCACCATATTGTTCTCTTTATGGTCTGTCTGATTTTACATCTACAAATAAATGTTTTTCTGTGGTCTCTCTAAATATTGGATTTGATTAGCCTCTTCCCATGTGACTAGAAAATAGGACTGGTATATGTCTCAATTTACAATCTACTAATTATTCTATACTTTTCAATGTGTCTACCTCTTTGCCGCAT
>LPNX010229580.1:62560-77605 GCA_001517045.1 Pseudotsuga menziesii
TTGACAATTATCAAATGGGTTGTCAAATGACCTATATTACTCAGATGTATCTTCTCTCTTTAGCATCTTAATCTCCAACTCTTCTCTCCTTTATTTATGTTTAGCCTTTATAATAGCACAAATGGCACTTCAGGGAATTTATAACTCAAACATTTTGCAGGTTCAATTCATTCAGAGTCATACTCTTTGATGTTAAGTTAAAAAAGTAAAATTTAAAAGAAAGTAACTTCAATTTAACTTGGGGAAGAGAAAATGGAGGTAACATAGAAGCCATTAAGCTAATAAATAAAATATCCCAATTTTGCTATGAAACATGGAAGGAAATAGTTTATCATTATATTTACAAAGGGAACCCCATTTAAGGCTGATTTTCCACCCTTTTCTGCTATTCCATAGAGTTAAGGTATGACCAGTTTACATAATGCACTCAATCATTACATAGGGGCTCAACAAGAGCATAATGTTACCTAAAAGAATTGAACCTTGGTGGCAAGGATAATAATCATTCCTCCCAACCACCAAGATACACCATAATTTAAAGTTGAACCGAATCTACCATAATTTAAAATAAATTACAAAACAAATGAACAACATCATGTCTATCATCTCTCGGTTTGAATTTGTTTTGTAAACAACATCATGTAATATTCAACTATGCTAACATTATTCCACAAAGCACTCGGACTTCTTGTTCTTCCTCATGGGTAAAAGGTCTTGAATTCCTCGCAACACCCATCATTTGATTTACATGAAGGTAACTGCATAAGCTCAATTATCACAGGCTCACTTGCATGCAGACCTCCTTCTACCATATTGTTTACCCATACAATTTACTAAATTGGTGCCCTACATTTTACCAATTACATGATTTAATTCTTGCAGTTCTTGTTGTGTTGTAACAAGTTCTTGTCTTGATGCAACAAGAGTGAAAACAAGTTGTTGGTTGTATGTCCAGCCTCTAAATATGTTCATTATAGATTGGAAATTTCTCCTCAAGCATTTTGGGTTGCAAAGGAAAAAGGTGCTCATATGCATCCCACTCAAGGATGTTAGGAGATGGAAGCACAATTTTCAAAAGCTTTTGGTAGCGTTTTTACAAAATACATATTTTAATATATTTTGATGCATATATAATAATAATAACAACATGCATAGTGTCAAAGTAGTTGTAGAAAATATAAAAGCATAGATCTAACAATTTAGTATACAAATAATATAAGTCATCCAACGAGTTAACCAGACTCGTTTAACGAACCAGTTGATAAGTCCTCATGTAATAATGTCCATGATACACAATACAATATTATCAATCCTCAGTTCATTCACCTCATGGATTCTGTTAATGAATCCCCTTCTAAAGGAAATTCTTACTTTGATCTTAGGGGTTGAGGATGCCCCCAAGACAACATGGAATCTCTTCATGTAAGGCACTCTACTTCAAAATATGTAGAAAATTCCTCAAACAATGTGCTCTTAACCCCAAAAGACCTTTTCAAAGATGAAATATGCTTCTAGATACATAGAAGTGCCTCCAACAAGGTAGGAGTGCCCTAATTTGATATCTGACTGGGGTTAAGGTCAACATGGTAACCTTACTGGGTTGGCACACATCAGAAAGGTATGTAATCGACCTTGATTTATGTGCCATGTGTGACCTACGTCCTTAAGCAACCTCTCCAAGGTGAATGATTTTCCTCCATAGTAGTGTATACCATGTCTTAGGTCATGTGCATCATGTAAGGCCTCCTTTAAATTTTCCTTCTATACACAAGGCTAATTTAGGAATGATTCCCAGTGTCACCACCACAATTGTTCCTATCTCTTTTCACTGTTTCTTTTTCAGCACAGGGGGAATCCCTAAAATAAGATCACTAATATGCCCTTTAAATGCAAATCCAAGAATCAAATTAGTGACATGATGTATCTAAAGGTTTTTCAGTATATAAGTGGTACATTCAAGCAGACTAGTGCGTTATATACAGGCCAATGCAATTAGGGTAATAAAGAACTTGAAGATGTATGTATAAAGTACAGTAAAGTTGCTTATGGCAAAACCCTACCAGCAGTAAATGAAATGCTCATAAATGATCCAATTCAGGGGTGAGATATTGTTGTATGACATGCTAAACAAGGTCATGTCAACCTTGAAGTATCGAAGTTATGAATGAAATTGCAGCGGATTCACAAAGAAAAACATATCTACCAAAAATCAGAGCAAATTGATGCACAATTTTTGAAATTAAAAACAAATAGCTGTAGGTGAAAATGGAGTTTTTCTACCAAATGAAAAATCGATTTTGGATGAACTTTTGTTTGCTTGTTCACTTCGAAATAGTATATCTCCACACCAAAAAATCAGAGTAAATGGATACACAAATATTGAGATAAAAGATAAATGGCTGTAGGTGACAATGGAGTTTTTCTCCCAAATGATAAATCAGTTTTGGCTGAATTTTTGTGTGCTTGTTCCTTCAATATAGTACATCTCCACACCAAATATCAAAGTAAATGGATGCACTGATATCGAGATAAATACAAATTGGCTGTAGGTTACGGTGGTCAATTTCTCCAAATACATGCAATGGAGTGACGTGAAATTTATCTAGGTTGTTCATCTCAGTACAATGCTTATTCATGCCAAATTTCATGTGATTTGGGTGAGCGATTTTTGAGATAAGTCAATTTCAAGTTTTTGACAAAACGACTACTAAAAAATTAGTCAATCTAGATTTTGAGGTTTCATATGCCATTTGGGGTTTTAAAGTCAGCTCTCATATCTATTTTAATTCTTTATATCAGTAGATTGATGGACATAAACCATTGGTAAAAAATGGACAGTTGAGTAGCCAACACACTTTCATTTGCAAGCTATTAACTCCTGTAAAAAAGGTGGTTATGTTACAACAAACACATGTGATAGGTTATCAATAAAACCAAGTTGATTCCATTCATTGTTTTCATAGGCCTAATTTCAAATTCATGCTCTTTCATATGCAAAGTTCACTTGGAGCATCCATGTTCAATGGACATAAACCATTGGTAAGATGTGGAGAGTTGAGTAGCCAACACACTTTCATTTTCCAAGGCTTTGAAAGCTATTAACTTGTATAAAAAGGGTGTTTATGTTACAACAAACACATGTGATAGGTTATCAATAAAGCCAACTTGATTCCATTCATTGTTTTCATAGGCCTAATTTCAATTTCATTCTCTTGCATATGCGAAGTTCACTTGTGGCATCTACTATAATTCAAATCTATTTGATTCAATGTAGCAACTAAGGGGGATGTAGGTACAAAAACCTAATCTTTGTGACATTATATATAATGTCAAAATAGTTCCAAGTACTATTAAAAGAGAAGCCATGATTTTATACTTCAAAATGGTTCAACACTAGTGTTTTACATTCTTTCCCATGAAAGAAATCAATTTCAAGTTTCCTTCATGATCTTTCTGCAATAAAAATGCAAAACTTATGTCCTCATAAATGTTTGTGTATATAAATGAAAGTGCCTTGAATAATCCAAAACAACAAAGAAAGTTTGAAAGGTGATAGAAAGTTTAATAGAATGGAATGCTTTTGTATATAAATGAAAGTGCCTTGAATAATCCAAAACAATAAAGAAAGTTTGAAAGGTGTTAGAAAGTTTAATAGAATGAAATGCTTCAAATATTGGCATGTCCCATTAGTTGATTTAGGGTGTATGTCAAATGGAAGGAACTTAGGGTTAGGGTGTAATACTTCCAATTAAGGCATTGTTGTGCATGTGTCCAGATTCATTGTACCATTGAGTCTATAAAGGAGAAGGCAGAGGTGTAGGTTTTATTCATTTAGTTTTTCAAAGTAGGAAGCATATAAAGAAATCCAACCTTCAGTTTCCTTACTAACAGATTGGCCATTGTACTCTTTGAAGAAGCACCAAAAAATTCCTTATGTAATAATGTTCATGATACACAATACAATATTATCAATCCTCAGTTCCTTTACCTTGTGGATCCTGTTAATGAATCCCCTTCTAAAGGAAATTTTGACTTTGATCTTAGGGGTTGAGGATGCCCCCAAGACAACATGGAACCTCTTCATGCAAGGAACTCTACTCCAAACTATGTAGAAAATTTCCTCAAACAATATGCTGTTAACCCCAAAAGACCTTTTCAAAGATGAAATACGCCTCCAGATACATAGAAGTGCCTCCAACAAGGTAGGAGTTCCCTAATTTGATATCTGACTGGGGTTAAGGTCCACATGGTAACCCTCCTGGGCTAGCACTCATCGAAAATGTATGTAATCAACTTTGATTTATGTGCCATGTGTGACCTACGTCCCTAAGCAACCTCTCCAAGGTGAATGATTTTCCTCCATAGTAGAGTATACCATGTCTTAGGTCATGTGCATCATGTAAGGCCTCCTTTAAATCTTCCTTCAATACACAAGGCTAACTTAGGAATGATTCCCATTTTCACCACCACAATTGTTCCTCTCTTTTTGCTGGTTCTTTTCCAGCACAGGGAGAGTCCCTAAAATAAGATCGCTAATATGCCCTTTAAATGCAAATCCAAGAATCAAATTAATGACATGATGTGTCAAAAGGTTTTTCAGTATATAAGTGGTGGCATTCAAGCAGACTACTGTCTTATATACAGGACAATGCAATTAGAGCAATAAAGAACTTGAAGATGCATGCAGAAAGTGCAGTAAAGTTGTTTATGGCAAACCCTACCAGCAATAAATGAAATGCTCATAAATGATCCAATTCAGGGGTGAGCTATTGTTGTATGGCATGCTAAACAAGGCCATGTCAACCTTGAAGGATCAAAGTTATGAACAAAATTGCAGCGGATTCACAAAGAAAAACATATCTACCAAAAATCAGAGCAAATTGATGCACAATTTTTGAAATTAAAGACAAATGGCTGTAGGTGAAAATGGAGTTTTCTACCAAATGAAAAATAGATTTTGGATGAAATTTTGTGTGCTTGTTCCCTTCAAAATAGTACATCTCCACACAAAAAATCAGAGTAAATGGATGCACCAATATCGAGATAAAAGACAAATGGCTGTAGGTGACAGTGGAGTTTTTCTCCCAAATGACATATCATTTTTAGCTGAAATTTTGTGTGCATATTCCATTCAATATAGTACATCTCCACACCAAAAATCGGAGTAAATGGACGCACTGATATCGAGATAAATACAAATTGGTTGTAGGTTACGGTGGTCAATTTCTCCAAATCCATGCAACGGAGTGACATGAAATTTATATAGGTTGTTCATCTCAGTACAATGCTTATTAATGCCAAATTTCATGTGATTTGGATGAGCCATTTCTGAGATATGTCAATTTCAAGTTTTGACAATTGACTGCTAAAAAATTAGTCAATCTAGATTTTGAGGTTTCATATGCCATTTGGGGTTTTAAAGTCAGCTCTCATATCTATTTTAATTATTTATATCAGTATATTGATGGACATAAACCATTGGTAAAAAAATGGACATTTGAGTAGCCAACACACTTTCATTTTCCAAGGCTTTGAAATTAACTTGTATAAAAAGGGTGTTTATGTTACAACAAACACATGTGATAGGATATCAATAAAGCCAACTTGATTCCATTCATTGTTTTCATAGGCCTAATTTCAATTTCATGCTCTTGCATATGCAAAGTTCACTTGGAGCATCTACTATAATTCAAATCTATTTTATTCAATGTAGCTACTAAGGGGGATGTAGGTACAAAAACCTAATCTTTGTGACCTTAGATATAATGTCAAAATAGTTCCAAATATTATTAAAAGAGAAGCCATGATTTATACTTCAAAATTGTTCAACACTTTTGTTTTACATTCTTTCCCACGAAAGAAATCAATTTCAAGTTTCCTTCATGATCTTTCTGCAATAAAAATGCAAAACTTATGTCCTCATAAATGTTTGTGTATATAAATGAAAGTGCCTTGAATAGTCCAAAACAATAAAGAAAGTTTGAAATGTGCTAGAAAGTTTAATAGAATGGAATGCTTTTGTAAATAAATGAAAATTCCTTGAATAAGCCAAAACAATAAAGAAAGTTTGAAAGGTGCTAGAAAGTTTAATAGAATGGAATGCTTCAAATATTGGTATGTCCCATTAGTTGATTTAGGGTGTATGTCAAATGGAAGGAACTTAGGGTTAGGGTGTAATACTTCCAATTAAGGCATTGTTGTGCATGTGTCCAGATTCATTGTACCATCGAGTCTATAAAGGAGAAGAAAGAGGTGTAGGTTTTATTCATTTTGTTTTTCAAAGTAGGAAGCATATAAAGAAATCCAACCTTCAGTTTCCTTACTAAAATATTGGGCATTGTACTCTTTGAAGAAGCACCACAAAATTCCTTATGCAATAATGTCCATGATACACAATACAATATTATCAATCCTCAGTTCATTTACCTTGTGGATCCTGTTAATGAATCCCATTCTAAAGGAAATTTTGACTTTGATCTTAGGGGTTGAGGATGCCCCCAAGACAACATGAAATATCTTCATGCAAGGAACTCTACTCCAAAATATGTAGAGAATTTCCTCAAACAATATGCTCTTAATCCCAAAAGACCTTTTCAAAGATGAAATATGCCTCCAGATACATAGAAGTGCCTCCAACAAGGTAGAAGTTCCCTAATTTGATATCTGACTGGGGTTAAGGTCCACATGGTAACCCTCCTGGGCTAGCACTCATCGAAAATGTACGTAATCAACCTTGATTTATGTGCCATGTGTGACCTACATCCCTAAGCAACCTCTCCAAGGTGAATGATTTTCCTCCATTGTAGTGTATACCATGTCTTAGTTCATGTGCATCATGTAAGGCCTCCTTTAAATCTTCCTTCAATACACAAGGCTAACTTAGGAATGCTTCCCATTGTCACCACCACAATTGTTCCTCTCTCTTTTTGCTGGTTCTTTTCCAACACAGGGGGAGTCCCTAAAATAAGATCAGTAATATGCCCTTGAAATGAAAATCCCAGAATCACATTAATGACATGATGTGTCTAAAGGTTTTTCAATATATAAGTGGTGGCATTCAAGCATACTAATGCATTGAGGTAACTTCACTTTTGTTAGGTTTTATGAAACTTATGTTTATTATAAGAATGTCACACTAAAGTGCACTAATTATGGCAAGAGGATTACAGGGTGTGTTGTAATATTGTGTATTTGGCATGTTCGAAGGGCATGGTTAAAAAATGTGAATCGGCTAGCCACAAATACAAAAAAAGCGAACGAGATGTTTAGTGAGTTAGGTTGCATCATGAAAGACACTCTCAATGTTGACGTGGATGATGCAATCAATACCTTTTTCAACAAATTTACAGATGAACATAAGTTCTTAGACTATTTCCACAAGAACTGGGTTGCTGATGATAAGATTCGTAAGGGAACAAAATCTTAGTAGTGTTTTTCCTTTTTGCATTTCATAAAGATCATATACTAGGACTAATTTGGTTCTTTGCATCTAGGGCTGTGGACAAAAGGTTGCCAAGAGTTTCCTCATATAAATCAAGAAACCAATAATGCGGTTGAGTCATACCATTGCTACTTGAAGACACAATTTCTATCTGATCGAAGGAAGAAATGTGCTTGTAGAATGGATTGGTTGTCGCATGTTCTCCTAACAAGTGTTGAACCTTGTTATCGGTTCAAGGAGATTTTGAAAAAAAGAGGATATATAAACAACTACAAGAAAGAAAAACACTTTGAATCATCAATGAAAAAAACAAGTAGAAGTCCAGATAGTGATTGTTGTCCTCATGAGAGCACAACCAATGCTTACTGGGTGAGAATTCAAACAGATCGTGATAAGAGATATCTTGTCACTTGGTATCGTACGAATTTTATAGCATGTGAATGTACATGGTCTACTTGAGGCAACATTTGCAAGCATGCTATAAAGGTCAACTGGCTATATTTCCACTCAGAAAATTCAAATTCATTTCCTGGTCAAGATGCAGTGGCTAACACATTCAATGAACCTCTCGAAATAAGTATAGAACCCCAGAATTGTGATGAAAATGCTGACATGACTCTTATTCCCACTGATATTGTTGATGCAGATGTCGAGGAACTTCATATGGCTAGAGAGGAGGTGCTTAGGAAACGACAGTTTCTTCTAAACAACCCCCCTACTACTATGTGCAAGATGAACCAATTGAATGGTTTGCTTGATAATTTTTTGGATGATGATTTTGACTTCACACCTAGTTTGGGTGCTCTTGATTCATCTTTGAAGATGAAGAAGAGTTTCCTTAGCCCTGCAAAAAAGAAAAGAAGAAGTAAACAAAATAGTGGTCTGGAAATTTATTTGAAAGTCCATGCATCTAAAATAAACCATTTGAGTTTTGATACCTCAACAAGCGGTGACGTCCTCGATCAAATAATGCATCCCCTATGGATCCTAGTTAGTTTCATAGCTTGATTAGAGTAATGGTTTTGGATTAGTGTACTTAAGCATCACTGTTCTATAACAAGTGTTGTGTTGTTGTTTGCAGTGATGCAACAATCCATAACCATGGCGACAAGCCAAGGCCATCCAAGTACATGCCCCGACAGGTACATTTTTTACTTGCAAGAACTACAAGCTAAATTATTCATGCTGCATGAAGATTTGCCAATGAGATTTGAACTTGAAGAGTTTATCAGAATAACAATGTATTTTTATCATTTATACCCTGCATTCTACCTATGGACTTTTAAATCTAATTATTTTGCCTTTTCATTGTTAGGAATTAGGATGGATCCACTCAGTTATTCGATGGGTCAAAAATGCCTCTTCCAGATTTGCCAAAAAATATTATCTTCCTATGGCTTTGATGATTTAGATATGCCATTAATTCCTACAGAAGTAGGAGAAAGTTCAGATACAACTGTGGCTGCAAAAACAGGGCCAAAATGTCATGCAAAAATATTAGGCATGACTGGAGTATCCTTTTGTAGTTGGCTATATGCATTGGTAGGTTTGATATGGATTGGTAAAAATGCACCATATTGTTCTCTTTATGGGCTGTCTGATTTTACATCTACAAATAAATGTTTTTTCGTGGTCTCTCTAAATACTGGATTTGACTGGCCTCTTCCCATGTGACTAGAAAATAGGACTGGTATATGTCTCAATTTACAATCTACTAATTATTCTATACTTTTCAATGTGTCTACCTCTTTTCCGCATTTTCTTTATGATAGTGGAGGTATCTTGAGTTTGAAAATATATCCATGTTCACAGTTTTTTGAGAGTCCATTATAGATTTAATTTGATATCATTTTACTCATATGGTGGCCTTGACTTTAATGAATGCCCATTTTTTGACAAGTTGTTTAGGGCGAATTAAGGTTTGTCTTGATAATTATCAAATGGGTTGTCAAATGACCTATATTACTCAGATGTATCTTCTCTCTTTAGCATCTTAATCTCCAACTCTTCTCTCCTTTATTTATGTTTAGCATTTATAACAACACAAATAGCACTTCAAGGAATTTATAACTCAAACATTCTGCAGATTCAATTCAGTCAGAGTCATACTCTTTGATGTTAAAGTTAAAAAAGTAAAATTTAAAAGAAAGTAACTTCAATTTAACTTGGGGAAGAGCAAGTGGAGGTAACATAGAAGCCATTAAGCTAATAAATAAAAGAGCCCAATTTTGCTATGAAACATGGAAGGAAATAGTTTATCATTATTTTTTCAAAGGAAACCCCATTTAGGGCTGATTTTCCCCTTTTTTCTGCTATTCCAGAGAGTCAAGGTATGACCAGTTTACATAATGCAATCAATCATTACATAGGGGCTCAACAAGAGCATAATGTCACCGAAAAGATTTGAACCTTGGTGGCAAGGATAATAATCATTTCTCCCAACCACCAAGATACACCATAATTTAAAGTTGAACCGAATCTACCATAATTTAAAATAAATTACAAAACAGATGAACAACATCATGTCTATCATCTCTTGGTTTAAATTTGTTTTGTAAACAACATCATGTAATATTCAACTATGCTAACATTATTCCACAAAGCACTTGGACTTCTTGTTCTTCCTCACAGGGAAAAGGTCTTGAATTCCTCGCAACACCCATCAATTGATTTACATGAAGGTAACTGCATAAGCCCAATCATCACAAGCTCACTTGCATGCAAACCTCCTTCTACCATAATGTTTCCCCATACATTTTACCAGTTACATGATTTAATTCTTGCAATTCTTGTTGTGTTGTAACAAGTTCTTGTCTTGATGCAACAAGAGTGAAAACAAGTTGTTGGTTGTATGTGCAGCCTCTAATTGTGTTCATTCTAGACTGGAAATTTCTCCTCAAGCAATTTGGGTTGCATAGGAAGAAGGTGTTGTTAATGAATCACCT
The DNA here is from genome assembly GCA_001517045.1 of Pseudotsuga menziesii. Lineage (NCBI taxonomy): Eukaryota > Viridiplantae > Streptophyta > Pinopsida > Pinales > Pinaceae > Pseudotsuga > Pseudotsuga menziesii. Next base: position 72,947 of record LPNX010229580.1, read on the forward strand.
TCAAAAGGAAATTTTTACTTTGATCTTAGGGGTTGAGGATACCCCAAGACAACATGGAATCTCTTCATGCAAGGTTCTCCACTTCAAAATATGTAGAAAATTCCTCAAACAATGTGCTCTTAACCCCAAAAGACCTTTTCAAAGATGAAATATGCCTCCAGATACATAGAAGTGCCTCCAACAACATAGGAATGCCCTAATTTGATATCTGACTGGGGTTAAAGTCCACATGGTAACCTTACTGGGATAGCACGCATCAAAATGGTATGTAATCGACCTTTATTAATGTGCCATGTGTGACCTACATCCTTAAGCAACCTCTCCAAGGTGAATGATTTTCCTCCATAGTAGTGTATACCATGTCTTAGGTCATGTGCATCCTGTAAGGCCTCCTTTAAATTTTCCTTCAATACACAAGGCTAATTTAGGAATGATGCCCACTATCACCACCACAATTGTTCCTCTCTCTTTTTGCTGGTTCTTTTTCAGCACAGGGGGAATCCCTAAAGATATGCCCTTTAAATGCAAATCCAAGAATCAAATTAATGACATGATGTGTCTAAAGGTTTTTCAGTATATAAGTGGTGGGATTCAAGCAAACTAGTGCCTTATATATAGGGCAATGCAATTAGGGTAATAAAGAACTTGAAGATGTATGTATAAAGTGCAGTAAAGTTGCTTATGGCAAACCCTACCAGCAATAAAGGAAATGCTCATAAATGATCCAATTCAGGGGTGAGATATTGTTGTATGACATGCTAAACAAGGTCATGTCAACCTTGAAGTATCAAATTTATGAACGAAATTGCAGCGGATTCACAAAGAAAAACATATCTACCAAAAATCAGAGCAAATTGATGCACAATTTTTGAAATTAAAGACAAATGGCTGTAGGTGAAAATGGAGTTTTTCTACCAAATGAAAAATCAATTTTGGATGAAATTTTGTTTGCTTGTTCCCTTCAAAATAGTATATCTCCACACCAAAAATCAGAGTAAATGGATGCACCAATATCGAGATAAAAGACAAATGGCTGTAGGTGACAATGGAGTTTTTCTCCCAAATGACAAATCAGTTTTGGCTGAATTTTTGTGTGCTTGTTCCCTTCAATATTGTACATCTCCAAACCAAAAATTAGAGTAAATGGATGCACTGATATCGAGATAAATACAAATTTTCTGTAGGTTACGGTGGTCAATTTCTCCAAATCCATGCAACGGAGTGACTTGAAATTTATATAGGTTGTTCATCTCAGTACAATGCTTATTCATGCCAAATTTCATGTGATTTGGATGAGCGATTTTTGAGATATGTCAATTTCAAGGTTTTGACAAATCAACTACTAAAAAATTATTCAATCTACATTTTGAGGTTTCATATGCCATTTGGTGTTTTAAAGTCGGCTCTGATATCTATTTTAATTATTTATTAACTACTATAAAAAGGGTGGTTATGTAAGGCGTCATTTAAATCTTCCTTCAATACACAAGGCTGACTTAGGAATGCTGCCCATTGTCACCACCACAATTATTCCTCTCTCATTTTGCTGGTTCTTTTCCAGCACAGGTGGAGTCCCTAAAATAAGATCACTAATATGCCCTTTAAATGCAAATCCAAGAATCAAATTAATGACATGATGTGTCTAAAGGTTTTTCAGTATATAAGTGGTGGCATTCAAGCAGATTAGTGTCTTATATACAGGCCAATGCAATTAGGGCAATAAAGAACTTGAAGATGCATGTAGAAAGTGCAGTAAAGTTGCTTATGGCAAACCCTACCAGCAATAAATGAAATGCTCATAAATGATCCAATTCAGGGCTGAGCTATTGTTGTATGGCATGCTAAACAATTCCATGTCAAACTTGAAGGATCAAAGTTATGAACAAAATTGCAGTGGATTCACAAAGAAAAACATATCTACCAAAAATCAGAGCAAATTGATGCACAATTTTTGAAATTAAAGACAAATGGCTGTAGATGAAAATGGAGTTTTTCTACCAAATGAAAAATCAATTTTGGATGAAATTTTGTGTGCTTGTTCCCTTCAAAATAGTACATCTACACAAAAAAAACAGAGTAAATGGATGCACCAATATCGAGATAAAAGACAAATAGCTGTAGGTGACAATAGAGTTTTTCTCCCAAATGAAATATCAGTTTTGGCTGAAATTTTGTATGCATGTTTCCTTCAATATAGTACATCTCCACACCAAAAATCAGAGAAAATAGATGCACTAATATCGAGATAAATACAAATTGGCTGTAGGTTACGGTGGCCAATTTCTCCAAATCCATACAAAGGAGTGACATGAAATTTATAGAGTTTGTTCATCTCAGTACAATGCTTGTTAATTCCAAATTTCATGTGATTTGGATGAGCCATTTCTGAGATATGTCAATTTCAAGTTTTGACAATTGACTGCTAAAAAAATTAGTCAATCTACATTTTGAGGTTTCATATGCCATTTGGGGTTTTAAAGTCAGCTCTCATATCTATTTTAATTCTTTATATCAGTATATTGATGGACATAAACCATTGGTAAAAAATGGACACTTGAGTAGGGAACACACTTTCATTTGCCAGGGCTTTGAGAGCTATTAACTCCTATAAAAAGGGTGGTTATGTTACAACAAACACATGTGATAGGTTATCAATAAATCCAACTTGAAGCCATGTTTTTATACTTCAAAATGGTTCAATTATTGTGTTTTACATTCTTTCCCACGAAAGAAATCAATTTTAAGTTTCCTTCATGATCTTTCTGCAATAAAAATGCAAAAGTTATGTCCTCATAAATGTTTGTGTATATAAATGAAAGTGCCTTGAATAATCCAAAACAATAAAGAAAGTTTGAAAGGTGATAGAAAGTTTAATAGAATGGAATGCTTCTGTATTTAAAAGAAAGTGCCTTGAATAATCCAAAACAATAAATAAAGTTTGAAAGATGATAGAAAGTTTAATAGAATGGAATGCTTCAAATATTGGTATGTCCCATTAGTTGATTTAGGGTGTATGTCAAATAGAAGGAACTTAGGGTTAGGGTGTAATACTTCAAGTTAAGGCATTGTTGTGCATGTGTCCAGATTCATTGTAGCATCTAGTCTATAAAGGAGATGGCAGAGGTGTAGGTTTTATTCATTTTGTTTTTCAAAGTAGGAAGCATATAAAGAAATCCAACCTTTAGTTTCCTTGCTAACAGATTGGCCATTGTACTCTTTGAAGAAGCACCTCAAAATTCACATTCGGAAAAGCTCCCTTCATAATGTTTAAGCACATTTATATAGGCTGCACAATGAGTTGAATTACTTGTTAAGAAACAACAGTTTAACAACTTTATCCTTACTAACAACATGAATTTTTTCTATTACTTAATAAAGCTTATCCCAGCTAACATTATTGGTCTCGTAGTTCTTAAAATTTTGCAGTTATATAATTTTGAATTCTGATTTTGTGGGAAAACTGCATCCATCTTTTATTTGTCACTGTTCTCATTTAAAGATTCATAACTTGACAATGTTTTTCTAACTAAGAGCATTGTCTTCATTTAAAAATTTAACTGACTGATGGTTTCACTTTCTCAAGCAACACTTCATAACCTTGACAGTATCAACGGGCATTCCTCCATCTTGCTCAGAATTGGGCCATTGACCACCTTTGGAGCTCATCTACCATGGTTCCATCTATTTAAGCTCTCTTTGTAAAACTAACAAATTATTTCTGTTGAAGCCCATTTATGGACAAGTGGCATCCTAAAACCGATATTTATTATCCATTATAATCTTTAAATACTTTTCACATAGATACTGGATTTGTTATGTACAAAGATCAACTGACAACATGCAGCCATCTTCTCAAAGGAATATTTCATGACCAATATGGAGGTGTTTAGAATTTTGGGGTAAGTTATTTGGTTGTATCCTTTATGCGTACTTATAATAATTAGACCAGTTAATGCCTCAGTCTGAGGATGCCATTGACTTGTAGAAAGGTGCAATACACTGTATCTTACAAATTGGCTATTATATAAAATAAATTGCAATTGTTAAGGACTCATTTTAAATAGTTCCCTAATACAACTAACAACTTAAGGATGCAAAATTATTCTTCTCAATTGTGGACAGTATAAAACAAAACCAAAATTTATGAAATGGGGTTAATTGTTATGATATGTCAAAAGGTAACTTTTCACACTGTATTATTGAACTTGGATATTGACTAGTAAAGCATTGGAATGATCTTGACCGGGGTAATCAATTTCTGAAACTGATGTTATGATGAAAGGTTGTTATGAGACTACACTGCCAACCAACCACTCTATGATTAAATATTATGGGATCCATATCCCACCTATGCCTTAACACGATGCTTGTCCCCATAATGTGAATGGACTTAGTTGCAAACCAACCAGTTACCTTTAAAGTGATATTTTGGTTGGATTGTTTATAAGCCTTTGCTACTAACAAACCAACCTATCATCAAATCAGCTAGGCTCCATAAGCTACCTATAACATAGCATAGTCCTTTGCAGATCCATAAGAATTGTGAATTATCTATTAAATTTTATTCAGTGATTATCAACTTTCTTACATAGTGTTCAGTTATACTTACTACAAATGATTTGATTCTTCCATACATTGCTGACCACACAATGATATATA
>LPNX010229580.1:78151-90752 GCA_001517045.1 Pseudotsuga menziesii
CTTTTCTCCATATGAGCAAAATGAGTTGCAGGGAGAGAGGTTGCACAGATGGACAAGAAAGGAACTTGGTTTGTAGGTTCTTGTAGTCTCCCAGGGAGGACTCCATCCCCAGCCGTAGCTAGATGTTGGTACCAGATTCTGCCTCATCAAAATTTTCAGCGTCAAGGAACAAAATCGATGGATTTTCAAAAAGTGATCACCATGGGATGTTGGCAGGGGTTTGGGGTAATTGAGTTGCGCAGCACCGCAGAGGTTGTGCAAGCTCACACGACACTACGCAAGTCAAAGATAGCGCGACGGGCGGAAAACAAACCGTTTTTGAATATTTTATGCAAATTTTGGTATTGATTGATCACATTTTGTGGATATAGGTCATTAATGTTTAAATCAGTTAGGAAGTTAGTTAGAAGTGGACCTTGAATGTAAAGGCGCAAGCCTATATATAGATTAGAATTGCAAGTGGAAATAGATATGAAATACAGAAGAAGACAAGAAAAGAGATGTGTATGAGATGAGACTGAAGTGAGAGATTGAATCTTTTTGTGATTTGTAAGCGACTCTGTGGATTGATTTTCCTCTTGCCGTGGAGAAAGATGACTGTTGTTTTGCATTTGTTGCGATGAAAGTAATATCATACGACAGATATTGAGCTGAATCACTGTTGTCCTTGTTTCCCTTTAGTATGTTGGGATGTCTTTTCCTGTCTTTATTTACTACAATGGTTTTGTTTTATGAATGAAGAATGTCATACTGCTGCGATGAATAGTTGAATGATGCAATCTGTTAGATCCATGATTATAATAATAGATCTATGATGAACACTGTGATATCTGATAAATAGATTGCTAGATCTGATAGTTATGTTGATAAATCGTTGATGCCACGATCCTCCTCCTTACTGCCGAAAACTTGGTTCCGACAACTCTCCCTCGAACATCTCGAGTGAGACTTCATCCGCTCTGTGGGTGTTGTTGGGCAGGGTAAAACCTGTCTAGGCTGGTGGTCAAGGAGATCGTGCTGGTTGGGCGTCGACAGAGTGGGAACCCTTGTCGACGAGGCTTTGCTGGTGGGTTTTCGCCAACAAATGGTTTTGTTGCCGGGACTTCGTTGTGACTGAAGAGGAGGATATGCTGTGGCATCCAACAAAACCGGAGATCCAAGATTGGTTCGACCTAAGACTACAAGAGTTCGCTGAAGCCGAGAATCAGAATCATCACGAAGAATGACTATGCACTACCAGTTGATATCACCTGTCAATTTTCCTTTTGTATATTTCTTTCTTTTATTTTTATTATCATCGATATTATATTATATTTGCTATGTTGGAATAACTAAATGATAGATCAATACTTGATCAGCCAAAATCTTCCATAATAATGCATGTTGTGTTGAAAATGAAGATCATGGGGTACAATATGTTGAGAAATTGTTGAAAACAATTCCCTTCTTTGAAACTAAATTACGTTGTAGTTTTCTCATAAATATGTTATTCAAGAAATAACTTCCAATGTGTTAGAATCAAAATGGATAATAAATGTGTCATTCTAGGGACTTGAATCCCTTGGAATCCTTTGCGGACATCATTATCTTCTTCAGTTTATTATTGAGCGATTTGTTGTTCTTTTTCGACATTTGCAATCGTACACTTAACATGCTTTCCAAAAGGAATTGCTATCAGAAAAAAAATCATATATGCCTGACAAGTCTGCCTTGCACTGTTGAATAGCGTTGATGCAGTGGGATCTTTATCTAAAGTCAAAATCATACTCTACTTTCAATTTTTTTATTAAAATATTATCATCCAGTGATCTAATGTATTAAAATATCATGCTAAAAAGTCTATGAGAGTAATCAAATTCTCTATTTTGTGATCTGGGTAATCAATTTATCTATTTTGTGTTAAAAAGCTTATCTATGTTTTTATTAAGCAATGCCATGAATCTACTTTTGTGGGAAATTATTGTACTTTCCACTCTTTGATTTGGAATATTTTGGAATTGCTTATCAAATATTTATTATATAATAACATAACATCTTCTTGATATTTTTATTAAAATATGATCAAAACATTTGTACATGGATAACTTTTACTTGATGTTGCTCTATCAACACTCTGTTATGTAGTGTCGTGTTATGTGAGGTTTCCTCTGGCTCATTCATAGGTGCTTCAGTTGACTCTCTTTGTGTTTGTTTCACGCATGAAAGGTGAGGCAATGTATATCACATCATGAAGAGTATGTCTCCTTTAGGTTGTTGCATTGATGCTATTATGAAAACACAAACTCTTCAATTGCAACGCAAGAAAGTTGAGCTTCTCGTTCCACCTAAAAAAACCTGTTTGACAAGTGAAAGCATTGATTCTGTGTTCAATTAATGCACAGAGTCTCAAGGAAGATACTTGTTGTGGGCTCACAGTACAGGTTACATGGCCTTTCGATCAATTTTGATCACTCTTAACCTTTCATCTATTATGCCTAATAAAAAACATTAAGACTTGCTCTTAATATGGATCTGTACAGTAAATATCTCAACAATCTTTGTGGGTGCAACGACATCTACAAGAGCGTGGAGCAACGAAACATTGCCAGCTTCACCTTCAACTTCAATTGGAAAAAACAACGTCATCTTCAGCTTCAATTGGCAGCCCACAAATACAATTCACTGCTCTTTCGTTAACTGGTCAACTCCACAAGGTTAAGAATTAAATCAATGGAATTCATATTCGAGTTTAAGTTATTTTTGTTTCTCTTCGGCTATGAAACAAAGTACTAGGATATAGATTTTTTTTTTATTAGGTCAACATCTATTCTACTATGTTCGAGTATTAGGTCGAACAATGCCTATTGTACTGTGTTCGAATATGAATTTTGTGGCATTTGAATGCAATTCGGCTTTTAGGGCCAAACGAGCAAGCATCGTGTTCAGTGAATGACCTGCGATTAGATTCATGTATGGTGAGAATAGATTTCATGGTGGCGGAAGTCACGAACAACTGCGAATGTTAGCATAGTCGTGGATTGCTTGGTAGTGAAAACTAGGTGGCTAGAAAGAAATGTGCCTAGCCACCCAATTACAGTATTGCTTCCAAGGAAAACGGGAGGTTTTGGTACATCGGGAAATCAACACCCCTCAACATCTTATCTTTAAATATTGTGACTAATGCTACTTCGAGTAGATCTCACGGATTCACAGTAACTTCTTTCCCTTTATATGACAAAGTTTTGTCACGGCTTTCAAATTCCAAATTATATCACAGATATCTTTTAATAAAAATAATATGAAATGGGTATTATGTTATATTATTTATTTATAATGTTCTTTTTCCAATTTTATTAGTTTTGTTTTTTAATTAAATATATGTAAATATATAATTTAATCATTCTTTATATTAAATTTAAATTAAATTAAATTATGTAAATAAAATTTAAAGTTATAATTAAAATTAAAATTAGAATTTAGAATTTAAATTTAGACTTTAAATTAGAATTTAAATTTAAATTTAGAATTTAATCATTTGTGTGTATTAAATTTAAATTAATTTCAACTTAAATAAGTTCAAAATTAATAGGAATTATGATTTTATATATTATAATTAATCATATTAAATTTGAATTTTATAACATTAGTACTATATAAATTTAATAACATTAGTACTATATATGGTTCTTGAAACAGATGGAGAAGAAATGGAGATAGGAGATATTGACTTGGATGAATTGGAAGCAGCATGTTCTGAAAAGGTACCATAACATATTCCTTTTCAACAAGTCACGTTGTTGGAAAAGACAATAATCCAGGCAAAGGCTATGAAGTTTCTTGGAGTAGCAGCAGAATCCCTCAAGGACCCAGAGGGTCAAAAGAAGGGGAGAAAAGAAAAACGAGGAAGGCAAAGCAATGTGCAAAGAATCCAGATCGTGGGCTAAACTTGTAGCTTTTGGGCAGTATCCCACCATAGATGCGGGCCTCTCCACTGCAACCAAATAGTTTCCAACGCGGATCACATCCTCGAATATAAGAGGATGTAACGGTACCTTGAATATTCGTCTTCTCAAAAGAAGGATTGAAATGGGAAAACTGAGCATTATCTTCCTACAGGAAACTAAATGCTTAGAAGTGGAATTAAAAACTATAGGGAGTAAAATGTGGATGGGTAGTGAGGCTATTGCGGTGGATGCGAAAGGGGCGGCAGGAGGTATAGGGTTTTTGTGGAACCCAAGGTTGGTCTCCCTCTATGACTTTTCTGCTACTCATTTCTCTCTCTCAGCAGCTTTCCAGATTTTAGGCGCCTGCACCAGGGGGTTTATGACCAATGTTTATGACCCGCCTCGGGCAGAACAGAAAAGGAAATTTCCGGAGTCATTAGGGAGGCTCAAACGGTCTTCAAAAGGAAAACCCTGGATTCTTGGGGGGGAATTCAGCCTAGTTAGGAATATTGATGAAAAGAAAGGTGGGATACGTCAGTTAAATTCCAGTAGTGAATATTTTAATGAAGTTATAGATAACCTAGAACTGGTCGATGTTAGAACAACCAATGGTATCTTTACTTGGAATAATAAAAGAACTGGAGACAGAGGAATAACCTGTCGGCTAGACCGCTTCTTGGTTTCTGAATCCATCATGATGACTGGGGTAAATATTAGGGCCATAGTGCTTACATCAGCTGGCTCCAATCACTGGCCTGTTAGCTTGGAATGGGAAAACATCCGGGTTAACCTAAGGAGAACCTTCTGTTTTGAGAAATTCTCGCTTGTCTAGGCTGATTTTCCAAAGAAACTTAAAGAATGGTGGGAGGCAATGCCAACCATCAGAGGAATGTGAATGTACCATTTTCAACAAAAACTTAAACTCTTAAAATCCAAGATCAAGCAATGGAAGAAGGACTCTTTCGGATGAGATTCATGCCCAAGAAAAACTATTGATTCAAGAATTGAGTCCAAGAGAAAAACAGGATGAGGTTTTCTGAAATCAGAAATCCAGAGTTAAGTGGCTCCAAGAAGGTGAACGCAATACTAGCTTCTTTCACAAAGTTGCAATACAACATTGCCAGGGCAACCGCATGACAAGAATGAAAACTGAGGAAGGAAACATCGTCGAGACTCGGGCGGATCTGGAAATCCCTATGAACTCCTTTTTTGCCAAACTCCTTGAAGAACCAGACTGGGATAGGGAATATTCCCAGCAAAAGGTGTTTCAGCGCATTCCAAAAGTTATTATGGAAGAGCATAACCTCATGCTTATGAAACCTATTGAGCTGGAAGAAGTGGAAGTTGCTGTCAAACAAATGACAAATGACAAAGCCCCGAGACTTGACAGTTTCACCACCAACTTCTTTCATGCCTGCTGGGATTGGTTGAAAGAGGAATTTTGGGCTCTGGTGGAGGACTCGAGGAGGACTAGTTATATGTTGAAATCTCTTAATGCCACTTTCCTGGTGCTTATTGCCAAAGAAAATGGAACAAAAGACCCTGGCAAGCTAAGACCGATTGCTCTATGTAATGTCATTTATAAAATTATTTCTAAAGTCATAGCCAACAGGCTTAGGCCCTTGCTTCCCTTCCTCATTTCTCCTAAACAAGCGGGATTCATGGAGGGACCACAGATTCTGAATGGAATAATCTTAGTCCATGAAACCATTCATTCGGTCAAAAACGGGAAATTTCAAGGTATGCTTCTGAAATTGGATTTATCGAAAGATTATGATAAACTGAACTAGATTACTTTAGTAGGTGTTCTCCGAGCCTTCAGGTTCTCTGACCATTGGACCGATTGGGTTATGAAATTAGTTTCATCGACCTTCTTCTATATTCTGGTTAACGGGACTCCTTCCTATCCCTTTCAGGTGTCCAGAGGAATTAGACAGGGTGACCCATTATCACCCTTTTTGTTCATCATTGCAGTGGAGGGATTAGGTCGAATGCTCAAGAAATTATGGATTGAAAATAAGATAAGAGGGATCTCCCTAAATGCAGACCTGGAACCACAAACTCATTAACAATTTTTGGATGACACGATGCTCATGGGACCTTCTGTTTAGGAGGCTCGTGGCATAAAATAAGGATTGGATACCTTCATGGAGGCTAGTGGACTCGAATTCATTAAGGACAAGTCCCAACTTTACTTCTTCAATACCTCAAATATCACCAAAAGGAATATCCTCAGGATCTTGGAATTCTCTAAAAGAGTGCTCCCCTCCACGTACTTGGGAGAACCGTTAGCAGAATCTACTATCAGGAAAATTTCGTCGAAGGATCTTCTGGACAAGATTAAACAGAATCTCGGTCATTGGACTTTTAGAGCCCTTAACTTCCCCAGTCGTCTTATTCTAGTCAAGTTTGTCCTTCAAGCTATGCCACTCTCTCTATTCTCCGTCCTAAGTGCTCCAAAGTCTGTGATAAAATAGATAAGGAATATCCAAAGGAACTTTCTGTGGGGAGGTAATGATGGACACAGAAAGTGGCCTCTAGTGGGCTGGCAAACAATATGTAAACCCAAAGATGCTGGGGGTTTAGGTCTGTGTGATCCATTGGACATAAATAGAGAAATGCGAGCCAAAATTTGGTGTAAAAGGATAACCCACGAGAACGAACCATGGGCTAAGCTATGGCATACGAAATATGCATCTCAGTGGCTAAAATAGTTGTTGATCCGATTTGGAGAAAATATCTCGGGGTCCAGCATCTGGAAATCCACTCAGGAAAACCGAAGCCTCATTCAAAGTCACAACTTCTAGGAGGTTAGAGATGGAAGAACAACGTTGTTTGCTAGAGACGCTTGGAATCAGGAGCCAAGTATAGAAAGTCGGGAATATATTCCGACGCTTATCCATGCTCTTCATAATAGCCGAATTAAAAAAGTGGAGGAATTCTGGGATCCTAAGTCCCATGATAATCTCTTTCGAACCTAGAAAACGAAAGCTTGGTGGCAAGCTCTTGCACCAGCAGAGGACATTGAATATTTCTACACAGATCTCTGCTCTAGGAAGATACCGAGACATGCAGGTATGGACAAGCTCATATGGGGATACTTGAATCTGGGAAGCTTCAACATTAAGGAGGCTATCGAATCACTAACTGAAACTCACAGGATGGAAAAGGAAACAAAATGGAGAAAAATATGGGGCAGGAAATGGTGGCCCAAAATGGCAGCCTACAGCTGGATCCTCCTCAAACGACGAATCCTCACTTGGGACAACATCTAGGCACGAGGGATCTTAGTTCCTTCAACGTGTTGTCTTTGCGAAGTCAATAATGAATCCATAAACCATCTTTTGGATGAATGCCCAATTGCGAACACTATCTGGGAAAGAGACTCTAGAGTATTTAAAAAAAATCACAGACACAAAGGAAGGCATGACTTAACGATAGCCGAATGGCCGAAAATTATCTTCAAAAATAAAATTGTGAACAGGGACTAGGAGCTTTTCCTCAGATTCATAGTCTGGGAAATTTGGAAGACAAGAAACCTTAATTTTTTTGAAAATAAGCAAAGGTGAGTGGAGGAAATTTGGGGACCCATAGAAAATCACCTTAAGGAAACCATAAATTTAAATCTATGGACTCGGGAGGATTTTGCAGCTGAAGAAAATGAATGACAAATCCTATATGAATGGGGAATCTAGCAGTTACCTCTAAACAACTCATGCCCCTGCAACATGCTTAAGCCTCCTCGTAGCTCCGACTTCTAGCAGATGCCTCCGGCTGGAGCCTTCAAATGTAATTTCAATGGCGCCACTAAAGGGAATCCGGGCTTGGCTAGGTTTGGAGGAGCCATCAACGACTCAATGGACCAAATTATCAGCATCTTCTGGGGCAACTTGGGATCTAGCACTAAAAACTTAGCAAAGCTCGACGACCTTATTAACGGGTTATTGTGGGCATTACAGCGACAGTGGACTCCATTGATCGTGGAAGGGGACTCTATGATTATCACTAACCTAGCGAGAAGACTTCAGAAGGGGGCGACCATTGGACAGGTCTCCAAGAACTAGTGGTGGGAGAGTAGGCTTTCAAAGCTTAGAAGGTGGCTAACCAGAAATCCTGCAATTCACTTCTTGCATGTAAAACGAACAAGTAATAGGGCGGCGGATGTTTTGGCCAATAAAGGGGTGGACAAGAAGGCTTCTTTTCATGCAGAAGAGATTAACGACAACAAGGATGGCTCGTTATGGAAATGTTGAGAAGAGGTGGCCGAGGCAGATGTGTGTTGTTGGCAGAGGAAGACGGTTGGAGCATGCCAAGGCTAGATGTCGGTTCGTCCTCGTTTGTTGGAGGACAGCTGTAACCACCTCCTCACTCCTTCTCTACCACCCGACACACTCCTTCACATGCGCGTCCCCCACGTCATAGATAGATCGTCTCCAGTTAGCCACATGATCCAGACGGAGGCCTCTCCTCTACCTAACTCCGTGTCAGATGGGAATGATAACGATGAAAGGAATTCACCACTTGGAATTTATTCCAGGCATGCCGACGATACAGCTAGGACAAGTGGGAAATGCTTGGAGCAGACAGAAATTGCAAATGGCATGCTGGCCTGATCCGGAAAGGACGATCCAGAGACAGGCCATCATTGAAGGTAAGATAGATCCGAAAATGGTTAAATAGTTCTAGATCTGTAAGGTTGGCGTTCGTAATGGTGGGAAGTGGAAGCAAAATTAGGAAAGGATGAGGACAGGATACATCACCCAGTGGAGGGGAAGGGCTATAAATTCATCTCTCGAGGATGGATGGATTATCATCTTTGATTTCAACCGTGGTTGTCTTTCTTCGCAAGCCATTCTGAATTCTCTGCTATGGGTATTCTTTGCTTTGGGCTATCATGGCTCAGCAGTGGCGTCTCCGACACTGTCAGGGGGTTAGAGGGAGAACGAAAGGAGGTAATATACCTCAGGCTAGTTCCTCTGCCAGTATTCCGCTTACAGATGATAATCCATCGCCGCTGTCGTTCAATTGGGGGGCTCAATACATGGCTGAGACTTTGGCCATGGTGAAAGCCCAGATAGCTGTTAAGGAAACTGAACTGTTGCAAGAGTACGCAAATCACCAAGGTCGACCCTAGCGGCCAACCCGGTATGGGCGGTAAGAATTCTTCTTGCCTGTGACATTCAAGCGAAGGCGCCACTGGCTCATGGTATCCATGATGCTTTGGGTCTGATTTGTCAGGGGAAGCATGAGAGTACCACTGGGTTCAAACTGTTGGACCTCATCGCTGGGGATTTGCAAGAACATACTCGGGAGAAAGCCTCGGAGGAGAAACCTCCCGCTCTCATCGACTCCCCTCTGAAGTAAAGCTTAGGCGTGGGTTGGCTTTTTGGGCTCTCTATTCGTTCAGTTTCTCTTTTTTGTTGGATCGGCTCGTCGGTCTATGGTCAAAACCAACTTTCTCTCTGTTACATCTATGTTGGATCATGTTATGTTTGTTAAAATGTCTATGTTGGGTACTAACTTGTACATCCATGATCACTATCGTTTTTGGGAAGGGGCGATGAAAAAGTTTCCCACCACTCAGGATTTGCTTACATGCAGCTACTGGATGGTTGGGAATCAGATCAGAAATTGTGGGAGTGTCTATGGTCTGATAAAAGCTAGTTTGTGGGTGGGTTTTGGGGTAGTGTCTCAAGGAAAAAGTATGAGTATGGGAAGATGGGGAATGGAAAGGATAAATCCTCCGAAGAGGAGCCGGTCAATCTTGGATCTTTCAGCTGGTCAGGTCTGACTGTAATCTCCTTTTTGTATCATTATTAATATATTGTGTTCCAGCTTACAAAAACAAATAACATTAATTAATTAATATCAATATTTAATAACTTTATTTATATTAACTCCAATTTTGACTTTATATTTTTAATTACGGTTAAAGCCAAAAAATTATGAAAATTATGTATTGTCCATGTATTATATCATGAAATTATTATTAAATTACGTTTATTATTAAATTACGTTTGCATTGACCACATTTCAATTTAAGAAATGCTAATTAAGATTTTTAAATTTAAATTAATTGCAATATTATCAAAATATTGTTGATTACATCTATATATCTATGAACATAAATCTATGATGGATGCATTCTACTAGTGACACCAATGTTTGTATGCTCACCCTCCCTAGACGTTGGTGAAGTCTTATTGTAGCCCCCCTATCCATTAATTTTTTGGTCTAGGCTCTTCTGTAGTTTTTGGATACTATGTCTAGTGGGAAGATGCATCATTTTTCTTTGTTACTATGGTGATAGCTTTAGTAATTCATTTTTTTCATAATTCCTGCCATACTCTTCCATCTTGTTGCCTTCTATGAATTACAAGTTTTTGGTCTGATGTACTTGTACCTCCACTACCCTTGTAGATGACTATATCATATAAGATGTCCTTGGTACTTCTAGGACAGATCTTAGTGAATTTTTATTGGCTCTCTATCTATGGCCTCATGCTTTCATATTTAGGTAGAATGAAAATCAAGGGCTCTCTTTTAAAATTCTTCTTCTAGATAACATTGATGGAAGCATGGCCAATTTAGGCCTTGTTGCTTGAATGGTCAAAATCGCTTTCAACAGATTGTAGAGTTGAAAAGCACTAGAAAGTCAATTTTGCTTGGAAGTCAATTTTGTTGGCTTCTACCAATATTGACAAAAAACCTTTTACAGTATAAACCGTAATAGTTATGTACTCTTTTAATTTGTAATTATCTCCAAATTTGGCCACCTAATAAGCTACCTCCATTAGAACTAATATATCCATAATGTACTTAGGAAAGATATGAGGAGCTGAAATTTTCCCATAGACAATATCTAATTTTGGACATGTTTTGGTTACTAATCTTTGGTTAGTTTTAGCACATCCACGGATTTCTCAAAGAATATCGGGAAATTTTTCTCGAAGACAAGCTCACAAAGAGCTAAGAAAACCACATGGATATATTCATAATGCTCTGAATACTTATATCTTCACAACTCACGATAGTGAATCAAAAGAGGTGGACGAGAAGGATTCTAGATATCACCCATATATGTGAAGGCACTTATGGCACAGACTGCATCCAATAAAAATGCTTCCATGTGAGATACACGAGATTTTGAATATAGGTTCTCTGAATTCTTTTTGGCATACACGTTCAAATTGATTGACAAAATTTCATTTCTTCCTAGTTAAATGCATCCCCCCTAGTTAAATGCATCCCCCCATATAAAATGATTGCCAGCATGACCACATTCCTCGCAGGCTCTTGCAAGTTAGAGGTTGAATAAAAAATTCATGGATGTTTTCGAAATGTTCCCTCTTTCCACCAGCTCTTTATTACTTTCAATGGGTCATGTTTGTAGGAAAATCCCTACAAAAATTATGTGTCCAACATTATCTCAAGGGATGGAATCTTGTAAATGGTCTTGAGAGTGCGGAGGGCATATTACTCAATCCTTGTGCAATTATCCAAATATATGTTCATTTCCTTGGTGTATTCCCTTTAATGAACCACTACACCACATATGAATAGGGGAGAACAACCTATGGTCAGGTTTCAATTATGCATAGCCAAGTCAATTGTACCTTGTAGTTCATATCGATGGAATCAATTGTTTCCTTCGAAAGTGTGACAAAAGGAAATTCTGGTGATGGATGTGCTCGCTGATATGTTTCGAAAATATTGTCAAATGTCTAATCAAATGGAATGCCAATAGATGTGTGATTTAAAGCTTGATTAGATTCATATGTTGAAGGTTTTTTATCTCCTTTGTTTTATACATACTTCCCTTCTTTGGGGTCATTTTTCCAAATATGTGCTTCCACAAACACCGTACAAGAAATTGTTAATCATTATTCAAGAAACTAATCTTGCATTTAAAGTAGGTTACAAATACAAGTTCAAAGGATGCTTTCAATATCGAAATACACCTTTCAACTCAAAATATTATTGTTTTCAATGAAAGAAAAACTAATCCAAGAGATTGTTCATGCTTGTTGTTGTGATCTTGTATTATCTTCCACCATTTAGTAAGATAAGTTAAGAAACACAATGCTAGCTGCAAGCAACAAGCACCAAGCCAGGAAGCATAGACTTCATGATACTGTAATATTGAGAAAAGTGAGTGAAGCCAATGCTTCCTTGTATTCATTTTGTTATAAAGATGTTATTCAATGATCTTGGCTCTCACCCAGTGATCGATCTTTAGCTTCCTTGGGAAATAATGACTTGAATTAAGAGATCTCCACTGCCAACTTTGGAACTAAAGATCTCCATGAAACCCTATATGAGTTGAAGTTTTTCATCTCTCCAAATGAAATTGATTTGATGGATTAATTTAGGGCTTGATATTTCGAAGACTCTACCGTTACAGAGATAAACAATTGCTTTATGAATGGGTAGGGGCCCACCCAAGATAGTAAGGCAGCCAATAAGGTAAAAGTAGTACATAATACAAAACAAAATTCGAGAGGATGAACGCAACGCAAGCATTCTTGACTGATCAGACAAGGTAAACATTACGTTTAAGAGGGGAAAGGGAGAGTTAACACCGAAAATTAACTCAAAGAGGGACAAAGTACAATTTTAGAGAGGAAAAGGTGGTGCCCAATAAAAACAGGATTTGTAGGTTTTCCAAAATTTTATGC
>LPNX010229580.1:97544-111778 GCA_001517045.1 Pseudotsuga menziesii
CATGGAAAAAGGAGAAGTTGCAGAAATGCCAGAAAATGTAGAAGCGTAAATGCCTGCCAGAGATATTGCAGAATGCGGAAATGCCAGAAATTGCAGAATGCAGAAATGCCAGAAAGCGGAAATGCCAGAAATCCAGAAATGCCAGAAAGCGGAAATGTTTGATGCCCTTGGTGTAGTAGATACAATACAGTGGATAAGTTGCGGCCAAGCAAAGCATGCTGTGAATGGTCGTTTTAAAAGAAGATTATGATTGCCGCCTGTCGTCGCTAGTTCTCTCGAGTCCCAATTCAATCCTTGAGTGTATTTGCCAAGTCAAATACTGATGCAGGAAACATGCATCTCGAAATCCTCCTCAAATTCAGATGATGAGGCGACGGACCCCAATCAAGAAACTAGAATGACACGACGACTAGAAGGAAACTGCAACGTGGAAATGCGACCAGGCTAGCCAAATGCCGCCATACCCAGACCTGCCAAAACCAGAGGAATCCATAAATCTGGAAACCTGGAAGCCTGCTTAAAGAACAGCAGTCGCGAGGAAAACATACATACATACCTATGCAAATAGCGAGGAAAACATACATACTTATGCAAATAACTGGCGACTGAGCAATGCTCCACGCTGGTCGCACAAATCCTGAGAAATTCACCAACCCAGAAAAGAATACCAACCGCGGTCGAAGACATGAAGTGAACCCGGAATCGGAAAAAAGAAACAACACGAGCAACATAAATTTGCAACAAGAGAATGCCTCCAAACCCAAGAAGCAGCGAAAAGCAATAATGGCAAACACCAGCGCTTGAAAAGCTTAAAGAGAAAAGCAATATAAAATCTTAAAATAGAAACAGCAAAAAGCATAAAAAAAACCACAATAAAGTATAAAAGAAACCATTCTTGAAAAGCAATAAAGAGAAAAGCAATATAAAAACTTAAAAAGAAAACAACAAAACAACAAAAAGTATAAGGAAACAATATAAAGCATAAAAAGGAAATAATATAAATCTTAAAAAATAAATAATATAAAAGAAGAAACAAATTTATGATATTTTTAGTTAAATTGTGCTTTTTATAAGTAGAGTTAATGGAGAAGTTTGGGAATCTTTATTTATTTGGGAAATTGGTTAAATTGTGTTTTTTTATAACTGGAGTTAATAAAAGAAGATATAAAAAATATATTTAATATTTTAAATAAAATTATAATGTATATATTTTTATTATTTATTGATATAGGATTTGTGATATTGAGTATTGAAGTCAAAACTTTCATTCTGCACCTTGTCCCTATTAATCAAAAGGATTGTCACCTTGTCCCTATTAATCAATTTATAAACCACAACAGAATTTGAGCCCAAAATACGACGGCTGCCATGTCTGAAATTCGACAATACCCTATCGGTTATTCGACAACCTCAATTTATTTTGTGGTTGGTGGCATAACGTCGAATATTCGACGACAAGCCAATACCCGTCGATTTTTCAATGTACTAAGCCAAAAGCTTTCACCACTAAGTCGTTGAATGCCCGACGTCTGCTCGTCGAAACTACGACTTCCCCTCATCGAAAATACGACTTATCCTCGTCGGTTTAGGGTTTAGGGTCCGAATGCTCGACATCTGCTCGTCGAATCTATGACGCTTGCTCGTCGGTTGTCCGACGGTCTTGCTTGTCGGAGCTATGGCGACCTCGTTGGATGAGGCCACAGGTCAATGGAAAATAGATGGGATGGGGTCGAATTTGTGATGAGTTCTCGTCGATGGTCCAACGATTGCTCTTGGCGGATCTTTAGCAACCTCGTGGACATGGCCACAAGTCGTCGGAAATGCAACAAGGCATTGTATATTTAAAAAAAAAATCAAAGGTTTCCACAGGTAAATATTTTCAGCGAGGGTGGGATGTAAATTTTTTTTGGTATTCTAACAAACAACAATATGTTATACTGTATATCAGAAGGCCTAACCCTCCAACTTGGGTATTCGTCAATTTTGCTTTCTTCTCAGATGTCATAGCAAATGTATGTTCAGTCGTGAATTCTACACATTGCAGAAAGTGATTATCTTGAGTTCTATTGAGTGGATTTTCATTTTTTCGCAAGAGATTGTATTCATATACTTGCCTAGCAGCACAAAGTGACTAGTTTCAAGAAAACTCCACATCATTGGAAGAGTGGGATGTTACTTGTCGGCCTTGATACTAATGCATATCACCCAAGATGACAGATAAAGCATTGTGACAATCATTAAACTCAGCATTAACACTCCCCTTGTCTGCTGCCCTAGCGCATCACTCTAAGGAAATCCAAATTTAAGCATTTCAGCTGATAATATATTTATAAGCATTCAATTCCAAAGATGAGTACTTCTAATGACCTGAAGATCATAATATAGTAGTTAAAACAATAACTTTGCTTTTAAATAAAACTTTAGTAAAAAACAAGTTGTCAACCCACTTCCTTGAAACCCTCATGATCAGTAACTATATGAGTTATATAAAGTCATACCAGAAAACTGATGTCCATCTTTCTCAATATGTTGATTGCAGTATTATACCAAACAAAATTGATAAAATCTGTCTTACTACACTAAATTTTTTGGACAACTACTTCGCAAGATGTATGTCAGCAAAACTTATAGACTCGCTCTTCTAATGCTAGAAAATTAGAAATGATTCCCTCTTAAATTCGAAGACAAATCGATCAAAACAAAAAAATACATTATCAAATTTAAGTTTTCATATGAAAACATCAATTTTTTATAGAAAAGTTCGAGCCTTACACACCCAAGCATGCATAAGACCGTGCATGTAGTACTAATCTATCTGCAAACCTTCCAAAGAAGATGATGCTATAAGTAAAACAGAGCTTTCTAGACCTCATCATTTAACAGCTAGAAACAGAGAAATGACATGTTATGGTTATATTCTCATCTCAAAGACAAACGTTTGGTAGAATGAAGAATCTAAAACTAACCTCCAAAGAAGGCCATTAGGTCTTTCCCCAAGGTTACTCTACATGAATTCTTCAACAATCATTCATTTTTTTCGCGTGCTTGGTGTCTGAGTTCTGCCCTTTTCCACTTTATAATGAGTTGAGATAATGTAATTAGTGTATTAGTCTGCAAAACAACAAAATGATTCAATCTTTGTCATGACCTTCAAATATGGATGCTTGGAAAAAGAGCACTTGATTTAGCATTTCTTAAGTCTTGCTCTGCCCATGCATTTCATAAAACATACCAAGATTATTGTTGAAATGATTAGGAGAGGACCAGACCACAAATTTGAAAGAAAAACTCCATGCTTGTCGAAGTAGTCCTGTGTAGCAAACTTCTCCCAATTCCGTCCAAGATAGTATTTTATTTTTTAGCAAAATAAACACCCATAACTGCACATGCATGGTTTGAAAACAAAATCAGGGAAAACCATAATTTTAATTGAAATGATGATCAATCTTTTACCATATATTTGCTGGTAGAATAAGGATTTCAAATTAACCACCAACATATTTTCACGCACAAATTTACACAAGAAAAGTGTAAAATAGACCACCACTTCAAATTAAAAAGGAACAAGGAACAAGAAAAAACACACTAATAATGAACAAAGAGTTGTACTAATTAAAAGAAGAAGAAAAAATAGAAAAGTACTTTAAAACATTATATATCTCTTTAGATAGAAATCAACAAATATGAGTGATTTCAAGTTTCAATAATGAAAGTGATATAAATGGTATCAAAAGGTCGTACAAATAGAGAAGAACGACCCTTGAAACAAAAGTATGAAGAAAAAAAACATGATATTGTCTCCTTAGCATCCAACTAAGCACTACTCAATTTAAGACCATTCAGGTCTGCAGATACATCAAAAAGTCCAACAGCATAATTGTGCCCATAGATTTGAGTATTGCCCATAGACTTGATCAGTACCCATTAAGTTATTGATAAATTCATAGCTCAAAGAGCTCCATGCATATTAACAATACGTTTGAGACATCTATTTAGCAAATTTAATTTGAAGGGATGAAGCCATAAAATTAAATCAATATCATCGCACCAGCTAGAGAGCTTAGAAAGCACCGATAAAATTGCAAGATCTTATGCTGTAGATGCACAAACAAAACAGTAACCCAAATAATCAGTGCTATGCTATTCATTTAATTGCCCCTCCAATTAAATCAATATCATCACACCAGCTAGAGAGCTTAGAAAGCACCAAGAAAATTGCAAGATCTTATACTATAGAAGCACAAACAAAACAGTAACCCAAATAATCAGTGCTATGCTATGAAAGGTCACTGAGTGCTCAGCCAAAAGGAATAGATATAGGAAATCATGAACAAAAATGATATCTTCCCATACTTGCAGGTTAAGTTTCAGGAGGCATAATACAATATCACCGACATAGAACCAAGATTAACACAAATAAACATCAAACCATCAACCCCCGCACCACTACAAGATAGATGATAGTGACAGTCAGTTTCCACTATATTCTATTTAAGATATGTTCCTGTAGAGAATGTTGCAGAAGTAGAACTTAAACTTTACTGCATAGTTTATATATTCTATTTCCCCAGAAGTTGTTCTCTTGGAGTAGTCTTTATGTGGTTTTGTAAGGTTGCTGTGGGAGCTGCTCCTCATCTTACTGAAATTCCATGTGCAACCATCAACCTATCTCCGAACAATTTCTATTCAATGAAGAGGGTTAATAAAATGGAATGACATACCCATAGGCAATTCATTCCCAAAACACATGTGCAACTCTTCGCTCTTAGACCACGTGCTTAACAATCTCTAGTTTGCAACAAGCCATAGAACACGTCTATTAGATTTGAGTTGTGGAGTTTTTCTTTAATTGCTAATACAAGCACTCTAGTGATTAAGAATTGAGTGGGTCAACAATGGCCAATCTTACACACAAAATCACAAAAAAATCCAGCACCTTTAGCAATCGCTTCAATGGTTCAAGCACAAAGATTGAACAATTCTTCAAGGAAATTTGCTTTTCTAGTCATGTGACTAGAGGAGAGAGTAATGCATGCCAATCAAGGATTCCAAGACAAAAGAAGTAACTGGACAAATTACTGGAAGGCTATTCCAAGTTTTTCCAGGATGCACATGGATGCTCCAAATTGCATAGTTAAGCACTTCATCAAACTACAGCAAGATCTTGGTCTAACAAACAAGGCACTACACAAAAATTGAAGTTTGGAAAATAAAGCAATCAAGCAGTAAATTCAAGATTTGGTGGAAAAGGGCCACATTCAACCTAGCTCGTCACCTTGTGGATCAACCATTGCTTTGGTTTCAAAGAAGGATGGAACATAAAGAATGTGTGGGTAATTAGCTTTTGAATAGAATCACCATTGAGAACCAATATCCATTTTTGTTCACTGATGACCTCATAAGTCAAGCTCAAAGATAGAAACATTTTAACAAGTTTGACGTGAAGTAATGGTACCACTAGATCCATGTCAAACCAGAAGTTATGTGGAAAACAACCTTTAAGAACACCAAGGATTGTTTGAATGGTTGATGATGCATTTTGGTCTTACTAATGCCCTTGCAAAATTCATGAGGATGATGAACAAGTACTTGTTGACTCATTCAATCATTTGTGATACTAGTTTTAATAAAACCCGGGAGAACCACTTGGAGCAAGTATTCTCAACATTAAACAAAGGGAAGCTACTTCTGAATATGCAAAGGTGTACATTCAAACAGACAAAACTCATGGTATTGTGAATTCCATATGAACCAAGATGGACACAAAATTAATACAACAAAGATTTCAGCCATTATCAATCCTCCATCATCAAAGAACAACCATGACATGTCAAGCTTTATGGGTATGACCAATTATTTTAGGAAATTCATTGCAGAAATTGCTTCCACATATTGCAGTTCTTACCAAAAAACCTCTGGCTTCCTTCCAACATGATGTTGGATAAAGAGGCCACAAAGACTAGTTAATAATGCAGAAATATATACTCAAACACATTAAAATATTTAAAATACGGTTCTGCCCTACCTCAGTCTGCAATCCTAAAGTAAAAACATATGGATACTAGCTCTAAACACCTATAGCAGCCACATATCACTGAATACACAGATTTATGATAAATCTGTTGATAACAGCCCAATAACAAGCATAGTTTAACACATCTACTAAAAAAAATCCAATATACCACATATGTACTGAAAAACAACCCAATAAACCACGAATCTACTCTCAAACAACTGAAAAACACACAAATCGTGACAGATCTACTCTAACAGCTGAAAAACAATCAAAATTTCTCTCAAACAGCTGAAAAACAATCAAATACGCTAAAACTCAACACCAAAATAGCTAGTTTCTCCTTGGATCTGCTAACAAAAAACAGTAGCTAAAAATTACAAATGTGTAATTTTGGGCAACCATTCAGGTAAGAACAGATCCAATCTACTCCCAAATCATCTAACGTGTCAATCAATAATAAAAAAAATCATTGATATACATTCAAAAAAAATTCTAACTACTGGTCTGTACATTCAAATTTTGGCTTGGCAGCTATAATTTCAGTTCCGTACAATTCAATTTCTAAATAAAAATCGCCATGTAACATCCATATTGTTCCATATAATCATACGGATTTGATTTTCTGGCTACTCCATACAAAATCATACAGCTTCATAGGTTGTACAACAGCTGATTGAAATCATTGTACAATGGCTAAGACATGTTGTACAGTTATTGTACTTTCGTACCACTGAATCCATCTGATTCATTGCTTTTTTATTGTAAACTCAATCTATATGGTTCCATAAAAAAACTGACTTTGCTTCAAAATTAAAAAAAGAAACAATACCTAGTTTCGGCAAAACCCTTTTGGCTCTTCGATGTGCTACATTAGCAATCCCTCGATTTGTATTTGCTAGCAACAATACCTAGGTCTTCATACTCTCATAGACTATGTGGCTCTAGCTAAGCTCTAATAACATATACACAGAAATCAAGCACATGCAGAAACCAAGATTAACTTGGAAGAGATATCTGTATTGTAAGGCATGAACGAGGAAGAAAAAGCTTTCTTATAAAGGGTTCCAATTGGGTTGAGTCAATCCACTTTATGAATGTAGAATGAACCAAGAAACACAATAAAGAGAAATAAAGCATAAAAGCATAAAATAGAAATAGGGAATAAAAGCATAAAATAACTTTATTAATGCCAATGTCTAACAGCTAATTGACCATTATAATTTGAGATTTACTTTAACATTCCAAATCCATAGCTAGCAAACCATTTTCCATCAAAGCTTTGTGCACGACATAGTTCAGTTGCTCACCCTGCCACCATCTCAAGTATCCAAAACTCCATCACAAGATTCTTCCCTACATCCTCAAATGTTAGAGAGTTGTGAAAATTATGACAACCATCCAATATCATACAAAACTAGCCCTCTAGGTCCTAGGCTCTCCCCAAATGAGATTATCAGACATTATATCAGCCCTTTCTTTACAAACAATGACTTACTGAGTTCTTCTTCCTCTTCTCATTCTGCTTCTAGCTCCGAAGTGACTTGACATCCACATTTTATGTTTAACATGGGTAATACTTTGTATATGTATTATTTTTTAACACTATTGTCTAGATTCTTGGATTTTTTATTTTGTAGATTAGGATTAGGATTTTCTCTTTCGCTTACACAATATTATTTGCAATGGTTGTACTTCTCTTTGTCCCATTGACCTACTATTGTGGTCATTTGTTAGATATTTATAAAATTATCTTATCCTATCTACAATGTTTTATCATTAATTTTATAGCAACAATGAATTTTGAATTGAAGTATTACTTGACATCCAACATTTATCTGTCAACATTGATAACAACATCAAAACTCCATTGCTTCTATTTAACCCACATGTCACTAGTGAACATAACACTTATTGTTCCACAACCTCATTGAACCTTTAAAATAAAAGATAAAAAGTAGAAAATAGTGTATCAAGTTATCAACAAAGTGTTACCATCTCTAGCTTCGAATTCAACCTATATATAGCTCGAGTTTGGTGGTGGTTGCAAATGGAGATATTAATATTATGACCATAGGAAATATAGGGGAAATCCTTGGCTCAGTGGGCCAGGTTGAGTGGTTGAGTATTTTGAGCTTCATGCAAGAGGTCTCAAGGTCGATCCCATGGGATTCCATGTGTTGCATGTAACATCCCGGTTTTGACCCCGTTTGAATTAAAATGTATATGATGTATATATTGTGATTAATCATGGTGAGCAGCTAAAGGAAAAAGCCCCGCCATGGATTATCATTTTAGGTTTTGGTGATTAAAATCGATGTCGATGGTATTTTGTGCTAGCAAGGCACAATATAATGTTGGACGTCATGTACATATGCATTTTAATTAAAATACCCACAACCAGCTATTTCAATGCAACATTAAAAGAAATAGGGGCATGATTTCCTAAGGATAAGGGTGGGAATGTTTAACCTTTGGGGCCATTGAGGAACAACCATGTGTCAAAAGATGAACCCATCTAGCTACCAACCACATTTTTGTCTTACTCATCCTTTCCTTGTCTCATCCACCAACCAATTTAATTCTCAGGCGTTGGTGGGTAGTTATTACCTTGGGGAAACGTATGCACGGGTAGCCGTCAGTGTGGCAGGACTGTTATTCCTTTCACCACATGCATACCCCAAAGGGGAGATCGCATTCAATCCTCATGAGGGCAGGAAACCATGGCCATTATAGACTCATGCGACGGGTTTTTTTTTCCTCTTATGCAGGCAGGAAGGATTTTTGGATCTGTGTGGGTGTTTTTCATCCCGTTTTTCACGACTGGGTCTCTGGGTGTCGCATCCCTTGGCTAAGCATTTGAGTTCGGTTCTCTTTCCCCAATTTTTCTTATGTGTTTAATTTCCTTCACGATTGGGGGTCTATGTGTCGAATCCCTCCACGACAGGGTTCATGTTCTCCCACTTACTCAGGCTGAGAGATTGTTGCTTTCTTCTCCACGAGTTTTGGGGTGTTGTTGAGTCGTTTTGGCCACGTTAGGGCCATAAACGAATCTAGAAGTCAACTGTCACAATCTAATTTATGTAATTCCATTTCCCTACCCGATTCGGCCTCTATGGTTTTCTCCTTTCAATACCAGAGCTATTATTTGTTGTGTGTAAACCGTTGTTGGTCTTTGGACTCTTTTGGAGTGGAAATGGGTTTTGATCTTGCTTGAAAAACCTAGTATGTGCAGGAGCCTCACAGACAGAGTTAGAGGGCTAACTTTCTTCTCTACACCCATGGAATAGCACTGGAAGGGAAGGCATGGCCCGAGGGAATGCATAGCAGAGAAGGGGATGCTTCCTTGTGTTGGGTGTGTGTGGATGTCTTAGAATTCAGGCTAGTTTTGATGCAAGTGTCCATAGCTCTTGGATTGAGCTCACTAGCTTAGCAGTCAACCTTTCCAGCTCCAGTATAACCTGATAAACCCAACTGTGTTGGATCAGCTGAGTAGCCTGATGAACCCAACTGTTTTGGCTTGGTTGAATTTCTGATAAACCTTGGCTAGTGTGAGCCTGCTAGTGTTCCCTTTTTCCTTGTGGGAATCATGCCCAGCTCAGGGATGGCAGTGTTGCTGAGAGATTGATGATTGCACTAGCCTATGGTTGGGTGGAATGTTGCAGCGAAATAGCTGGTTACGGGACAAGCTTCTTCATAAGATAAGTATCTCTGTGTTGACCTCTACTCGTGTATTCATTTATTAATTATTATTAACATGTTGAATGTATTGGATGAATGGTGGATGAATGTGAATGCTTTCGCTATATAATTGCATGTTTATACTTCTGTGTATGTTTTATTTTCGATGCATTTTATTATGATGTTCATGGGGCTAGATTGCTCGGACAGTTAGTTGTTGGGTCGCGTCCTCTCCGTCAGGCTGACGGGTGGGGACATGACAGCTTGGTATCAGAGCTCAAGGTTACATCTTTGGGCCTCTATGGGCCATGAAGAGAAGTTAATAGAGGATGGAAATCCACCTCTGAGTTCAGCAGAACAGTAGAAGATAGAAAAATTTCTAATTTTTTTCTAAGTATGGGTACTCTCTTTCGCGACTGAGAAAGCCAAAGTTGAGTCGCTGTAGTGGCAGGGGTGGCTGAAGGGGAGTCACAATGGCAGCTGGCTGTCCCCTTTCTTACCGGCGTGGCGAACGAGTATTGTTGTTGGGTCCATGGCGACGGCCACAAGAAGAAGGTCGAGCCATTGTATTGGTTGGGTTTCCAATAGGGAGCCAATACGACAGTCGCATTGGCAAGATGGGGATGGCAAGAGATTCTCCAAAGTCGAGTCAGCACATGTTTCCTGAGAAGAGTTGATGTGTGTCAGGTGGAAGGCAGGATTCCATCCATAGTGGCGGCTGGTTGGCTAAAAGTGAGCCGCTTCGGCGGATGCGTTGTCAAGTTTTTGCCGACACATCGGACGCTTCCGCAGGAAAATCCTTCCGACACAGAGAAAGAAAATGGGTCAAAAATTTCTCTAAGTGTCAAACGATGGCTACAGAAATTCCAAGACTGAGTTGCAATGCCAGATAGAAGTTGGGAAGGGAGACGCAACGATGGTAGGTTTGGCAGGACTCAAGCCGGTGCAATGGTGGTTGAGAAGATCAAAGGCTAATCGCTACGGCGGACGAAAATTAGAGTTTGAGCCGATGAGCAGCAGGTGAGGAAGGAAAAGAGAGCCGATGAGTGGCGACGGCGGGAAAAGAAGCCATATCCACAATGATGGCTAAGATGTCTGAAGGAGAGCCGCAACCGCGGCTAAGCTGCTCTCTCTTACCAACACAACGGATGAAAATAAAAGAATGAGCTGTTGTAGTGGCTGGGTCGCCCGAAGGGAGCCGACGTGGATCACGCCCAATGCGCGATGGCTGGAAATGGAAAATCCTTCTAATGCACTATGACGACAGAAGAGAAAGGAAGAAGGAGCCAACGATGGCAGAAGAGAAAGGAGGAAAGAGCCGACGGTGGCGGAGGAGAAAGGAAGATGGAGCTGCAACACAACAGAAGGAAAACGGAAATGGAGCTGCTATGACGGAGGAAGAGAAAAGGAAGAAGGAGCCGACAAAGCAACGGCTGAAAGTAGTAGATCTTTCCGACGTAGTGGAAGAAAACTAAAGATGGAGCCGAAATAGGGTTTTGACAGGGAAAATCAACAAGTTTTCAAAGAGATCTGCAGGGGCCAGAAAGATGGGAAAATGACAATCATTCTTTGGGAAAAGAAATTTTTTATGTTCTGACAAGTTGTCCATATGATATTTTTTCATGTGTAGGTAAGTAGTGCATGATTCATATGAATGTTATGTCGCTAACAATCATGTTATTAACACATTTTGCAGAATTATAGTCACCTTCAAAAGGGCAACATTCCATATAGTGCAGATTAGTAAAGTTGGGTTTTGGTTTCGCCATGAGAACCTATGACAGATATGATGCACATGATTCCTACGAGCGTGTGCAAGACGCTATGGGGGAAAACGTCTAAGTTGGAAATGATGTTATAGAATCTAATGGAAGGAGATTTCAAGAGACGCTGCCAGACATTGCATCCACCATGAGAAGCCTGATTAAAGCTCGAGAAGACCAGCATCAGTTGAATGCTGCTATGTTGCAGAGTTTGACAGACTTGCAAAGAAAGATGGCCTCTAGGCATGGAACAGCAAAACCAAAAGGTAGTAAGAGAAGTACCAAGAGAAGGAGAAGGTCTTCTAGTAGATCTCCTGACTCAAAAGGATCCACTGAGGATTCCAGCTCCTCATCTCACAAGAGTAAGAGAAAGATACGTTATAGAAACAACTCACGGGATGCGTTTAAGAAGGCTAAGCCTCCTACGTTTGATGGTGAGGTAAAGACTAGAAAAGAAGCTGAAGCTTGGCTTCTTGGGATAAAGAATCATTTCCAAGTACAGGACTATTCAGTAAATATGAAGGCAAGAGTTTCCATATTCAATCTAAATGGAAGGGCCTCCATTTGGTGGGAGCACCTCAAACAAGTAAAGAAGATTAGTGAAAGAAGACTTAAGTGGAAACAGTTCAAGAAGTACTTCAAGCAAAAGTATCTCTCTAACAAGTACAATGATGATAATATCAAAGAGTTCCATGAGCTGAGATTGGGATAGCAGACTATAGAAGAGTATGCAAACAAGTTTTTTGAATTGTTGCGGTATGTCAGGTACATCAGGGATGAAAAAGTGAAGATCCAGCGTTTCCTGAGTGGATTTCCTCAGTCTTACAAAGACAGAATTGAGTTCCATGAACTTAGAACTCTGCAAGAAGCAATTCTGGAAAGCTAATTATTGCTATGAGAAAAGCAAAGGAAAACTTGATTACCAGAAGACATGGAAGGAAAAAAGGAATGAGAAGTATGACCAAAGGAAGAAAGGTTTCAAAACTTCTAACTTCAGGAATCCAAAAGACCCACAGTGGAACAGAGAACCTCTCCATTGTTGGAAATGTGGAGGACCCCACATGCGCAGGAAATGTCAACTTGAAAATGAGAATGCAAGGTGAGCTTACAACCTTCAAGAGGCAAAGATAGTGGGTCAAGTAACAAGGGTCATACCTAGGATTTATGTAGCACTGGAGGATCGCAAGGGAGATCACCAATCAACTATGGTTGAAGTTTCAGGTAATATCGTTGAGCAATCTGTTTCTATTTTGATTGGCCTAGGTTCTAATCATAGTTACATTACTCCTAGAGTAGTGGAGATTTGTGTTTTTAAGAAAGTAAAGCATAGAAAATCTTGGTTAGTTCAGCTAGCCACTAGAACTAAGAGAAGGGTTAGTGAAGTGGTGGAGAAATGTCCATTGGTTATGAATGGATTGGTCACTTGTGTAGATTTGAATGTTCTACCACTTGGTTCCTATGGTGTTCTCATTTGAATGGATTGGTTAGAACTTCACAGGGTAAAGCTTGATTGTTACTACAAGACTTTTGAATGCATGGATGAAGAAGGGAACCCAAGAGTTGTAAGAGGCATCCCAAAGGTGATTTATGTGAGGCAGATTTCAACAATGCAGTTGAAGAAGTTCTATAGGAAAGGTTGTCAGTTGTATGCAACTCATATTTTGGAGGCTACAGAGGATGAAACTCTGAGGTTGGAGGAATTTCATGTGTTGCAGGAATTCAGGGATGTGTTTCCTGATGAGATTCCAGGGATTCCTCCAAAGAGGGACATTGATTTCACAATTGAACTTGTGACATGAGCAGCACCAGTGTCTAAGACGCCCTACAGAATGAGTACACCAGAAATGCTAGAGTTAAAGATGCATTTTTTATACATATTCGCCCATTTTTTATACATATAAATCTAGGTGGGGTTCTTAAAATCATCCTTGCAAGCAACAATGGGAGACAAGGACATGATATAAAGATAAGAATATAAATAATTTGAATATTTTTAATCAAACACCAATGGATGAAATAAATACATTAAAAGGCGCTTCACCCTTAAAAGTGTGCGATGAAACTGCAAGTGAAGAATCCTTAATCAATCAGATTTAATTAAGTAAGTTGTCAGTACTTGCCACTATGTATAACAAGATCATAACAAATGTAACTGAATATCCAACCATGTTTTAAAATCCATCGATCAACACTAAAGAATCTATATCTCATATATTAATCAATGCCATACCCAAGCATGCAAAAATACCAAGATTCAACATGTCAACATAAGTTCATCATGAAGATATGAGATTGTAATCTTAGAAAAATACTTCATATAGTCATTATGGTTTTATCTACATTATATGCATGAATAAATTTGAATGGAAATGTGAGCAACTATTTCAAGAATTATTAGATCAGTAGTCAAAGAATAATTATAGATTTGAAGGAATTTGATTCTAGCAATTCTAGATCTCTTGAAACCAAATCAAGATTTGGCTTGTGATTTTTCTGCTTTATTAATTTCTATAAAGTTTAGCATTTTTATTGTAATGAGGGTTTAGTTAGAGGCTTGAGGGAGAGTTGAGGGGAATAAATACTTGTATGCATGAGTGTAAACTTGTGGCCATGTCTCTGTAATTTCCTTTATTTAAATATTTCTTAGAGCTTGATATTAGGTCGTAAGTCTCTTCATTCTTCATTGTCTATCTTCTTACTTGAATGAATATAAATTGTTTATTTTCAATAATTTCTCACAGGTTATAGATTCTTGAGCAGCAAATTATTTGTTGCGA
>LPNX010229580.1:111860-133425 GCA_001517045.1 Pseudotsuga menziesii
TCATCCATTAATTTGTAGAAGGTACTTCGGTTTATTTAATGTTTCTTCCAATGAATATTCAGACATGATCTGTTAGAGATGTATGTATGTTCATGTTGGTTTCCTTTTCTTTAAGCTTTCATTATTCCCACTACTTCTATATAATATTAACCTTGATCACATTTGAGTTATATAATGTCTATAAAGGGAATCCATGCCCAATGATCTTTCCCCATTTCCTTTCTTGTTCTTCCTACTTGATCCACCACCTCAATTAAACAATCAAATCCTCTTTTAAGATGTGTTGATCAAGCTCTTGTAGCATTCCTTGACCAGGCTCCAGCACAAACATCTTCTGGAGCCGTTGTTGGGGAGAGAAGGAACAAAGACATACTTCCCTGGGTTATACAACAACAAATAGTTCCATTCTTTGATCGTGAACAAGGATTGGTTACATAGTTTCAACTGTAATTTTTCATTGGGTGATACCACAAAGGAAGAATCTACTAACAATCTCGTTTTTTTTTAATTCCTCAAAATATTAATGGAAAGTTTAGTTGTTGATCTAGTTTCTTCATCAAATAAGATGACACATTTTGTGGCAGACTCTGTTTTTCTTCAAGGTTTAAAGAAATTAACAGGTATGATATCTAAAGATGAATGGAATGAGGCCTTTCCTCCAGCTACGTATTCTTATTTGAATTCTTATAACATTTTTTATGGACAAGATATATTTAGTTGTTTATAACAAAAACTTCTAGAGGAACTTGTAAAAAAATATGAAAGTTTGCTGGTTCAAAAAAGGTTCCAGATTTCTTCTTGGCATAGTGGCAATTTTAAATATTTTTATGGTGATCAACATGAAGAAATTCTCCATTATGGAGAAATTGTGGATGCATTTTCATTTATCCAAATGTTTCTAGCAATTTTGGTTATGACGCAATTGATGTTCCAAAAACTATGAAAGATCAATCTATCCATGATAATTATCTTGACAATAACAAAGAACCATTCATGGCAGCATGAATGGAACTCCTTAGTAGTAATCCAACATATGATATTTTGAATCCAAGTCAAAGGAGGGGCGTTTGAGCATGTTTTCTTTCTCACCAAACTATGACCAACAAATTGTAGATATCATTAAACCCTTAGTTTCATGTCTTGAACGAGAAGTTGAAATGAGCAGCCATGGAGCAGTGGGAGATAAAAATACACAAAAATAGATTATTTCTTTGGAACAACAAAAAGATATAGTTGTCCATGATTTCTATGAACATCCACTTATAAATTTTCCATTGTCTAGAATTTTAATTTTTCTGATTAATGGCATGGAGGAAATTTAGTGTATGATACAGTTGTTGGCATGGTTCTAATGGAAATATCCTATTACTTGATTAAATACTTGAGCTGGTTAGATTAGGTGTTGTATATAGATAATATTTCCATTCAAGCATATAGCTCCAATTTAAGTTTGTTGCAGTATGTTTTTCAGTGTGTCAGTGTTTCCAGTTTTCAATAAGGAGAACACATGATCTCCATACATGAAAAGGGGTACAGTTTGCAAGAATGAAATGGAAACAAAACATAGTGGAGAATGGTACTTCTATTTTTAGTTTACAGTTGCAGGAAATCTTGGTTTTTATTACGTGGTTGGTTTCATCTTGAAGAGTGTTTTTCTTCATATGAGCAAAATGAGTTGCAGGGAGAGAGGTTGCACAGATGGAAAAGAAAGGCACTGGGTTTGTAGGTTCTTGTAGCCTCACAGCGATGACTCCATCCCCAGTCGTAGCTAGATGTTGGTACCAAATTATGCCTCATCAAAATTTTCAGCGTCAAGCAACAAATTCAATGGATTTTCAAAAAAAATTCACCATGAGAAATTCTAGAAGAAAAAAGTTGTATACTTGTAATGGACCTGCTATTTGAATCTTGACATCCTACATTCTAATGTTGAATTGGCTTTGATGTTTGTCTAGGGTTTGGTCATCTTCCCATCAAATCCAAAGTAATTCCATCAATTTTGTTGACCTTTCGTCAGGTTTGTGTCAATTTCGCTAAATTTTTTCCAAGCCTCAAATCTTTGCTCAAAGTTTGTTAAATCATGTCGCTACCAAATCTTATCTTGGTAAGTCTCATCATGTCTTTATTTTTCAAAATTAAAAGTCTCACTTATTTTTCCCCTCTCCATTTGAAGTTTCAAAAGTTGTCGTTTTAAGTTTTACCTAATCTCACTTAAATTAAAGAATAAAATATTTTATTTTAAATATAAAATCTTTTTAAAGATTATTATTATGATTTTATATTTAATATAAAAACAAGTGAGTGGTGATATTTTACCCAACCCAAACTCCAAAGTCTAAATTGAAGGTCTAATTCATATGTCACAATATTAGTACAAAATAAAAGGGTTTTTATTACTACTTTTTAATTTGCATTTGCCATCATTTATTTTATTATTTTCACTTTGAAATGTTTGCTAAAAATTAAATTGGGTCAGATTTCGTTTATGAGTCAAACAAAGGTATGTCAAACCAAATATATATGGTTTGGACATCATCCTTCACCATTTGGTTGTTTCTCCACAAGTCGAATAAAAAATGCCACTCTATATGTCAAACCCAAGATTTATTTTAAATCCATAATTTTCATCTTTAGTTTTGTCATTTTTGTAAAACTTCATTTGGGCTTTGATCTCCAAGCCAGAATCCGAGATCAAGAGTCCTACCTCCATTTTTCAAAGCACTCACACTAAATGCCAAGGGGGAGTCCAATGAATGTGGTATGCTCAGCGTGTTGGTTCAATGCAAATATACCTATGTTTAAAACTCCATGCATATGGGATAATTCCTATGATGTAAACAAAATGCATCATGCATTCAAAGACCAACAATGACAATTATGTTGGGTAAAAGTATCCTTGATGGAACTAAAGGAGGTCCTATGGGCCATGAAACTTAGCGCAACTATAACAATTCTCCCAAGTGTTATATAAGCACTAAACCAGCAAATTTTAATAGCTTAATTCTAGTGAAAGGAGATGAGAAAAGCATTTGAGATGGATAATCAATCACAACACCCAAGGAAGATCCGACTAAATTCTTATGTGCTACTTGTCATATGTCATATAGAGCAGTGACCAACTGTGAAGGTGCAAACTAACATGTAAGTCAAGTGTCAAAAGAAGATACTTAGACATATCAACTGTCAAGCCGAACTGTCCAAGTGTAGATGTTAAAAGCATCCTTATACCTTATCGAGTGTCATGAATAAATCTTACAGAGGAAATAATTTTGAGATGAAGTGATGAGTAGCAGCTGCATTTGTTTATTATGAAGATCACTTGGATGCTAAATTGGAGAATTTACAATGAAGGAATGGTCATATTCGAATGACCTTAGAGAAGAAATGAGTTGGAGATCCTGCAAATTGATTATGAAGGAAAACGATTGAGAGCTTACTGGACTTGAATGTTGGTGATCATTTGAAGGTCACCTTATGCACTAGTGTAAAAGTTCAAAAAAAATCTCTAGAAACCTTTTCTTGACCATCATGCTAGTGTTTACAAAGTGGAAACCACAGAGGGGATGTTGACATATTAATCACTGGAACAGGAATTGGAGTAACAATTATGGGTGTTAGTTGATATTTGAAAGAAAAATGTAGACAAGAAGATTAGTGGAGTGGAGCTAACCAAGAATAACATAGTGTCGAGCGGAAAGCTAGACCCTCTCAAAATTCAAGACATTGGTGTAGATTTTGTTCCATATAATTTGGATGAAGACATACTTGATGAAGTCATATGGATATCTAATGATGAAGTTGTTGAGATGGTAAAGTAATTGGAATTATAAAAAGGATTGATGGTTGAAATTTCATAAGGATATTCAGAAAGTATGGATGTAGTTAAAGGCAAATTCATGCACATGGGCGTTTACATGGAATTAATGGAAAATTTAGGCTAGGGTTATGACATTCACACATAGATAATGGCAATAAATAGTCCATGATTTCTAATGACAATAACAACCCAATTACCAATGACAATAACAAACCACTTACAAATGTAAGTAATAGAAATGTAGCTAATAATAATAGAAATGATGTATAATGATAATTACACAGATGACAAAATGATGGTTGAAATTTCATAAGGATATTCAGAAAGTATGGATTTAGTTAAAGGCAAAGTCATGCACATGGGCATTTAACATGGAATTAATGGAAAATTTAGGCTAAGTTTATGATATTCACACATAGATAATGCCAATAAATAGTCCATGATTGCTAATGACAATAACAACCCAATTACCAATTACAATAGCAAATCACTTACAAATGTAAGTAATAGAAATGTAGCTAATAATAATAGAAATGATGTATAATGATAATTACACCCATGACAATATGATGGTTGCAATTTCATAAGGATATTCAGAAAGTATGGATGTAGTTAAAGGCAAAGTCATGCACATTGGCATTTAACATGGAATTAAAGGCAAATTTAGGCTAGGGTTATGACATTAACACATAGATAATGTCAATAAATAGTCCATTATTGTTAATGACAACAACAACCCAATTACCAATGACAATAACAAATAACAAAATATATAATCTATATTTCAATAACAAAATTAAAGCAAAATATAACAAAATTAAAGCAAAATATATAATCTATATTTCAATAAATAGAGATTCCAAAATGTTTCCATTAACAACACACAACACCTTTATGCTGTTTTCTTTTTAAGCTTTTTTTCTTTAAGCTTTTCTTGCTTTTTTAGACTTCCATTTTTTAAGCTTTAAGCTTTTCTTGCTTTTTTAGCTTCTTCCATTCTCCATTATATTGTCTTTTTCTGGCATTTCCGCATTCTGTAATTACTGGCATTTCTGCAATTTCTGGAATTATAAATTTATTTCTATTTTCTTCAAATAGGGAGCAGAGTGGGGAGGGTGGAGGAGTCACCATCCAGGAGTCTAGACTTCAAATTGAGCAGTCTAGACTTCAAATTATGGAGTATAATTCTGCAATTTCTATTTTTCTTTCCTAAGCTTTTGTGTTCCTTTTTCTCTTTAAGCTTCAAATTGAATTGGTTTATGTTCCTTTTTCTCTTTAAGCTTTTCTTGCTTTTAAGGCGGGCAATCTTCTGCCATTCTCCATTATAATTACTGGCATTTTGGCATTTTCGTTTCTGCAATTTCTGGAATTTTCGGAACATCTCCTCTTTCCATGGCCATGGAAAATTTTTATTGGTCGTCTTTTCATTTCGTTTATATTGATGTTTAGGGTTTTCTTTTGTTTATATGGATCGGATCAAGGTGTATGTGATGTAGAGTATGCAATGGTTTGATGCCAGCAGCAGCATTTGTTTGCTCTGCTCTGCCATATGACAGAAGATTTGATTGCTCTGCTCTGCAATATGTAAATGGTATCAAGTAAGGCAGTATTCTTAATTCAATTCACTTAAGATCGCCTTCAATTTCTACGGTAGGAAAACATCAGTTAATAATTTCTTGATTGAAATGTGCAGGTGGGTCTGCGGTAGGAAAACATCAGTTAATAGTTTCTTGATTGAAATGTGCAGGTGGGTCTGCGGTAGGAAAACATCAGTTAATAATTTATTGATTGAAATGTGCAGGTGGGTCTGCATTGAGTGTCCAAAGCTATATACTCGTTTTTGGAGGTCAGCTAAGCTGGATGATCATCAATCATTATCAGAACTCTACAGGGAAATATGCAAAATGCATGCCAAGGGTAAGGATATCTAATCTCACCAATAGTTACAATAGTTACTATTACTTTAAAGTATACATTACATACTATACTACAGAGAGTGATATTTCCATATTTTGTAACCTCTGATAGGTGTTCTTGAGATTTTCCATCTGATATGTCCTCTCTGCATTAAAGTTACATTCTCTCTGGGTTCGTAGGTTCATTATGTTTTTATTCATAAGCAAAGTTTACAACACCCCTTCCTGCTTTCTTTTTCCAATTCTTTGTTAACCCCAACTTCTTTTTCTGATTTTTTAACCCGCCCTAAGCACTCGGGGAAACATGGACTTAATATTGTAAGTGGGAAGTAGGGGCAGAGTACCGTATTTCCTTGGATAATTGTATCAGGGTCGATGGTTATCAAAATGAGAGTACTCTTAGGCTTGATCTCTCTGTTAATAATTTAAAATTTGATGTGGAAAACAGTCCAATCTTTCTAAAACATAAAAACAGATTTCTTTACCATATGCAAAGGTGAGCCCCTGCAATGATAATACTTTTAAGTGTAATCTCATCCACGGCTACCTCCATTCAGTGATGTGCACTCTTCATTTTCTCTTTAATTGCACACAACTCCAATGGATGGATGGAAGCTTTAGAGTTGATGTCTTCTAGTACCTTTTGCTGTTAGTTGATTTTTTCTTTAGATGACAACAAAAATTAACAATCCTGCTTTGCAGATTTTAATAATGACAGCTGTGCAACATGCAGGTTTTACCCAATTTTGGTCAAATCATGTAAACTTTCTTTTGGGATCAAAATGTGTTGTTAATGGTGCATGAAATTTTAATGCGATGTGATTCCTGAAAGTGCAGGTGTATGCTATGATGGCTGAAAGTGCAGGTGTATGCTTGGAAATGACAGTGTTGGAACTCTCAGATATTTTGTAAAATATTGAATATTCATCTATGCTGTGTGGTTTCCATTACTTAAGCTGATGGGTATGATGAGACATGAGATGATTCGGTTATTATTACTACTTTTATAAGTTATATTTTGGAAGTCTGATTTTGAGTTATAGGGTCTGGTCTTAAGAAACATTAGTCTGATCTTGTATTTTGGAGGTCTGATAGGGTGTTGTTCTGATTTGCATACCCAGAACTATCTGTTCAAAATAATTATAAAGTCTGTTCAAAAAGTTTTCCATTAGTTTGGTTATGCGGCTAAACCATTGTAAAGTTTGTTCAAAAAGTTCTGTTAGTTTGATTTTGCGAAGCAAATCACTGCAGCGATTACTGCGTGAGTGGTTTGATTTTGCACTACAGAGGGTCAATCTTGAGTTACAGGTTCTAGTTCAAATGATAATTATAGCATTGAGAGGAGGGTGCACTCTACAGGAGATGTCTGTCCATCTTATGTAACATCAGTAAACCATGTAGACCATTGATTACAATAATGGAAAAATAATTTAAAATCATGTAGATAATAATAAAATAAAGCAGCATCCCTCCATCACATCCATCTTACATCTTTATCTTCTTTTCTACCCCTCTGGATGCTTAATAAATTTGGGTTTATGATCGTTTCCTTTTTTCCTACACAGAGCAATACCCAAGTGGTTTCCTTTTTTACTTGTGGTTTCATACACAGGAATACCCAAGTGGTTTCCTTTTTTACTTGTGGTTTCATACACAGGAATACCCAAGTGGTTTCCTACACAGAATACCCCAAAGGTTCAGATTCTTTTGGACCCTTGCTCTTCCTGTAACTGGGAGCCAGCTTTCTACAGTTTCTCTAATCTAGAACCTCTAATTTCTTTTTCCATTAACAGAAGGATATGTGGGCACAATTACTGTTTGTAAACCCTTCTCTAAAAGAATTTTTCCTGTAAGATCTACATTTACAAGTGATCTTTGTCCTCCATCAATAGCAATCACCCTATTTAGTCTGCTTACTTTCCAATACCCTAGCTCCCACTCCCAAAACTAACCTCTATTCTCCCCTTTGCTGCTAGGTGCATTACGCCAATCATAGAAGTGATGCTTCCAAAGATGCTTCCCAAACATTGCATGTAAGTGGTTGCAAAATATAAGCAGAGATGGAATGCTTCACAAATACACTTTCATAGAATGCTTCACAAATACACTTTCATAGTGTTCTCTGGTATCTGTAGATGCAGTGAATGACATTGGAAAGTGTACAAGAACTATCTTAGACACAGGATGCTTTGATTCACCATCCCATTGTCCAAGTTGTAAGTCCACTTTCTAAATTCTATCATTGTTTGGATGTCCAAAACGTTTGCAAGCCCATGGAGTATGATACTCAATGTCAACTTTTCCCACAAAATGGTATTTTGAAACCTTTTCCTACAAAACATTCCTCTAATATTTCCATGGAAAATTTGAAATAAATATTCATAGACCTATAACACTTCTCCATCATACTGTCACCCAGAAGTTGAGGATATGAAAAACATTTCAGATTCATCCTACATGCACTCATCATACAACAGTTGTTCTAAAAGTTTTTGATGGATACTGTAAGGAAAGGGGTCCATCAAGGAAAATGTTGAATAATTTAGAGAATTTATGGAGACATGTAAGAAACCTAGCCTTGAACCTACAAAAGTATATCTTCCTCATCTACAACAGGAATGCAAGATGATTCCATTCCCCTACTTCCAACTTTTCTCCAAGGATTGTTCAAGCGATTAAAGGTGGACTTTGTTGGTACATTTAAACATATACATATAAAATGGAGGTGTAGATATATCATTATGCTACAAATTAGTTGACAAAGTAGGTAGAATCTCAAGCAATTCCAAAAAATCTGGCTTGAAACAAGAATTGAGTAAAAATATGACCAGTAAAGGATAAATTAATTTTTTATTTTTTTATAATAATTACTATTAACAATAAATATTTTTTACTTTTAACAGTAAAGATGATCAAAAATTACTAATTTACTAGTCTTTAACTTAAGATGATAAAATATGTTTTTAGTCTTTAAATAATAGTAAGCAGGCAACTAAGCCATCTCTCCCAAATCTTGGCACACTCTAAGTAGTTTTGAGAATTTTGTGATAAGTTTGAAGACCAAAACAAGCAACTTCGTTTTAACGCTCGGTCCTTGATTAGTGCCATATTCATACAACCTAAGTGCTATGCAAGTTAATCACAAATTTCTTGAAAAAACATATCTTCCATACTCAACAAAAATTAAAAATTAAGCAACCTAAACCAGAAAAAAATGAAGCAATCCAAACAATTGCACAAACTTACAGGAAAAGAGTTCCAACTAGGAACCTGCATCATTCCTTGTGAAAAGACTAAAGGTACATAAGAAAAGGGGTTGTGCAGATTGGGGTTGGCTATTAATTATGTCCTTGAAATTGGGCATGTTGTTATCCCTCCCGCATATTGTTGAGGACTTGGTATTAACAAAGATCCAATTGGATAATATGAAGAAAGGCCAGGAATTGCAACACTGTACACCCTCTCTGTAAGTCTGATTTCTTCCTTGTTCACTGTAGAGATCGAGTATATGTTTTTAAAAAAACTTTGCATACATTGGGTTGTAACGGACTGTAAGTATTTTGGTCTGTGACTTTGACAAACAATTGTAGTGTATATTGTTGAATGTAGCAGTAGTTGTTCAATCCTTATGATGATTGATTGTCCTTAGAGAAGTTCGATCTTATAGCATATGTAACATTTACCATCCACAACATTTAATGTTGCAAAATAAAATGCTACAGTAATAATATAGAGCATAAATCAATCTTTTAATGCCAAATTTTCAAATCTGGATTTTACTCAAAACTAAGGTGAATACATGCCTAGAAAATTCAATGCACTAACAACAATGGAAAAAGGTGTCCTCAACGACTTCAACTTTCTCCTTGGTATTGCACAAACTGGGCATACTTCAATGAACAAATATAAACTGCTGTAGATGTCTTTCAGTATATAATATTGAGTGGATTTGGTAGATATCAGACCACACACAAGAAAAAGTAGCAGCATAATGAAGATTTAATTCCCATAAAAATCTACAATACAAGGAGATAATTCCATAACACGCCACCCATCTAAAAGCCACAATAAACAGGGATCGATTTCACATGAAGAGTTCTCTTGCTTTCTCCACTTTGGAACACTTAAACTTATCTAGAAAATATGGTGCTATATTTTTTTCCAATAGTGATTTGAACATCTTGAAACAAAAATAAATAATGAAAAAGAATCAAAGATCAATATTCAAGCTAGGTAATTTCTCTTAAGAGATCCTTTGTTAAAATAATTGCATCGTAAGTGGGGAGGTTTGGTTATCTATATGGAGAGGATGGTTATAGCAGAAATAGCTACTTCCCACACGCACTGTAACACAAATTTCTCCTTCTACAACTTCTACAGCAGAAATATCATATTTTTCTTGGCCACGCCCTTCAACAAATGTGTGAATCTCTGCTATTGAACACTATACTGTACTGTGGCAATTAGTTCGAGGTTTCAAAAGATGGCTTGGGCTTCAACCCCAGTAAGCAAGCTCTAATGCTTTTGGACTAGGAACAGTCTTCTCCTCTAGCAAAATAGCCCTATAATGTCCACGTAGATTTAGCTTGCAAACCACGATCCAGCAGAGGGACATGGTTCCATCCAGAATAAGACCTTGTGATCCAGTTGTTTTTGTACCCAGATTAAATATACAAACCACCATTTCTGCAATGGCACAAAAACTTACCATGGAAGCGTCATTGTCGCCCCCTGCCATATTCAAACAAGCATGACTGCCCGCAGATAGAGATTGAGTTTACTGGGAAAGTATTATGAAAGATAAGTTGACTCATCAGAATGGATGTTGTAGAATTACCCAATTCCTCTGTGAAGAGGGTTGAGCAGCAATTCTCGAAAACCCAAAGGTAAAAATCATCACGAATCCCATTGAAGTGGGATAAATCTGTAGGGAAAAAGTAAA
The DNA here is from genome assembly GCA_001517045.1 of Pseudotsuga menziesii. NCBI lineage: Eukaryota > Viridiplantae > Streptophyta > Pinopsida > Pinales > Pinaceae > Pseudotsuga > Pseudotsuga menziesii. The sequence goes on from LPNX010229580.1 coordinate 122,536, forward strand.
CATCAAGCGACTCAGCTATGAGCTGCATGAGAACTATTTTCTGGCTCTCGGGATAGGTTGTAATTAAAAGTTTGAAGTCACTAATGTGCCTTGTAATAACGAGATTGTGGGATAACCAAGTGAGACACAACACACTATATAATTATGGGGACATTGAAAATCTGACGAGATAACATCGAAAATTCGACATTTAATTTTATAATTAAAAAAAATTTAATCAAATTTTGTAATTTGAAAGTGAAATCCTACAAAACAGTACTTTTAGTCTCATGTGGTCAGATTTTCTTGTCTGAATTTGGGTACAAATCTTGTTGTGTCTCCTCCCGACTTCCTACAAGACCTTTCTTCCACCATCCAACACACATTCCCCCACATAGGCACCTGCTCCCACCACTCCCCATTGTTGCACTCTCTCTACGTGCTCCCCTGCTCTCTCTCGATCTTTGTCTTCACACATCCCTTCATCGTCACCCACCGCATGCTCCCTTCTTTTCACACACTGCACTCTTTGTTATCTGCTTAAACATTCACGCAACCTTCCCATTCAACCCTAAAAAAATGTTCCATCATTTTTTCAAATAAAATAAAATATTATTATTATTAATTAGTAAAATTTATTTTAATATATATAAACTTTTCAAATATATATATATATATATACTAAACTATTTATATAGTTTATAAAAACACTAATAATAATAATAATAATAATTAATTAATTACGTCGATAGGTGTTTTTTCTATGGAGGTGTGTTTTGAAAATTATTGTACCTGTTTTGTCATCCCTTCCACCAATCCAATTTTCATGCGTGTCTTCATAATTTGTTGATGCGTGTCCTCGTGATTTGTTGGCGATTTGTTGGTTCACTGTTACTCTTGCCCATACATTATGCCACATGTTTGCAATCAACAAACAAGGAACCACATGGAAATGATGGGCATGTTGTCTCTCTGTCACACTCCCCAAAATCAATTACCGTCTCGTTGTTGCACGATTGATTGAATTCCTAAACACATCTTTCACCTGACACACAGATATTGGTCTATTTAATGAAGGGTGTGGGAGCCAAGCTCCATAAAATCGGTTTCTTTGGCTATGGAAACTTAACGAATATTGTGCTCGTAGTAAAGATATTCAGTCTTAGAATGAACCATTTCATGGTGGATGGATCAGTTTTGAAGATTTAATGTATCCCCATATGCATCGACCATGGAAGGTAATAATCATTTTGATTATTCTTTGCGGATATTTTGTTTTATGTGGTTTAAAATGTGACGAGACTGGGACTGGGAGTTGAATCATCACGAAGAAGGAATATGCACTACCAGACGATATCACCTGTCAATTTCCCTTTTGTATATTTCTTTATTTTTATTTTTTTTATCATCAATATTATATTATATTTTCTATGTTGGAATAACTAAACGATAGATCGATACCCGATCAACCAAAATATTCCATAATAATGCATGTTGTGTTGAAAATGGAGATCACAAGGTACAATATGTGGAGATACTATTGAAAACAGTTCCCTTCTTTGAAACTACTACTTTGTAATTTTCTCATAAATATGTTCTTCAAGAAGTAGCTTCCACTGTGTTAGAACAAACTTCACACAACCAATCACCTTCGGAAACCTCGTCTAACATACTTGGCATGCAATAGCTGTCAAAGAATAAGTAACTAGGAACATATTAGACATTAAAACCCATGCATCACAAGCATCTCCACAAAATAGTCTTTTTAGCTCATTTCAAGAAATACATACCACTATGTGAAATTTTATTAGTAACTCGAATACATACGTGTGTTCAACACCATCATTACAGGTTGCAACAACAAGCATCTCTTCATTAGCAAATATCACATACTTTAACTTGCTAATAAAAAAAGGTGACAATAAATAAGGATTAATATAGCCTTATACTATTCAAATGGAAGTCCAATGTGTTCATCAATATAAATATATCTAAATAAAGACAAACTCCATAAATGACAAAAATATAAAATTTTAAAAGAAAAATATTTGATGTATTTTAGGATCTATCGTTCTAGAACACTCCTATTCATCTCCACAAAGAAATTGATAATCCTCTTGAAACAATTTTCACCCTACCATAATTCCATTACCGACACTAAAACGATAGGCACTCTTCAAAGCAACTTCCACCATATGCAAAGACTAGTCATGGCCCATTGTTAGACATTATATGCAAAAGGACACACACCATCTCCCATTTATTGTAAATAGCCTTTAGTTTCCTTCCAATTTGCTCAAAGCCACAACATCTTTGGAACTTCCCCTTTCTACAATTGGTTCATACTAAATAATGGAATGCAACCAAGAACAAGATTTACATGATTTACATTTTGAATAGGTCTAAGAAACAATAGACTTCAATATCATCTACCCAACAAGCAAAAAAAAATGTTTTTTTCGCAATTCAACAATATTTATAAACATTCATAGAATTGAATGTCATCTTAACATGGATGAGATTAAAGCATAAACATAATCCAAAATTTCAAATAATATACTTGAGTTATAACTTGTAATATAAAACCAAATTAAAATGCTACAAACCACAATATCATGTATATGAAAAGATAATCCAAACGTTTTGTTTCAAGACACTAAGCATGTCATCAAACTGCTAAGATTCATCAGATGAACACTCATCAAACAATATTTGCTCAACTTTAGCATGATTTCTATAGTTTGAATGGCTTGCATATGCTTAAAACAATATCGAATAATTTGATTTATGGACTTAACAAGAAGTAGAAGGTTGAAGCTTTTCCTTGAACTGGAGCTTGAGTGGTTTGCATGTATTTAAAATAATATAGGAAAATGATTTAATTTATGGGTTTAGCCAAAACTAGAAGGTTGAAAGTGAAATCCAAATTAAAAAAAAAAATTAATCAAATTTCGTAATTTGAAAGTGAAATCCTACAAAACAGTACTTTTAGTCTGATGTCGTCAAATTTTCTCATCGGAATTTGGGTACAAATCTTGTTGTGTCTCCTCCCGACCTTCTACAAGGCCTTTCCTCCACCATCCTACGCGCATTCCACCACATAGTTGCTTGCTCCCACCACTCCCCATTGCTGCACTCTCTCTAGGTGCTACCCCCCGCTCTCTCTCGATCTCTCTCTACACACATCTCTTCACCGTCGCCCACCGCATGCTTCTTTCTTTTCACACACTGCACTCTTTTTTATCTGCTTAAATATTCACGCAACCTTCCCATTCAACCCTAAAAAAATGTTCCATCATTTTTTCAGATAAAATAAAATATTATTATTATTATTTAGTAATATTTATTTTAATATATATAAACTTTTCAAAAAAAAACTATATACTAAACTAATTATATAGTTTATAAAAACACTAATAATAATAATAATAATAATTAATTACGCCGATAGGTGTTTTTTCTATGGAGGTGTGTTTTGAAAATTATTGTACCTATTTTGATGTCCCTTCCACCAATCCCATTTTCATGCGTGTCTTCATAATTTGCTGACGCGTGTCCTCGTGATTTGCTGACGATTTGTTGGTTCACTATTACCCTTTCCCATACATTATGCCACATGTTTGCAATCAACAAACAAGGAACCACATGGAAATGATGGGCATGTTGTCTCTCTGTCAGACTCCCCAAAATCAATTACTGTCTTGTTGTTGCGCGATTGATTGAATTCCTAAACACGTCTTTCAGCTGACACACGAATATCGGTCTATTTAATGAAGGGTGCGGGAGCCAAGCTCCATAAGATCGATTTCTTTGGCTATGGAAACTTAATGAATATTGTGCTCGTGGTGAAGATATTCAGTCTTAGAATGAACCATTTCGTGGTGGAATGATCGGTTTTGAAGATTTTAATAGCCTCATATGCATCGACCATGGAAGGTAATAAACATTTTGATTATGTTTTGTGGATGTTTTGTTTTATGTGGTTTAAAACGTGTTGGGACTGCGACTAGGAGTTGAATCATCACGGAGAAGGAATATGCACTACTAGAATATATCACCTATCATTTTCTCTTTTGTATATTTCTTTGTTTTATTTTTTTTATCATCAATATTATATTATATTTGCTATGTTGGAATAACTAAACGATAGATCGATACCCGATCAGCCAAAATCTTCCATAATAATGCATGTTGTGTTGAAAATGGAGATCATAGGGTACAATATGTGGACATAATGTTGAAAATAGTTCCCTTCTTTGAAACTACTACTTTGTAATTTTGTCATAAATATGTTCTTCAAGAAGTAGCTTCCACTGTGTTAGAATCAAAATAGATAATAAATGTGTCATTCTAGGGACTTGAATCCCTTGGAATCCTTTGCAGACGTCATTATCTTGTTCAGTTTATTATTGAGCGATATGTTGTTCTTTTTTTACATTTGCAGCCGCACACTTAACATGCTTTCCTAAAGGAATTTCTATCAGAAAAAAATCATATATGCCTCACAAGTCCGCCTTTCACTGTTGAATAGCATTGATGCAGTGGGATCTTTATCTAAAGTCAAAATCAGACTCTACGGTCAATGTTTTTATTAAAATGGTATCATCCAGTGATATATTTTATTAAAATCTCATGCTAAAAAGTCATTGAGAGTAATCAAATTCTCTATTTTGTGAAAATCACGTGCTAATAAGTCTTTCTAGGTAATCAATTTATCTATTTTGTGTTGAGAAGCTTATCTATTTTTTTACTAAGAAATGACATGAATCTACTTTTGTGGAAATTCTTGTACTATCCACTCTTTGATTTGGAATATTTTGGAATTGGTTATCAAATATTTATTATATAATAACATAACATCTTTTTGTTATTTTTTTAAGATATGTGCAAAAGATTTATACATGGATAACTTTTACTTGCTATGTTATGTAGTGTCATGTTATATGAGGTTTCCTTTGGCTGGTTCATAGGTGCTTAAGTTGACTCTCTTTGTGTTTGTTTCATGCGTGAGGTCGGGCAACGTATATCACAGCATGAAGAGTATCTCTCTTCTAGGTTGTTGCATTGATGTTATTATGAAAACACGAACTCTTCGATTGCAACACAATAAGTTGAGCTTCTCGTTCCACTTGGAAAAACATGTTTGACAAGTGAAAGCATTGATTATGTGTTTAATCAATTCACAGAATCTCAGGGCGGAGACTTGGTGTGGGATCACAGTGCTGGTTACCTGGCCTTTTGACCAATTTTGATCACTCTTAACCTTTCATCTGTTATGCCTAATAAAAAACATTAAGACTTGCTCTTAACATGGATATGTACAGTAAATATCTCAATAATATTTGTGGGTGTAACGACATCTACAAGAGCGTGGAGCACCGAAACACTGTTAGCTTCAGCTGAAATACAATTCACTGCTCCGTCGTTCTCTGCTCAACTCCACAAGGGTAAGAATTAGATCAATGAAATTCATATTTGAGTTTAAGTTATTTTTGTTTCTCTTCGACTTTGAAACAAAGTACCAGGATATAGATTTGTTTTTGTATTAGGTCAACATCTATTCTACCGTGTTTGAATATTAGGTCGAACAACGCCTATTGTATTGTGTTTGAATATGAATTTTCCAGCATTTGAATCCAGTTCAGCTTTCAGGGCCAAACAAGCAAGCATCATGTTTAGGGAATGACCCGCGATTAGATTCATGTACTCTTTTAATTTGTAATTATCTCCAAGTTTGGCCATCTGATAAGCTACCTCCATTAGAACTAATATATCCATAATGTGCTTAGGCAATATATGAGGAGATGAAGTTTTCCCATAGACAATATCTAATTTCGGACATGTTTTAGTTACTAGTCTTTGATTAGTTTTAGCACATCTACGGCTTTCTTAAAGAATATCGGGAAAAGTTTCTCAAAGACAAGCACACAAAGAGGAGATAAGAAAACCACATGGATATATTCATAATGCTTAGAATACTTATATCTTCAAAACTCATGATAGTGAAATGAAAGAGGTGGAAGAGAAGGATTCTATATATCACCCATATATGTGAAGGCACTTGTGGCGCATAACGCATCCAATAAAAATGCTTCCATGTGAGATTCAAGGGATTTTAAATTTGGGTTGTCCGAACATTTCTTGGCATACACGTTCAAATTGATTGAGAATATTTCATTTCTTCCTAGTTAAATGCATCCCCTCTTGTTCAACACCTAATGTGCCAAGGGAAACCAAAGCTCCTGTACGTAAGAGTAGTCCTTTCTTCCATATAAACTGATTTCCAACATGACCAAATTCCTCACAGGCTCTTGCAAGTTAGAAGTTGGATAGTGAGAGGTTAAATAAAAAATTCATGGGTGTTTTCGAAATGTTCCCTCTTCCCACTAGCTCTCTATTACTTTCACTGGGTCATGCTTGGAGGAAAATCCCTACAAAAATTATGTGTCCAACATTATCTCAGGGGATGGAATCTTGTAAATTATCTTGAGAGTGTGCATGGCATATTACTGAATACTTGTCCAATTATCCAAATATATGTTCATTTCCTTGGTGTTTTCCCTTTTAATGAACCACTACACCACATCTGAACAAGGGAGAACAACCTATGGTCAGGTTTCAACTATGTGTAGCTGAGTCAGTTGTACCTTGTAGTTCATATGGATGGAATCAATTGTTTTCTTCGAAAGTGTGTCAAAAGGAAATTCTGGTGATGGATGTGCTCGTTGATATGTTTCGAAAACATTGCCAAATGTCTGATCAAATGGAATGCCAATGTTGGGAGATGTGTGATTAAAATCTTGATTAGATTCATGTGTGGAAGGTTCCTTAGCTTCTTTGTTTTAGACATGGTTCCCTTCTTTGGGGTCATTTTTCCAAATTTGTGCTTCCACAAACACCGTGCAAGAAATTGTTAAAAATTAGTCAAGAAACTAATCATGCATTCAAAGTAGGTTACATATAAAGGATGCTTTCAGTATCGAAATACACCTTTCAACTCAAAATATTATTGTTTTCAATGAAAGAAAAACTAATCCAAGAGATTGTTCATGCTTGTTGTTGTGATCTTGTATTCTCTTCCACTATTTAGTAAGATAAGTTAAGAAACACAATGCCAACTACAAGTAACAAGCACCAAGCCAGGAAGCGTAGACTTCATGATACTAGTCATATGAATAGGTTTTTTAAGTAAACTTATTTTCGGGTAAATGAAAAGATATAGGGTGAATAGTTTGATGAACCAAGGCAACAAGAAACAACTGTAAAAGGTCAACATTAAGCTTAATGGCTAGGCTACCAAATTGTTGACATCGAGAGCTTACTTAGTGTCAATCAATATTCAGGTCATGACTGCATGATCCTATTTGGCAGCATCAAATATCTTTAGTTGGTTTTATGGAGCTGTGAGCAGGTCCTCCTAGGTTTTCAAGTGTATTTGGAGCTCCTATTCGATCAAGGAAATGTCTATACAGGTGGGCACATGTTGGCTAAAGGACACACACTATTCCTATCATCAAGTACATTATTCCGACCTCCCTCTCCTCCTCCTCCCAACCCCCCTCCTTTCCTCCTCCTCCTTCCCCCCCTCCCTCTCTCCTCCACTCTGCTTCCTCCTCCTGCTCCTCCTTCTCCTCCTCTCTCCCTCCTCCCTCTCTCCTCCACCCTCCTTCCGCCTCCTTCTCCTCCTCTCTCCCTCCTACACCCCCCTCCTCTTCCTCTCTTCCTCCTTGGCCCCCTCCCTTCTCCTTGTCCTCCTACACCTCCTCCCTTCTTATCCTCCTCATATCCCCCCTCCTTTCCTCCTCCATTTTTCTCCTCCACCCTGCCTCTTCCTCTCTTCCTCATTGGCCCCCTCCCTTCTCCTTGTCCTCCTACACCTCCTCCCTTCTTATCCTCCTCATATCCCCCCTCCTTTCCTCCTCCATTTTTCTCCTCCACCCTGCCTCTTCCTCTCTTCCTCATTGGCCCCCTCCCTTCTCCTTGTCCTCCTACACCTCCTCCCTTCTTATCCTCCTCATATCCCCCCTCCTTTCCTCCTCCATTTTTCTCCTCCACCCTGCCTCTTCCTCCTCCTCCTCCTCCTCCCTCTCCCCTCAACCCTCTCTCCCCCTCCCTCTAGGAATAAAAACTCAAATTATTAGTGCAAATTTTAAAATAATTCATACCCAAAAAATTAAAACTGTTGACATACTTTACAAACCAATAAAAAATATACAATTTATTTTTTTGGAATACTTTACAAATAATTAAAAAAATATACAACTTTTTGACATACTGAAAATAATAATAAAAATACAAGAATTCACTTAATGTAAAAGTACTAATAGAGAAATATATTAAGCCCCATGCTCTTAAAGAAATATTTAAAGAAATATTCGTTAACATATAGACCTATACCCATAAACAGAAAATATTGCATTCTCCAATTGGCTTCAATTTCCATTAATGTGAGCTACACTTTATCTTTGGCATCCTTTTATATAAAATTATATTCTCATTATTCATGAAACCTAGTTTTCGCTTTATCTTTTGCATCCTTTTATACAAAATTCCATTCTCACTATTCACGAAACCTAGTTTTACTGAAACAAACATCTCTTATTGAACAAATGTTTAAAAAAAGAAAATATCACATTCTCTGGCATCCTTATATATAAAATTCCATATCACAATTCATGAAATTTAGTTTTTACTGAAACAAACATCTCTTATTGAACAATGAATCTCAAACAATCGATATAAATTTCTCTATAGTTATTGTTGTGTCTATGGCCATGCTAGGTAGGTAGACAGAATGACCATAGTATGTGAGAGTTTGTTTCTTGTTGCGGGATAAAATATATGTATAATACAAAAAGAGCAGATTACAAGTCATCTATATTAACCTAGACTAACTAGCATAGCCTGCAACAACCTAATGAAAATATAGTAGCATAGCCTGCAACAACCTAATGAAAATATATCAGCATAGCCTGCAACAACCTAATGAAAATATAGCAATATACTACCTAAACCTGTTCAATACATCTTGTACTGGTCCAATAACTACATAATTAGAATTTATTTTAGATTCATATGTTCATTATGGAGCTGGTTTAATAAGAGTCCCAAATACAATGTTCAAACAACATATACAACTGTGCTAATGCATAAAAAGCATCAGAGTCCCAAATACAAAGTTCAAACAAAATATACAACCGTGTTGATGCATAAAAATCAGGAAGAGGTTTTGTAAACTGTGCTAATGCATAAAAAATTGAACGTACATTTGAAACCCAAAGAGAAGGTGTCATTTAAGGCAGAGAGGACATATCAGATAGAAAATCTCAAAAAGACTTATCAGAGGTTGCAAAGCACAATAGTAATACATATTGTACATGTGTGAGAAGAAATAAACATGTCTAAAAAATTATCCCATTTAGTAAAATATCACTCTGTAATATGAAATTATCACTCTGTAATATGAAAATATCACTCTATAATATGTAATGTAGACTTTAAAGTAATAGTTGGTGAGACTAGATGCCCATTTTGCATGTTTCCCTGGAGAATTGTGATAATGATTGATGATCGTCCAGCTGAGATGACCTACAAAACGAGTATATAGCTTTGGACATTGCTCCATCCTTCCTGTATAACCCTTCTATGCCCAACAAATATGTGCAATGATTATAACTGATCAATGTAGACCCACCAGCACATTTCAAGAATTTAGACCATCAATATTTATAAAAAAGAATCCACATAAAATTAGCCATTCCTACCCGTATAATCCCTCTATGCCCAACAAATATGCGCAATGATTGTAACTGATCAATGTAGACCCACCTGCACATTTTAAGAATTTAGACCGTCAATATCTATCAAAAGAGAATCCACATAAAATTATCCATTCTAATTATTAACTGGTGTTTTCCTACCATAGAAATTGAAGACAATCTTAAAATAAATGAATTAAAAATATTGCATTACTTGACAGTATTTACATATGGCAACGCATAAAATTATGGATTCTAATTATTAACTAATGTTTTTCTACCGTAGAAATTGAAGACAATCTTAAAATAAATGAAATAAAAATATTGCATTACTCGATAGCATTTACATATGGCAACGCATAAAATCATCGATTATAATTATTAACTGATGTTCTCCTACCTTAGGAATTGAAGACAATCTTAAAATAAATTAATTAAAAATATTGCATTACTCATAGCAGAGCAATCAGATCTTCTCTCATATGGCAGAGCAAAGCAGGCAGTGCTGCTGCTATTGAATGAATGCATAGGTTTCTATCTCTGATGGGCAGACGTTGTTGCTGTTGTTGAATGTATGCATAGGTTTCTATCTCTAATGGGAATATGGTGCATCAAACGAAACAATAAAACCATTGATCTGATACGCATTGATTCGAACCATCTATAAAGCACGAAACTAAAGAAAACCATAAGCATTACTTGACAGCATTTACATATGGCAGAGCAGAGCATAGCAATCAAATCTTGAATGAATGCATATGTTTCTATATCTGATGGGAATATGGGGCATCAAACGAAACACTAAAACCATTGATCTAGAAAGCAGAGCAATCAAATCTTTCTCTCATATGGTAGAGTAGAGCAGACAATGTAGGGCATCAATCGAAACACTAAAACAATGGTAGAGCAGACAGTGCTACTGTTGTTGAATGAAATAATAAAACCATTGCATACTCCACACCACATATACATTGATCTGATCCATCTAGATGGGCAATAAAAATTTCCCTTGGTACCATTATTTGTGGCGAGAGTTCCCTTGTCAACATCAACATACATATTGTAATACCCCCATGACATTATTTTTATTTTCATATTTTGAAAATTATTTTTATTATGTAATGAGTTATGAAACTCAAAATACTCAAATAAC
>LPNX010229580.1:133657-154708 GCA_001517045.1 Pseudotsuga menziesii
GAAAACCACATGGATATATTCATAATGCTCTGAATACTTATATATTCACAACTCATGATAGTGAATCGAAATAGGTGGAAGAGAAGGATTCTAGATATCACCCATATATGTGAAGGAACTTATGATGTAGAACGCATCCAATAAAAATGCTTCCATGTGAGATTCAAGAGATTTTGAATTTGGGTCCAACATTATCTCAGGGGATGGAATCTTGTAAATGGTCTTGAGAGTGCACAGGGCATATTACTCAATCCTTATCCAATTATGCAAATATATGTTCATTTCCTTGGTGTTTTCCCTTTTACTGAACCACTACACCACATCTTAATAGGGGAGAACAACCTATGGTCAGGTTTCAATTATGCATAGCCGAGTCAATTGTACCTTGTAGTTCATATTGATGGAATCATTTGTTTCCTTCGAAAGTGTGTCAAAAGGAAATTCTTGTGATGGATGTGCTCGCTGATATGTTTCGAAAACATTGTCAAATGTCTTAACAAATGGAATGCCAATGTTGGGAGATGTGTGATTGAAAGATTGATTAGATTCATGTGTGGAAGATTTTTAGCTTCTTTCTTTTAGACATACTTCCCTTCTTTGGGGTCATTTTTCCAAATCTGGGCTTCCACAAACACTGTACAAGAAAGTGTTAATCATTATTCAAGAAACTAATCATGCATTTAAAGTAGGTTATAATTACAAGTTCAAAGGATGCTTTCAATATCGAAATACACCTTTCAACTCGAAATATTATTGTTTTCAATGAAAGAAAAACTAATCCAAGAGATTGTTCATGCTCGTTGTTGTGATCTTGTATTCTCTTCCACTATTTAGTAATATAAGTTCAGAAACACAATGCCAGCTGCAAGCAACAAGCACCAAGCCAGGAAGTGTAGACTTCATCATACTGTAATCTTGAGAAAAGTGAGTGAAGCCAATGCTTCCTTGTATTCATTTTGTTATTAAGATGTTATTCAATGATCTTGGCTCTCACCCAACGATCGATCTTTAGCTTCCTCGGGAAATAATGACTTGACTTAAGAGATCCCGACTACCAACTTTGGAACTAAAGATCTCTATGCAACCCTATATAGGTTGAAGTTTTTCATCTCGGAAAATGAAATTGATTTGATGGATAAATATAGGGCTCGATATTTCGAAGACTCTACCGTTACAGAGAGAAACAATTGCTCTATGAATGGGTAGGGGCCCACCCAAGATAGTAAGTTGTCCAATAAGGTAAAAGTAGTACAGAATCCAAAATGAACTTCGAGAGGATGCATGCAGTGCAAGCATGCTTGACTCATCAGACGAGGTAAATATTAGGTTTAAGAGGGGAAAGGGAGAGCTAACACCGAAAATTAACTCAAAGAGGGACAAAGTACAGTTTAAGAGAGGAAAAGGTGGTGCCCAATAAAAAACAGGCTTTGTAGGTTTGCCAAAATTTTATGCAAACAAAAGAGGTTGACAATGAGAGGGAAAGCCACCAATTTAATTAGGACTTCAAGATCTTACCTTGTAGGTGATTAGAGTACTTTAATCAGGGTTTAGATCATGTTTTACTAACAAATTAAATGAGGTAAAAGAGCCAACTAACTAAGGTTAATTAACCAATAATTCCTTTAATGAGCTAGAAACCGTTGTGCTAGAAAAGAAAGAGAGCTAGAAACCCTTGTGTTGGAAATAAAAAGGGAATAAGGAAGAGAACTAACTTTGACTTCACTGTTTTAGATGTTGAATCTCCTTGGGTTCAAGTAGAGAGTTGAAATCCTCCAAGAGTGATCCATGGCACATAACTACACATTGATCATCTCCAAATTCATGCAAGAGAAGTCTTATCCATTTGTTTAGGAATACCTAAAAAATGGGCTTGGAGAAAAAAATGAATAGAGAAAACCCTCTTCAATTGATTAAAAATGAATTGAACTCCTTTCTAATCAACAAACATAAGAACCAATTTTAGTTCAATTCTGATATACTTTAGAAGATAAAATGGATCAAGCCACTTTTTGGGTGTTTGTTAAGTAAAATAAATTTATTTATTTATTCCCCAAAGAGTGAAAAGTGGGTCTCTGTATCTTGCTTTGTATTTATTGTTTTAATCATTATTTTATTAAATGGCTAGAAATTAGTTGGAAGCTGAGCTACAACCTATAGAAAGGTTAGTTCTCTCACTCACTCATCAGGGTTGAATAATGAGAATGTGTCCATTGTATTTTCGACATTTTCTCTAGATATGTAGAAAACAAGAGACCCCATTCTCTATTATCAATATTACATCTACATGCTTCACTAGTAAATTTCGGGCTAACCAAACAATAGACAATAAATAAGAGCTTTCCCAAAGTCATTCTCAATGCTCTAGCTTTAATACTAGTCATATAAATAGGTTTTATAAGTAAACTTGTTTTCGGGTAAATGAAAAGATGTAGGGTGAATAGTGTGATGAACCAAGGCAAGAGAAACAATTGTAAAAGGTCAACATTGAGCTTAATGGCTAGGCTACCAAATTGTTGGCATCGAGATCTTACTTGGTGTCAATGAATACTCAGGTCATGATTGCATGGTTCTATTTGGTAGCATCACATCTCTTTAGTTGGTTTTATGGAGTTGTGAGCAGGTCCTCCCTATAATTGTAAAGACATCATTCAAATTATCAAATATACGTATTTATAAATAATATCCAACATGTAAGGTTTTAACCTTAAATGCAATGAATTAATGGTCATATTGGAATGACCTCGAAGAAGAAGCGAGTTGGAGATCCTACAAATTGATTATGAAGGAAAATGACTCAGAACTTATTGGACTTGGATATTGGTGATCACTTGAAGGTCACCTTATGCATGAGTGTGAAAGTTTAAATTTTTTATCTAGAAACATTTTCTTGACCATAATGCTAGTGTTTACAGAGTAGAAACCACAGAGGGGATGTTGACATATTGATTGCTGGACAGGAACTGGAGTGACAATTATGGGTGTTAGTCGATATTTGAAAGGACAAATCCAGACAAGAATATTATTTGCATGGATCTAACCAAGAATAACATAGTGTCCAGCGGAAGGATAGCCCCTCTCAAAATCCAAGACATTGGTTCAGGTTTTGTTGCATATAATTTGGAGGAAGGCATAATTCATTAAGTCATACAGATTTCTAATGATGAAGCTGTTGAGATGGTAAAGCAATTTCCATTTTGAAAAGGATTGATGGTTGAAATTTCATTAGGATATTCAGAAAGTATGCAAGAACACATTTTATTTTGACTCCAAACTAATTTATATTAAATGTTGTAAAGAAAGGTTTGAAGAATGGCCAAAAGAACAGAACTTCAAAGCCCCTTCATTTAAAAAGTCGTCTTATGAAGACAAGCTTGGAGACAATCTATTATGTTTCCTACAACAAAGAGAAGAAGAAATGAACTAACTAGCCTGGTGTCTGTTCCAGAAATGAAATCAGTGTCGAGTTCAGATGTGATGGTTCTTTATATGTTTATGTGGAGATCTATAGTTTCATTGGTTTCACAAAGATCTTAGTCAAAGCATAGCTAGAAAAATATAACAAAAAGGCAGAACAATTAGCAACAAGGATAAGTTAAAATCCCTTATTTTTAGATCGAAACTAAGGATAAATGAGTCTGAGATTCCAAGGAAAATTGATCCACCTTTCTAGGCAGAGGATCAGTAGGAAAAGTATTTTTCTCAAAACTTGGCAGTGTTAAGGAATTTCATTCCATTTTTATGGCAACTGTAGATTGCATACCAATATCCAAAGAAGGAATAGTCAACATTTTGAAGACGAAAAGGGGTAATTGAACTCAACATTTGATGATTAAATCAGTAGTAAAAGAAAAATTCTAGATTTGAAGGCACTTGATTCTAGAAATTCTAGATCTCTTGAAAAGATTCACCTTGTGATTTTTCTACTTTATTAACTTCTATGAAGTTCAGCATTTTTATTGTAATGAGGGTTTAGTTAGAGGCTTGAAAGAGAGTTGAGGGGCAAAAAGACTTTTATGAATTAGTGGAAACTTGTGGGCATGTAATTTCCTTTAATTAAATATTTCTTAGAGCTTGATATTAGATTGTAAGTGGCTTTGTTCTTCATTGTCTATCTTCTTACTTGAATGAATGTAAATTATTGAGTTTCAATCATTTCTCACAGGTTATAGATTCTTGAGCAGCAAATTATTTGTTGCAATTCCCCATTTTCTCTATTTCTTTCAAGTATTCATCCATTAATTTGTAGAAGGTACTTCAGTTTATTTAATGTTTCATCCCATGAATATTCATACATGATCTGTTAGAGATGTATGTATGTTCATGTTGGTTTCCTTTTCTTTGATATTTCATTATTCCCATTACTTTTATATAATATTAACCTTGATCGCCTTTGATTTATATAATATCTATAAAGGGAATCCATGCCCAATGATTTTTCCCCGTTTCCTTTCTTGTTCGCCCTACTTGATCCACTACCTCAATTAAACAATCAAATCCTCTTTTAAGATGTGTTGATCAAGCTCTTGTAGCAGTCCTTGAGTATATTCCAGCACAAACATCTTCTGGTGTTGTTGTTGGGGAGAGAAGGAACAAAGACATATTTCTCTGGCCTATAAAACAACGAATAAATCCATTCTTTTATGGTGACTCCACGAAGGAAGAATCTACTGACAATCTCGGTTTTTTTATTCCTTGAAATATGAATGGCAAGTTTAGTTGTTGATCTAGTTTCTTCATCAAATAAGATGGCATATTTTGTGGGAGACTCTGTTTGTTTTAAGGTTTAAAGAAATTAACAGGTATGATATCTGAAGATGATTGGAATGAGGTATTTCCTTCAGCTATGTCTTCTTATTTGAATTCTTATAACATTTTTGATGGACAAGATAAATTTAGTTGTTTATAACAAAAGCTTCTAGAGGAGCTTGTAAAAGAATATGAAAGTTTGTTGGTTCAAAAAAAAGTCCAGATTTCTTCTTGGCATAGTAGAACTTTTAAATATTTTTATGATGATCAACTTCAATAAATTCTCCATTATGGAAAAATTGTGGATGCGTTTTGCATTGATCCAATGTTTCTAGCAGTTTTGGTTATGATGCAATCGATGCTCCAAAACTATTAAAGATCAATCTATCCATGATAATTATCTTGACAATGACAAGGAACAGTTCATGGCAGCACGAATGGAACTCCTTAGTAGTAATCCAACATATGATATTTTTGAATCCGAGTCACAGGAGGAGCATTTGAGCATGTTTTTCTTTCTAACCAAACTATGACCAACATATTGCAAATATCATTGAGCCCTTAGTTTCCAGTCTTGAACGATAAGTTGAAATGAGAAGCCATGGGGCAGTGGGAGATGAAAATACACAAAAATAGATTATTTCTTTTGAACAAAAAGATATAGTTGTCCATGATTTCTATGAACTTCCATTTATAATGATTTTCCATTGTCTAGAATTTTATTTTTTCAGATTAATGGCATGGAGGAAATTTAGTGTATGATACAGTTGTTGGCATGGTTACAGTGGAAATATGATATTACTTGATTAAATACTTGAGCTGGTTAGATTAGGTGATGTATATAAATAATCTTTCCATGCAAGAATTTAGCTCCAATTTGAGTTTGTTCCAGTATGTTTTTCAGTGTATCAGTATTTCCAGTTTTCAATAAGGAGCAGAAGTGATCTCCATGCATGAAAAGGGGTACAATTTGCAAGAATGAAATTGAAACAAAACATACTGGAGAATGATACTGCTATTTTCAGTTTTCATTTGCAGGAAAGGTTGGTTTGTATTATGTGGTTGGTTTCATGTTCAAGAGTGTTTTTCTCCATATGAGCAAAATGAGTTGCAGGGAGAGAGGTTGCACAGATGAACAGAAAGGCACTTGGTTTGTAGGTTCTTGTAGCCTCACAGGGAGGACTCCATCCCCAGCCATAGCTAGATGTTGGTACCAGATTCTGCCTCATCAAAATTTTCAACGCCAAGCAACAAAATCGATGGATTTTCAATAAGTGTTCACCATTGGAAATTCTAGAAGCAAAAAGTTGTATACTTGTAATGGACCTGCTACTTGAATCTTGACATCGTACATTCTAATGTTGCATTAGCTTCGATATTTATTTAGAATTTGGTCATCTTCCCATCAAATCCAAAGTAATTCCATCAATTTTGTTGACCTTCGTCAGGTTTGTGTCAATTTCACTAAAAATTTTCCCAAGCCTCTAATATTTGCTCAAAGTTTGTCAAATCCCGTCACTACCAAATCTTAGCCTGGTAAGTCTCATTATGTATTTATTTTTCAAAATTCAAACTCTCGCTTATTTTTCCCCTCTCCATTTGAGGTTTCAAAAGTTGCCTTTTTACGGTTTTACCTAATCTCACTTAAATTAAAGAATATATTATTTTATTTTAAATATAAACTCTTTTTAAAGATTATTATTATGATTTGATATTTAATATAAAACAAGCAAGTGGGGATATTTTACCCAACCCAAACTCTAAAGCCTAAATTGAAGGTTTAATTCATATGTCACAATATTAGTACAAAATAAAAGGGTTTTTATTACTACTTTTTAATTTGCATCTGCCATCATTTATTTTATTATTTTCTCTATGAAATGTTTGGTAAAAATTAAATTAGGTTGGGTTTTGTTTATGAGTCAAACAAATTTATCTCAAACCAAAAATATATGGTTTGGACATCATCCTTCACCGTTTGGTTATTTTTCCTCAAGTAGAATTAAAAATGCCATTCTATATGTCAAACCCAAGCTTTATTTTATATCCATAATTTTCGTCTTTAGTTTTGTCATTTTTGTAAAACTTCATTTAGGTGTTGATCTCCAAGCCCATACCTCTAAGCCAGAATCCGAGCTCAAGAGTCCTACCTCCATTTTTCAAAGCACTCACACTAAATGGCAAGGGGGAAGTCCAATGAATGTGGTATGCTCAACGTGTTGGTTCAATGCACATATAGCTATGTTTAAAACTCCATTCATGTGGGATAATTCCCATGATGTAAACAAAATGCATCATGCATTCAAATACCAACAGTGACAAGTATGTTGGGTAAAATTATTCTTGATGGCACTAAAGGAGATCTCATGGGCCATGGAACTCAACACAACTATAACAGTTCTCCTAAGTGTTATATAAGCACTAAACCAACAATGTTTTATAGCTTAATTCTAGTGAAAGGAGACGAGAAAAGAATTTGAAATGGATAAACGCTCACAACGCCCAAGGAAGATCCTACTAAATTTTTATGTGCTACTTGTCATATGTCATATAGTGCACTGACCAACTGTGAAGGTGCAAACTAAGATGTAAGTCAAGTGTCAAAGGAAAATACTTAGACCTGTCAACTGTCAAACCGAAGCGTCCAAGTGTAGATGTTAAAAGCATCCTTATACCTTATCGAGTGTCATGAATAAATGTTACTGACGAACTAATTTTGAGATGAAGTGATGAGTAGCAGCAACATTTGTTTATTATGAAGATTGCTTGGATGCTAAATTGGAGAATTTACAATGAAGGAATGGTCATATTGGAATGACCTTAGAGAAGAAGCGAGTTGGAGATCCTGTAAATTGATTATCAAGGAAAATGATTGAGAAGTTACTGGACTTGACTATTGGTGATCATTTGAAGGTCACCTTATGCACTAGTGTAAAAGTTCAAAAAAAATCTCTAGAAACCTTTTCTTGACCATCATGCTAGAATTTACAGAGTGGAAACCACAGAGGGGATGTTGATATATTAATCACTGGAACAGTAAATGGAGTAGCAATTATGGGTGTTAGTTGATATTTGAAAGGAAAAATCCAAACAAGAAGAGTAGTGGCATGGAGCTAACCAAGAATAACATAGTGTCGAGCGGAAGGCTAGACCCGCTCAAAATTCAAGACATTGGTGCAAGTTTTGTTCCATATAATTTGGAAGAAGACATACTTGATGAAGTCATATGGATTTGTAATGATGAAGTTATTGAGATGGTAAAGCAATTGGAATTCTAAAAAGGATTGATGGTTGAAATTTCATAAAGATATTTAGAAAGTATGGATGTAGTTAACGGAAAAATCATGCACATGGGCATTTAACATGGAATTAATGGCAAATTTAGGCTATGGTTATGACATTCACACATATATAATGCCAATAAATAGTCCATGATTGCTAATGACAACAACAACCCAATTACCAATGACAATAACAAACCACTTACAAATGTAAGTAATAGAAATGATATATAACGATAATGGAGTAGTCTAATGCTTCGACGATTTCGCCCGGTGTTGGACTACTATGTTAACAGGCGTTGTTAACGCTCAAGTCCATTGTTAGTGGTTTTTTCATTCAGCCACTTGCAAGGTCGAGGCTGTCTCTACCCTTGAGGTGACCGATGACCTTAATGTCCTCTTTTCTTGTCACGCCTAACGGAAAAAAATTTCTTTCTGTAACCTTACTGCCATTTCAATACCTAATCTTTAGGTCTCTGTATTCTGCAAACGTTGTCTAAATGAATATTCATCTTTCTCTACTTTTAAGTTAAAGAGTTTGAGAGAGATGTTAGATACATGAATAAAGGAGTAAGAGTATAGTATGGAGATCGGACGAAGGAAGTGATGTTTTCAAGTTGTTAGTCATCTCCTAGAATTGTAGGCAACCTTGAGGTGTTGACTACAACAGATTGTAGCATCCTAGGATGGACTTACCTCTGGTGGTGTGACCCAAGCGAGGTTGGACTCTGCAGCATCTCTGGCAGAGTGGGTGCAGTCCGAGCGATGTTGGAGCAGTCTAACGCTTGGAGGAAGTCGAGTTCATAGCGGGCGAGGAGCAGAGTGTGAAGGGTGGAGGAGTCACCAACCAGGAGTATAGGATTGAATGCAAGGGGTAGTAGGACATCCAGGTAGAGGTGACAAGGATCAGGATCTTGTGGGACCGAGGAATGGGGCTCACCCGAGACCCAGAGGGGCATTGCCGGAGGAGATCACGGCCGCTAACGGAGTAGTCTAATGCCGAGCAAAATCGTCGAAGAGTTAGAGTACTCCTAATGATAATTACATCCATGACAAAATTAAACAAAAATGGACAAAATTACACTATTAACCATTTATTTTAGCAAAGTTTATAGAAACAATGCAACACATTTTTTCATGTCATGATTCTTATAAACATAGTAATTGATTTTTATATGTTTTTGTTTTGGCCAATGGACACCATTTATATAGAGAGATTCCACAATGCTTCCTTTTGCACTTGTAAAAAACATAATTTGACTAACAAAATATATAATCTAAATTTCAATAAATTAAAAAAATATATATAATCTATATTTGAATAAATAGAAATTCCAAAATGTTTCCATTAGCACCACTTCTAAAAAAGCACAATTTGAGAGGATGTATTTTCACAAATATATAATATATATTTTTATAGTTGTTTTAGGTTGTTTCCTTTTCAAGTTTTTTACATTTTAAATTGAATTACTTTATGTAGAGAAATTCTACAATGTTTCTTTTTACACTTGGAAAAAAGTTGTATTTTAACAAAATGTATACTCTAAATTTCAATAAATTAAAGCAAATTATATAATCTATATTTCAATAAATAGAGATTCCAAAATGTTTCCATTAACATCACCTTGAAGAAGCACAATTTGACACAATGTTTCCATTTTTATTGCCCAAAAGTTGATTCCATTTTAATAAGTTTGTTTCCATTAACACCACTTAGAAAAAGCACAATTTGACCAAAAAAAAATTATAAATTTGTTTTTATTTTTCTTTATGTTGTTTCTTTTTGAAGGTTTTATAAACTTCAAATTGAATTGGTTTATGTTGCTTTTATAAACTTCAAACTGTGGGAGTGGTTTGATTTTGCACTACAGAGGGTCGATCTTGAGTTACAGGTTCTATTTCAAATGATAATTATAGCATTGAGAGAAGGTGGGTGCACTCTATAGGATATGTCTGTCCATCTTATGTAACATCAGTAAACCATGTATTCCATGTAGACTATTGATTGCAATCATGTAAAAATAATTTAAAATCATGTAGATATTAATAACATAAAGCAGCATCCATCCATCACATCCATCTTACATCTTTATCTTCTTTTCTACCCCTCTGGATGCTTAATAAATTTGGCTTTATGATCGGGATTTTGCTTTTCCTTTTTTCTTACACAGAGGAATACCCAAGTGGTCATTTTTTCCTTGTGGTTTCATACACAGGAATATCCAAGTGGTTTCCTACACAGAATACCCCAAAGGTTCACATTCTTTTGGACCCTTGCTCTTCCTGTAACTGGGAGCCAACTTTCTGTAGTTTCTCTAATCTAGAACCTATAATTTCCTTTTCCATTAACAGAAGGATATGTGGCTGCAATTATTGTTTGTAAACCCTTCTCTAAAAGAATTTTTCCTGTAAGATCTACATTTACAAGTGATGTTTGTCCTTCATCAATAGCAATCACCCTATTTAGTCTGCTTACTTTCCAATACCCTAGCTCCCACTCCCAAAACTATCCTCTATTATCCCCTTTGCTGCTAGGTGCATTACGCCACTCATAGAAGTGATGCTTCCAAAGATGCTTCCCAAAACATTTCATTTAAGTCGTTGCAAAATATAAGCAGAGATGGAATGCTTCACAAACACACTTTCATAGTGTTTTCTGGTATTTGTAGATGTAGTGAATGACATTGGAAAGTGTTCAAAAACTATCTTAGACATAGGATCCTTTCATTCACCATCCCATTGTCCAAGTTGTAAGTCCACTTGCTAAATTCTATCATTGTTGGGATGTCAAAAAAGTTTGCAGGCCCATGGAGTGTGATACTCAGTGTCAACTTTTCCCACAAAATGGTACTTTGAAACCTTTTCCTACAAAACATTCCTAATATTTCCATGGAAAATTTCGGATAAATATTCATAGACCTATAAAACTTCTCCATTATACTGCCACCTAGAAGTTGAGGATATGAAAAACATTTCAGATTCATCCTGCATGTAGTTATCATAGAACAATTGTTCTAAAAGTTGGTGATGGAGACTGTAAGAAAAGGAGTCCATAAAGGAAAATGTTGAATACTTTAGAGAATTTATGGAGACATGTAAGAAACCTAGCTTTGAACCTACAAAAGTATATCTTCCTCATCTACAACAGGAATGCAAGATGATTCCATTCCCTTACTTCCAACTTTTCCCCAAGGATTGTTAAGCGATAAAAGGTGGACTTTGTCGGTACATTCAAACATATACATATAAAAGGGAGGTGTAGATATATCATTATGCTACAAATTAGTTGACAAAGTAGGTAGAATATCAAGCAATTCCAAAAAGTTTGTCTTGAAACAAGAATTGAGTAAAAATATGACAAGTAAAGGATAAATTATCTTTTGATTCTTTTTATAATAATTTTACTATTAACAGTAAATATTTTTTACTTTTAACATTAAAGATGATAAAATATTACTAATTTACTAGTCTTTAACTTAAGATGATAAAATATGTTTTGAGTCTTTAAACAATAGTAAGCAGGCAAATAAGCCATCTCTCCAAAATCTAGGCACACTTTAAATAGTTTCGAGAATTTTGTGATAAGTTTGAACACCAGAACAACATCAATCCTTTGTACCTAGGCATAATCCCCTTTTTAAAGCATAAGTAGAGTAACATTTTGGGTATATTGGAGGCTTCTTATAGGGGCATGCAACCATGATCTAGATCTGGGAAAATGGTATAAGGTTATTTCCTCGTATTCAATGTATTTGTAGCCATCTTATATGGTCAAACCTGGAAGAACATAAAATATGATTCATGTAGCAGTCAATAAACAATTTTGGTAAGTTATGGGCTATAATGTGGGTTAAAAGCGCCCTAAACCTCAATCCTAGGCATTCCTTACTATCAAATAAGCCCAAATACCAATTCATTATTTTACCTAAAGACCACGAACATGTTCCAATAAGAAATCAGGGAGTTTGGTGATATTGTATAACAAGTTTCAGAATTCGATTTAACACAAAATTTAAATAGCTAACTACAACAAGTTTCTAAATGGAGTTCACACTTTTCAGAAGATGTAGCAGAGATTTATTATAGTTGTTGATTGTAACTTAATCACAATAAATACATTTAAGCAAATCACCAGAATGTACTGCTCGCACTAAAAAAAATGAAGTAAAATCTAGTTGCACACATATCTTATCACGAAAATCTCTAGTTTAATTTTTCGGATAATGAGTATGCCAAGCCTTATTCTTTAAAAAATTGAATCAGATATTCACTCTCTGTCTCATGAGGCATACAAAGAACACATAAACTCAACGTGAATGACTACAAGATATATGAAACTATACTTACTACAGGATTATGCAAAAGCAACACTATTGGGTAAAAATACATAAAGCAGATGTCATAGACAACTCCAAACATAACCAATTTTGCAAATAATCTAATCTATATTACTATTACAACTTACTTAATCAATCTTCTCAAAGGTCTCGGCATGACGTGGAATCCACCCTTTGATCGCTTCCTTGGCAACAACCGAAAGCCAGGCAGGCCATCCCGCGGCAACTTGCCCTCCAGTTTTTGGTGACGCCATTTAGAGGGAGACATGGCAGCTTCATCTCTCGGTAGGCTACTTCTCAAACTATATTTATCAGCCTTTGGTGGCAAAGTTCAAACACAAAGGCCTTTCCATGAAAATTGAAGACATCTGCCCATGTGGGAAATCACAATCAGTTTCAAAACTGTTAGAACTTAAGATATTATTAGTTCTCAAATGGCATTCATTTAACACACAAGCATTATCCGATGCCATAGTTTCTCCATTATTGTCATTGGCACTTGTTATGCCTCCTTTATTCGAGCCTTCTAGATGATCTTTGACATTAGCAACAGAATTTTCATGAATATTTTCAAAATCTTTTTCACCCTTCAAATTTTCTTTATAGTTTGAAACATGAATGCTCTCTTAAGTGTTTCCATGTTTAAAAGATTCAAAATTGATGACAACGTTATCTGTCACTATTTTTCTACGATCTAGGAACTCACTTTCAGGCACTAATGGAGAACCTCTAATTTTTTTTCCATGCTTTGCCTTTTCTAACCATACTGCACTCATGGTGTGCTATGAAATAATGCATGTATTTGGTGATTGTATCCTAATTTATCCATCATAAGAAGAAAATTTCAAAATATTGTCTCCATCATTATGAATATTACTTTTAGTCTTTGATGACCTTCTAAAATCTTTCTTTGTTGACTTCAACTCTGGCTCAATTATTAAAGATACTACACCAGAAACATCATACCTCAAATGGTTCTCAAAATTGCTTGTAGGCAATACACCAGCAACATCAAGCCTCAAATGGTCCTCGAAATGGCTTGTAGGATTCTTTATCTTTAGTATGGACCTCATATTGTCAGAATTAGATGTTGATATTGAACTGTACTTTTTAAACCCAACCTGAACTAAATTGAGCATCTTCATGTCTTTCTTATGGGACGATATCAGGGATGTAACAGGCTTTATCTTATTCTCACCTGCCCCATGTGTCTTTTTTTAGTTTTCCTGCCTATGTACTTCTCTCTTAATATCATGTTTCTTGGCAAAAGTCTCATAATGCATTTGAATAGATGTATCTTTTTGCATTTTCAACATTTCCTCTCACTCATCAATTGCTTCTTGGATTTTATCATTTTTTGTAAACTGTACTTTCTCTGCAAAATCCAATCCTTTAAGCTTTCATCAATACATGATCTGGATTTCCCGTCATCAATCTCTGGCATAAAGTCCTCTTTCTCTGTACCTTTATCATCATACTCCTCGCATATCTCTTTTACTGCCCGAGTAAACTCAGTTTCAACCTTTCCTCGACATTTGGCTGACAACTTATTTTTCAACTCAGAGGGTGAATGCCAGAACGTAGTAGCAGCGCATAAACCACTGCAAAAGAAGCAATAAAAAACTGAAATCAATAAACCAAAACCTGCATCTACTTGTAAAAGCAAAACCAAATCCTATATCTTGCAGACCAAGGTGACCAACTTGACATGCCAGAGACCACAGATAAACTTATCTGACCAGAGTAAAACCAAAGGCATTTATCCAACAAGTTTGGATAATTTTCTTTTAATGAATGTACTGCTATGTTCACATCACCCTCTTATCGCACTGATTGTTTAAAAGGTCTGGAAGGGTTTCAAGATTGATGCTATTACTCTTGAATTCGTGGATATATCTCTGTTGTAGAGTACACAGTGTATCGAGACCCTGCATAACTCAAAAAATGAATGGAAAAACAAAAAGAAAATAATTCAAAGAAGAAAATTATCTAGCATTACTTTATGATCCAACCTGATCATGTTGATCCACCCAGAGATTATTTCCATGACTTATACTTAGGCATGGTATAGAAAGACAATACCCTTACATCCTTATGGGTTGCCTACATAAAAAAATCACTTACCTTAAGAATGGGAGTAATGAATTCAACAAGAAATGAAGGAACCTTGAGTAGAGATGGCCAGAAAGAGTGTATGTGTATAAACTGATTTTCAATCAATGTATCCTTTAAACTTACATAAAGACGTGAGCTATCACTATCGTCAAGAATATTTCTCAATGAATTCCCTATTGGAGATACAGTAATGATTGTCTTACTTTTGTGATGTTTAATGCTCATTAGAACCTTGCAATGCCAGCTTTTTCATCAGAGGTCCCACTTCAAAATCCTCTGCTTGTCTTTTTGTAGACACTCGAGAGCTCAGAGTACCTTTAATGGCTCTCTATCTATTAGGTCCTAACTTCATTTTGTCCACTTTAGCGTAAAACCTTGGTCATGATCTACCATAGTTATGTTTCTTGCTAGTCAAACACGATGGTTTCAATACCTTTCTCAATTTTTGAGATAGGCTCAACTCTCTTGACACTTGCATTTTGCTGCAACCTTCACACAACCAATCACCTTCAGAAACCTTGTCTAACATACTTGGCATGCAGTAACTGTCAAAGAATAAGTAACTAGGAACATATCAGACATTAAAACCCATGCATCACAAACATCTCCACAAAATAGTCTTTTTAGCTCATTTCAAGAAATACATACCACTGTGTATACTTTTATTAGTGATTGGAATACATACGTGTGTTCAACACCATCATTACAGGCCGCAACAACAAGCATCTCTTCATTACTTGTGTCCCTGCAAATATCACATACTTTAACCTGCTAATAAAAAAAGGTGACAATAAATAAGGATTAATATCGACTATACTATTCAAATGGAAGTCCAATGTGTTCATCAATATAAATATATCTAAATAAAGACAAACTCCATAATGACAAAAATATAAAATTTTAAAAGAAAAATATTTGATGTATTTTATGATCTATCGTTCTAAAACACTCCTATTCATCTCCACAAAGAAATTGATAATCCTCTTGAAATAGTTTTCACCCTACCATAATTCCATTACCGACACTAAAATGAAAGGTTCTCTTCAAAGCAACTTCCACCATATTCAAAGACTGGTCATGGCCCATTGTTAGACATTATATGCAGAAGGGCACACACCATCTCCCACTTATTGCAAATAGCCTTTAGTTGCCTTCAAATTTGTTCAAAGCCACAACAACTTTGGAACTTCCCCTTTCTACAATTGGTTCATATTAAATAATGGAATGCAACCAAGAACAAGATTCACATGATTTACATGATTTACATTTTGTATAGGTCTAAGAAACAATAGACTTCAATATCATCTACCCAACAAGCAAAAAAAGATGTCTTTGGCAATTCACCAATATTCTTAAAAATTCATATAATTGAATGTCATCTTAACATGGATGAGATTAAAGCATAAACATAATCCAAAAATTCAAATAATATACTTAAGTTATAACGTGTAACATAAAACCAAATTAAAATGCTACAAACCACAATATCATGTATATGAAAAGATAATCCAAACGTTTTGTTTCAAGATACTAAGCATGTCATCAAACTGCTAAGATTCATCAGATGCATCAAACAATATTTGCTCAACTTTAGCATGATTTATATAGTTTGAATGGCAACTTTAGCATGATTTCTATAGTTTGAATGGCTTGCATGCGCTTAAAACAATATCGAGTAATTTGATTTATGGAATTAACAAGAAGTAGAAGGTTGAAGCTTTTCCTAGAACTGGAGCTTGAGTGGTTTGCATGCATTTAAAATAATATAGGAAAACGATTTAATTTATGGGGTTAGCCAAAACTAGAAGGTTGAAAGTGAAATCCAAATTAAAAAAATTTAATCAAATTTTGTAATTTGAAAGTGAAATCCTACAAAACAATCATTTTAGTTTGATGTCGTCAGATTTTCTCGTCGAAATTTGGGTACAAATCTTGTTGTGTCTCCTCCCAACCTCCTACAGGACCTTTCCTCCACCATCCAATGCACATTCCCCCACATAGTCGCATGCTCCCACTACTCCCCATCTTTGCACTCTCTCTACATGCTCCCCATGCTCTCTCTCAATCTCTCTCTGCACACATCTCTTCACCGTCGCCCACCACGTGCTCCCTTCTTTTCACACACTGCACTCTCTGTTATTTGCTTAAACATTCACGCAACCTTCCCCATTCAACCCTAAAAAAATGTTCCATCATTTTTTCAAATAAAATAAGATATTATTATTATTATTTAGTAATATTTATTATAATAATATTTATTTTAATATATATAAACTTTTCAAAAAAAATTATATACTAAACTATTTATATAGTTTATAAAAACACTAATAATAATAATAATTAACTAATTACACCGATAGGTGTTTTTCCTATGGAGGTGCATTTTGAAAATTACTGTACCTGTTTTGTCGTCCCTTCCACCAATCCAATTTTCATGCATGTCTTCATAATTTGCTGACACGTGTCCTCGTGATTTGCTGGTTCACTGTTACTCTTGCCCATACATTATGCCACCTGTTTGCAATCAGCAAACAAGGAACCACATGGAAATGATGGGCATGTTGTCTCTCTATCACACTCCCCAAAATCAATTACCGTCTCGTTGTTGCACGATTGATTGAATTCCTAAACACGTCTTTCACCTGAGACACATATATTGGTCTATTTAATGAAGGGTGTGGGAGCTAGGCTCCATAAAATCAGTTTCTTTGGCTATGGAAACTTAACGAATATTGTGCTCGCAGTAAAGATATTCAGTCTTAGAATGAACCATTTCGTGGTGGATGGATCGGTTTTGAATATTTTAATGTAGCCCCATATGCATCGACCATGGAAGGTAATAGGCATTTTGATTCTATTTCGCGGATATTTTGTTTTATGTGGTTTAAAATGTCCTGGGACTGGGACTAGGAGTTGAATCATCACGAAGAAGGAATATGCACTACCAAACGATATCACCTGTCAATTTCCCTTTTGTATATTTCTTTCTTTTTTATTTTTATTTTTATCATCAATATTATATTATATTTGCTATGTTGGAATAACTAAATAATAGATCGATACCCGATCAGCCAAAATATTCCATAATAATGCATGTTGTGTTGAAAATGGAGATCACAGGGTACAATATGTGGAGATACTGTTGAAAATAGTTCCCTTCTTTGAAGCTGCAACTTTGTAATTTTCTCATAAATATGTTCTTCAAGAAGTAGCTTCCACTGTGTTAGAATCAAAATGGATAATCAATGTGTCATTCTAGGGACCTGAATCCCTTGGAATCCTTTGCAGACATCATTATCTTGTTCAGTTTATTATTGAGCGATATGTTGTTCTTTTTTTACATTTGCAGTCACACACTTAACATGCTTTCCAAAAGGAATTGCTATCAAAAAAAAATTCATGTATGCCTCACAAGTCTGCCTTTCACTGTTGAATAGCATTGATGCAGTGGGATCTTTATCTAAAGTCAAAAATCAGACTCTATGGTAAATGTTTTTATTAAAACAGTATCATCCAGTGATCTATTTTATTAAAATCTCATGCTAAAAAGTCATTGAGAGTAATCTAATTCTCTATTTTGTGAAAATCACGTGCTAATAAGTCTTTCTAGGTAATCAATTTATCTATTTTGTGTTGAGAAGCTTATCTATTTTTTTACTAAGCAATGACATGAATCTACTCTTGTGGGAAATTGTTGTACTATCCACTCTTTGATTTGGAATATTTTGGAATTGGTTATTATACAATAACATAACATCTTCTTGTTATTTTTTTAAAGATATGTGTAAAATATTTGTACATGGATAACTTTTACTTGCTCTGTTATGTCGTGTCATGTTATATGATGTTTCCTCTGGCTCGTTCATAGGTGCTTCAGTTGCTCTCTTTGTGTTTGTTTCATGCGTGAAAGGTTAGGAAACGTATATCACAGCATGAAGAGTATCTCTCCTCTAGGTTGTTGCATTGATGTTATTATGAAAACACGAACTCTTCAATTGCAACACAATAAGTTGAGCTTCTCGCTCCACTTGGAAAAACCTGTTTGAGAAGTGAAAGCATTGATTCTGCGTTCAATCAATGCACATAATCTCAGGGCGGAGACTTGTTGTTGGCTCACAGTGCAGGTTACCTGGCCTTTTGATCAATTTTGATCACTCTTAACCTTTCATCTATTATGCCTAATAAAAAACATTAAGACTTGCTCTTAATATGGATCTGTACAGTAAATATCTCAATAATCTTTGTGGGTGCAACGACATCTACAAGAGCGTGGAGCACCGAAACACTGTTAGCTTCAGCCGAAATGCAATTCCCTGCTCCGTCGTTATCTGCTCAACTCCACAAGGGTAAGAAATAGATCAATGAAATTCATATTCGAGTTTAAGTTATTTTTGTTTATCTTCGACTGTGAAACAAAGTACTAGGATATATAATTTTTTTTTGTATTCAGTCAACATCTATTCTACTGTGTTTGAATATTAGGTCGAACAACGCCTATTGTGTTGTGTTCGAATATGAATTTTGTGGCGTTTGAATGTAGTTCGGCTTTCAAGGCCAAACGAGCAAGCATCATGTTCAAGGAATGACCTGCGATTAGATTCATGTACTCTTTTAATTTGTAATTATCTCCAAATTTGGCCATCTGATAAGCTACCACCATTAGAACTAATATATCCATAATGTGCTTAGGCAAGATATGAGGAGCTGAAGTTTTCCCATAGACAATATCTAATTTCGAACATGTTTTAGTTACTAGTATTTGATTAGTTTTAGCACATCTAGGGCTTTCTCAAAGAATATCGGGCAAAGTTTCTCAAAGACAAGCACACAAAGAGGAGTTAAGAAAACCACATGGATATATTCATAATGCTTTGAATACTTATATCTTCACAACTCATGATAGTGAATCGAAAGAGGTGGAAGAGAAGGATTCTAGATATACCCATATATGTGAAGGCATCCAATAAAAATTCTTCCATGTGAGATTCAAGGGATTTTGAATTTGGGTTGTCCAAACATTTCTTGGCATACACGTTCAAATTGATTGAGAATATTTCATTTCTTCCTAGTTAAATGCATCCCCCCTTGTTCAACACTTAATGTGTCAAGGGAAACCAAAGCTCGTGTAGGTAAGAGTAATCCTTTCTTCCATATAAACTGATTTCCAGCATGACCACATTCCTCATAGGCTCTTGCAAGTTAGAGGCTGGATAGTGAGAGGTTGAATAAAAAATCATGGGTGTTTTTGAAATGTTCCCTCTTCTCACCAGCTCTCTATTACTTTCACTGGGTCATGCTTGGAGGAAAATCCCTACAAAAATTATGTCTCCAACATTATCTCAGGGGATGGAATCTTGTAAATGATCTTGAGAGTGCGCATGGAATATTACTCAATCCTTGTCCAATTATCCAAATATATGTTCATTTCCTTGGTGTTTTCCCTTTTAATGAACCACTACACCACATCTGAATAGGGGAGAACAACCTATGGTCATGTTTCAACTATGCGTAGCCAAGTTAGTCGTACCTTGTAGTTCATATGGATGGAATCAATTATTTCCTTTGAAAGTGTGTCAAAAGGAAATTCTGGTGATGGATGTGCTCGCTGATATGTTTCGAAAACATTACCAAATGTCTGATCAAATGGAATGCCAATGTTGGGAGATGTGTGATTGAAAGTTTGATTAGATTCATGTGTGGAAGGTTCCTTAGCTTCTTTATTTTAGACATGCTTCCCTTCTTTAGGGTCATTTTTCCAAATCTGTGCTTCCACAAACACCGTACAAGAAATTGTTAAAAATTATTCAAGAAACTAATCATGCATTCAAAGTAGGTTACATATACAAGTTCAAAGGATGCTTTCAATATCAAAATACACCTTTCAACTCAAAATCTTATTGTTTTCAATGAAAGAAAAACTAATCCAAGAGATTGTTCATGCTCGTTGTTGTGATCTTGTATTCTCTTCCACTATTTAGTGAGATAAGTTAAGAAACACAATGCCAGCTGCAAGTAACAAGTACCAAGCCAGGAAGCATAGACTTAATGATATTAGTCATATGAATAGGTTTTTTTAAGTAAACTTGTTTTCGGGTAAATGAAAAGATGTAGGATGAATAGTGTGATGAACCAAGGCAACAAGAAACAATTGTAAAAGGTCAACATTGAGCTTAATGGCTAGGCTACCAAATTGTTGACATCGAGAGCTTACTTGGTGTCAATCAATATTCAGTTCATGACTGCATGATTCTATTTGGTAGCATCACATATCTTTAGTTGGTTTTATGGATCTGTGAGCAGGTCCTCCCAGGTTTTCAAGAGCATTTGGAGCTCCTAGTCGATCAAGGAAATGTCTATACAAGTTGACACATGTTGGCTAAAGGACACACATTATTCCTATCGTCAAGTACATTATTCCCTCCTCCCTCTCCTCCTCCTCCCAACCCCCCTCCTTTCCTCCTCCTCCTCCCTCTCTCCTCCACTCTGCTTCCTCCTCCTCCTCCTACTCTCTCCTCCACCCTCCTCATCCTCCTCCTCCTCCTCCTTTATCCCCCTCTCTCCCTTCTCCTCCG
>LPNX010229580.1:154958-184841 GCA_001517045.1 Pseudotsuga menziesii
GCTTTTGGCCTACGCTCTTTGTAGGATCCCATGTAAGGATGGAAATGTTAACGATGCAAGATAATTGTTGATAGGAGATGTCTGTACAAATCAAAGTTCTTTTCAGGAATTCATAACAAAGTATCCAATGGTTTATTTCCAGTAATGGTTATGTTTGAGTATAATTGAGATTCTAATATTTTCCTTTATCGTCACATTTTTCATTGTAAACTTCAAAGAGTAATAACTTTCACCCTTGGGAATATTTTGTAGGAATCGGTAAAAAATGGCCAAGTGATACAAATGGGAGATGATCATGGATCTTGAGGTTCAAGACATGAAAGGCATGATCATGTTTTCTAGTAAAGACTTAGTTTGGTCTGAAATTCATCGAGAAAACATGAGCATTGATCACGTGGCTTTAGTTCCTTCACATAGAGTTGTAGACTTTATCAAAGGGGAGGAAGAAAACCCTGCAACTCCATGTACTTTTGTACGAAAACATAATAAGAAATCAGCAAAAAGGGCCAGTGCTGCTTTGCAATCTGAACTGTAAGAATTTCAAAAGTGCATTATGTATATGTTGGCATTGGAATTGCATTTTCCACTCGTTTGTACTAACATCTCCATTTTTTTGGTGTAGTTATCATTGCTCATTTGGCCCAGAGGACAAAAGAGGTCATCAGTCCACTAAACATAGGACCTCATTTGTGTAGAAGAGGGGCTGCCAATGTCATTTCATTGTGAAGGTGATGGTTGATAATCCCGATATAGCAATATTGACTTACAACATGTATGAGCATGAGGATGGGAAAGGATGGCCTTGTCATGGCCAACATGACACTTCAGGTGATGCACGGACCTTGCATAGGCCAAGGCTTTCAAGGGACATTGTAGCCTATGTAGAGAGTTGTTTCTCTTTGGGAGTGCCCATTGATACAATTTATAAAATCCACATCTAGAGACATGTTGGCATGGATGCTGTAACTCGGGATAGGTATTTCTTCCTATCCAGGAAGGATATTGTAAACATATACAATCGGTTGTCGAAGGGAAATTATCAACTCCACCAAAAGGATGAAATGAGTGTAAATCTTTGGTATCACAAGCATCGTAAAGATTTCTTTTTTTACCAAAAGCTCAATGGTGCAGAGGCCCCTTTTACAATGGAAATTCAAACAAAGTGGATGTTAGAAACAATGGTGAAGTTATCCCATAATAGATTAATAGCTATGGATTCTACATTCAGTACTAATAAGTGTGGGGTAAGCCAAATGTCAATTATTGATTCAGCATACCTTCTTAAGTTGTATACGTTCAATATTATTCATGAGTACTTATTTTTTACTTTATGTATTCTTTGAATATGAAGTTCCAACTATATACACTGGTGACATTTGATGAACAACAAAGTGGGGTGCCAGTTGCATGGGTGGTAGCATCACGTAACACATTAGAGGATATTGCACTGTGGTTGGAGCTTCTCATGCATAGGTGTCACCAAATCCGTATTGATTGGAAAGTTAATGCCTTCATGGTTGATGATGCATTAGCTGAAATCGGTGCATCATGCATTCAAACACCAACAGTGACAAGGTTGCTCAGTAAAAGTATTCTTGATGGCACTAAAGGAGATCCCATGGGCCATGGAACTTAGCGCAACTATAACAGTTCTCCCAAGTGTTATATAAGCACTAAACCAATAATGTTTTATAGCTTAATTCTAGTGAAAGGAGACGAGAAAAGCATTTGAGATGGATAAACGCTCACAACGCCCAAGGAAGATCCTACTAAATTCTTATGTGCTACTTGTCATATGTCATATAGTGCACTGACCAACTGTGAAGATGCAAACTAAGATGTAAGTCAAGTGTCAAAGGAAGATACTTAGACCTGCCAACTGTCAAGCCAAAGTGTCCAAGTGTAGATGTTAAAAGCATACTTATACCTTATCGAGTGTCATGAAAAAATCTTACAAAGGAACCAATTTTGAGATGAAGTGATGAGTAGCAGCTGCATTTGTTTATTATGAAGATCGCTTGGATGCTAAATTGGAGAATTTACAATGAAGGAATGGTCATATTGGAATGACCTTAGAGAAAAAGCGAGTTGGAGATCCTGCAAATTGATTATCAAGGAAAACGATTGAGAACTTACTGGAATTGAATATTGGTGATCATTTGAAGGTTACCTTATGCACTAGTGCAAAAGTTCAAAAAAAATCTCCAGAAACCTTTTCTTGATCATCATGCTAGTGTTTGCAAAGCAACAGAGCGGATGTTGACATATTAATCACCGGAACAGGAAATGGAGTAACAATTATGGGTTTTAGTTGATATTTGAAAGGAAAAATCCAGAGAAGAAGAGTAGTGGTGTGGAGCTAACCAAGAATAACATAGTGTCGAGCAGAAGGCTAGACCCTCTCAAAATTCAAGACATTGGTGGAAGTTTTGTTCCATATAATTTGGATGAAGACATACTTGATGAAGTCATATGGATTTCTAATGATGAAGTTGTTCAGATGGTAAAGCAATTGGAATTCTAAAAAGGATTGATGGTTGAAATTCCATAAAGATAGTCAGAAAGTATGGATGTAGTTAAAGGAAAAGTCATGCACATGGGCATTTAACATGGAATCAATGGCAAATTTAGGCTAGGGTTATGACATTCACATATAGATAATGCCAATAAATAGTCCATGATTGCTAATTGTTGCCAATTTTTTTGTACCATAGTTGGATTAGCCGAGGAGCCGCCATTTTACAAACATGAGAAATGTTTGTTTCCAGTGTATCAGATGATCTGCCTTTTTTGGCTAGTCAGTTTTTATTTTTCAGTAATTATGACCATGGCTCCGCGGGGTTTGTAATAAAATGTGCTAGTAGGGTGTTTTGAGTGGTTCGGTCTCCTAAGACGTAGAATTTCAACTAAGGTATTCCAGGGAGTTTTTTGCCCTTGACAATTATGCTTTTCCTATAGCCAAGTATAATTGACGAGGTTTTCTCCTGCTTCCTCCAAAGCTGGAATGCCCAATTTTGAATTATGGGCCTTGGGGGGTTATTAGAGCCCAACTGAGTATGTATAAACCCACTAGACATTATTAGAATAGAATATGGTCATGTCCTAAGTCAGTAGGACCCTCAGAAAAAATTTCAAAAAATTTTTACCAGATGCGTCAAATTTTTTATTTTTAATTTTTTAATTTTCTAAGTTTTCCTAAGTTTTTAATTAAAATTTTCCATAATTTAAATGGAAAATTTAATTTTGTAATAAGTCAGTCATCCGGAACCCGAATTCAGTGATTGAGGCTCTAACCTTAAGCCAAAAATCATTCATGATCAACCAGCCAGCTATCTCAAAGTTTCAGAAGTTCATTCAGCATCATAATGAATAATTTCTCAAAAAAGTCATTTACAGAGAAATTATTAATTAAAATATTAAAAATGAATATTTTGGAGAAAATAAAAAACTCTCCAAAATTAAGCAAATTGAATAAAATAAAAGGCTGAATGACATGGCATCGGGCATTAATGATGATTGGAGTCAGCACAAATCGGCTTCAGTCAACATTCAGTGAGCATTGAGTCCTCAGCTACTTAGCCAACTCGCCTCCTTCAGTGATGACCATGTTTGGATGAGTTGGGGCTTATCTATTGTCCCGTTGATTTGATCGAGGTTGAAGTGTGACATGTGTTATTGGTTTCTAGGTATTATCTCCTCCATACCTAACCTCAGGCCTCTCCAAACCTAGCACGCCTACCTTCGTCATGCCTCATGTGTGCCTTCCTTTTACCTCACATTAGAGCACTGGATCCTCATGTGTAGTGCTTTGCTTGCCGGACAGAGCACTAAGTCCTAAACTTAAACAGTAAAATGACATTTAATCTGATTTCAGATTTTCATTTATTTATACAGTAACGAGATGGTTCATCGAAAAATACCTGAGCTTTAGTGAGCTGAAGGTAGTCCTTGAATCCTGCTCCTATAGCCTTGCCTCTCCCTCGTCCGAGCCTGTCTGATCCTTGATGCCAATTTGGATGATCCACCCTGCCAACCAGCGTTGAACCTGCTGGCTCTAGGAAATCGACGGGTTTCCTAGCCCACGTGCCGATAAACACAATAGCAACTTCCTTGTTTTTCCGAGTGTAATTCATCCCCTGGAGTTAACCCCCTCCTCCAGTTTTCTTCCCTCTCTGCTCCATCACCTTCTTTCCTCTGTTCTTCTGTAAAAAAATTCTCCCGACTACTCTCCAAAATCCCCCCCTTCAACCATTCGATCCCTCTCCTTATACCCCCTTCCCCTCCTTTCTTCCACTGCCTCTTCTTCTTCCACCGCCTCCTTCATATAAAAATAATATTTATTATTTAGTTCTTTTCTTGGGTAGTCAACTAGTTCAGGTTTTAAGACATTCGTTGTACGCATTAAATTTCTTTCTTGAATTGTACAATTTTTCACCCCAGATGAGATGGTGGGAATTTAATAGATGCTTATCCTATTGAATTGTACGTGTAAATTTAAAACATACCCAACTGTCATACATTACCCAATATTGTTTGTTTAATGTTTTATGCTAATGGTAAAATGGTAAAATAATATTGTAATTTAGTATATGTTATTAATAACTTAATAAAAAATACTTAATAATAAACACTAATAACTAATAATAATAATAGATAATGACAATAAAATAATTATTATTATTATTAATCAATAAATAATAAATTGCAGTATTATTATTACTTGATTGAAATGATAGCATCGACCTGTTTATGTTTATTGTTAAGTCCCCCCCCGCACATTTATTTTTAATAAATAAGGTACATTTACAGGTTTAAATAAATCACAATTACTCAGTTAACCCATCCAACTATTTAATGTTTTTCAATTAATATTTCATACTAGCGTGCATGTGTGAGGTGTGCATACATGGCCAGTACATGCACAGGCTACACATGTACTATAGCAAAAACCCCTAAATTCTAGCTGATACAATAATATTTCACGCAACAAGACCAATATACAGATATAATATGATTTCTTTTGACATTCAAAGTTATTTAACAGTTATGTTCTTATTAATCAGTCAGTTAAGATTGGTACCTACCATCACTTAATCCGGTATCATAAATGTCCAACACTCAACAATAATAACTAATATGTCAAACCATCCTAACCTACGTCCGCATCCTCCCTATCCTTCCTCTGCTAGTACAAAGTGGATGCCAGCTGTACTGACCTTCCCACACAGAACCTGAGAGCGGTAGCATCAGCTAACTAGCGGACCTAGCCTCTCCTAGCAGGCATCCGACCATCGTCATCACAACAACTTGGGGAGCGTGTCTCAGCACTGCCCTCCCACGACCTCGGGTATCAAAGTGACATAGGGTGGGAAATGCATCCATCCCTCTCAACATACTGGGTATATACTCATCAAACCATACTGCGTTGCTATTGATTTTATTGGTACGTGTCATCGTACCATCACTCGGCAATTAAGGCTCTTCTTCAAGATATGTATTGAGTCATACTTTGCATCACATACTTGGCTATCACATAGCCCCTGTACCCTGCAGGTTAGCACTATGCAAACATGCATTCATAACAATATTAAATCAATAGCTGGTCCATATTATCAACCTTATTTCTTTTCATCACATAAAATCACAAAATAAATCGCATCATGGATGGGTGCCCATGTACCACATCATACATATCACATTATACCAAGGATTACTATCAACTATATTTTTTTGTTATGAAATAAATGAATCTGATGACGACTATTGCATGGTAATCGCATAAGCACAATAATTTCATATAAATGATAATCATCATAACATCATAATCAAAGCATCTACATAGGCATGTTAATCGTCGTAACATCATGATCAAAGCATAATATAAGCATGATAACATCATAATATCATAATTAGAGCATAATCCTGATAACATCATAACATCAATAAATAATCACATATAACATGCCAAAATATAGTTTATGAAGTATAGTTGAGTCCACAGATAATAAGTAAATACAGTGTAATAAGTCTGAGTGATAAATATGTCGGACTCAAAATATGGGGCACTACATCATGCTTTTGATGGTGGAGAGCTCGTATTGGTTGGATCTAGTTGGTTAGGGTTGGGAGTGGGGGAGCCTTGCCTAAGTGGAGGCCTCCCCTCACTCCTACCCTCATTATCTTAGGTTTTGTGCTTCAACGTGGCTAGATCATTAGGTATTGTGCCCTCCCTGCGTGGTGTGGTGTTAGGGTTTAGGCCTTCTCTCATAGTATAAGAAGAGGCTCTTATGAGCTCTTCAAGGTGGAAATTTTGTGCTGGAGTTACTCTGTAGAAATTGTATCAAGCTTTGCTTGGATTTGATTAATAAGAATTTCAATTTTGGAGGTCTATGAGCTCTTTGCATGTGGTAAATATTTCATGGTTGAGGTGATACTACTTTTAACCCATTACTTTTAAATACTTTGAATGAGATCAGTTTCTTTGTTAAGCTCAAGAGGGCTACTGTTGGCACAGTAGAGTAATCGTTTGTAGTTTCAAATAGATTATTTATGCAAAGTAGGTTATAATCTTGATGAATATGAGTAGTTAGTTATACGTAATATTGATCTTGGTTGAACTATCTTAGCATACTTTTCATCTGATATGATCTCACTTGTATTTGAGTTTTGGTATTATCAGGGTTCACGGGTTGAAGAATGGTGTGAGTTTAGCTACATCTAGCCCAAGCTTCAAGCAACCGGTTGTTTAACACTTTGTGATTGCAGGGCCTACAAGGATTGTGTTCTTCTCATACGAAAGAAAGCCGGGATTCTCCCTCCATCTCTTGTGTTCCATCCACAAGAAACTTCCTTCTCTACCTTTCTCTTTACTTTTTTGCATTGCTCAAAAAGTAGATCCACTCTTTCAATACTCATGTTTAGATCTGTCTTTTAGGGCATTGTTAGATCTAATATCATTCATTAGATCAAGGGAAAAGTTTGTTCTTTGCATGTAAAATTTTCAAAAAATTTCTAAGTACAAAATTTTCCAAATTTTTTTTATTTTTGCATTGTCTTTTCCATCATCTTTTAGTATTGTTTGCTTGCTGATTTTTTACTTTTGTGATAGGTATAGCGAAAGTGCTAGCGAAAAATTGAAGATACAAGCTAAAAAGACTCATAATCCCCCTTTCTTCTTTCCCCTTTCTACAGCTCGCTCCGGAAGCCTTCCAAGGATATGAAAAGAAACAAAAAAGGCATCAAAGGAAAGGCATTGTAAAAAAATAATAAAAGAGGAAGTGGGATAACGGCTCCCACACCCCACTTCCGCCATTTGGGGGAATCCTGTATCGCCATTGTTCATATTTCAAGTTTTTCTTTACTTTGCTTTATACCTACAAATAAATAAAATGATGAAAGTAGAATAGGGATAATTAGTTTCATTTGGTTAAAAAGTTTAAGTTAGATTTTGTAATATCCCAAACTGATATTTTCCTATTTATGTGTATACTGTAGATGGCTAATAGACTTACTCCTTAATCAAATAGGAAAGCAAACTTCGAACATTGCATGCATGCAGTTGCATGCAAATATGTGCCCTAGAAAAATACTGAGATGCTATAAAATAGGAGAAATCAATGCATGTACATACCAGTATATAGATCAGCTGATGGTGAAGAGACTGGTCCCAACATGCAAGCATGTTGCCGGAGGAATAAGGAGATACACCAAATCGTCCTCCACAGGTGAATGCGCCCTCCTCTCAAACTGTATAAGATCCAGAATAATAAATAAGCTGCTGCTGGAAGCCCGGATGATGTGCACTAGGGTTATAATACCCCTTTGATGATGATGGAAGCAGCATGCGGAAGTTCTGAACCCTGTAGGTAGGAAAATGAATTACTTTGTCTCTAATCAAGGTGACACGGTGTGACGGTGAAACCCTCTAGCTGGATGAACAAACAACCTCCCGGAATAACTGTTGAATGTAACCTGATGATGAACTAGTGCTGAACCTGGATGATCCAACCTGATGATGAACTAGGGCAGATAGATTTCGCTACCGAAATACACCTGTTAGCTGAGCATGCGCTCAACCCCAACTTAGCTCACCGAGCTCTCCAATTCAACTCCACAAATCAATTATCACATAAGTGACTTCTCCATTCACTTTATCTTTCTTTTATAACTTTCAACTGTGGAAACCCTAACTTTTGACCTAACTAGGTCACTTTATCTTGTAATTTGCAGTTGACTTGCATGCATGCGCAAACCCTAACTTTTGACCTAATTAGGTCACCTTATCTTCTAATTTGCAGTTGCATGCGCATGGAGACTTAATCGAGTGCATGCATCATTAAATAATGCCCGGATGTCATGCATGTAGGTGGCCTTTGGCTCTAGTGGCCCTCTTCGACCCAATGGTGATATAATATTAATGCCCTAGATCTTCTATATATGGCATCAGTCTTCGACTGATTCCTTGACTGTCAGTACCCGCTCGAACCTATAGGAATCACATAGGTTAGCAGGTTGGTCCTCAAATGCCTAAGCAGAAGAGGACATTATAGTCCTCCTTGCTCAAATTTGCTTCTCCTCAAGCAGTTGTAAAGCTGGGTGCTGTAATACCTGTTCTGCCTCCCAAGTAGCCTCCTCTATAGGCAGATCTTTCCACTGAACCAGGTAATCTGTGATGATTATGTTCCTCAGTTTCCAATCTTGCACCTCTAGGATGCGCTCCGGAATCAGAACCAATTGCCCCTCGTCATCAAGGGGAGGCAGCTCGAAATATGTAACAATCTATTGACCAACCACCTTCTTGAGATTGGAGACATGAAATACATTGTGAATCTTGCTCTCAGGGGGTAGTTCTAGCTCATATGCTACCTCTCCGACCTTCCAAATTATCTTGTATGGACCATGGAAACGAGGTTGGAGTTTTTTTGCTCCTTTCTTTTTAAGAGATGACTGTGGGTAAGGCTGGAGGTGTAAATAAACGAAGTCTCCCACCTCAAAACTGCGCTCAACTCTGTGCCTGTCTGCATATATCTTCTATTGATTCTGAGCAGCCTGTATGTTCTCCCTGAGAATCTTGAGGATATCTTGACCCTCCTGAATCCACTCCTTGGCTTTGGGGGCCCTGGTATCGCCAAATATACGGTCTGCAAAAGTGGAAGCATCATACCCATACAGGGCTCGAAAAGGGGTCATCCTAATGGTCATATTGTAGGTGGTGTTGTAACAATGTTCACCCAAGTGTAACCATTTGATCCATGTCCTTTGCTGACCTGATACGTAATTTCTCAAGTATCCCTCAATCCATTTATTAACAATCTCTGTCTGTCCGTCACTCTGTGGATGATAACTTGTGGTCATGGCTAACTCGGTCCCCACTAACTGGAAAAGCTCTTGCCAAAAGGCTCCTGTGAATTTGTTGTCCCTATCACTGACAATGGTCTTGGGTAACCCATGGAGTCTAAATACCTCTCTGAAAAATAGTTCTGCTACCTGTGCTGCTGAATAATATGATGATATGGCAAAGAAGTGAGCAAACTTAGTCAATCTGTCCACTACTACGTACAAGCAATCTCTGCCTTGGACCTTGGGCAGCCCAGTAATGAAGTCCATAGAAATGCTCTCCCATTTATGCTCGGGAATAGGTAAGGGATGTAGTAAACCAGCTGGGTGGATGTGCTCTATTTTGTTTTGTTGGCACAAACTGCACTCCCTCACATGTTGTATCACATCTTTCTTGAGGCCCTTCCATGAGAACCTTTCTCTAATCTGTCTGTAGGTCTTGAGAAACCCCTGATGCCCTGCTAATGGTGAATCGTGCGATGCATGTAAGATTTTCTTCTTGAGGGGAGACTCTGGAACCAAGAAGATTCTGTTTTTGTAGTATATGATATCATCAATGACCCTGTACCTGTCAGCCTGAATCTATCCATCCAATAGCTCGCAAGCAAACTTATCCTTGGAGTACTCAACCAAAAGATGAGACCTCCAATCTGATGAGATGCTCATAAGGGTTAAAGTAGCTGGTCGTCTAGAAAGTGCATCAGCCACTACATTGCTCTTCCCCTTTATGTACTCAATCTCGAAGTCATAAGCTTGAATTTTACTTACCCATTTTTGTTGTCTCTCGTTTAGCTCTTTCTACTCTAGGAAGTATTTCAGGCTGTTGTGATCTGTCTTAACCTTGAACCTGGCACCTACTAAGTACTGCCTGAACTTGGTTAGCGCATGGAGGATAGCTAACATCTTTTTGTCATATATCGAATAGTGGCACTCATAGTCTTTGAGCTTCCTACTCTCAAATGCAATGGGGTGGTTGTTCTGCATCAAAACTGCCCCAATTCCCTCTCCTGAAGCATCACATTCTAACACAAAGGATTGAGAAAAGTCTGGTAAAGCTAATACTGGGCATGAACTCATTACCTCCTTCATTTTCTCGAATGTTTGTTGTGCTGCCTCTGACCAACTAAATGCTCCCTTCTTAGTAATATCTGTGAGGGGTGCGGTCATCTGTGAGAATCCACTGACATACCTCCTGTAGTAGGTGCAAAGGCCCAAAAAGCCCCTTAGTTCTGTCACATTTTTAGGT
Source organism: Pseudotsuga menziesii (assembly GCA_001517045.1). Taxonomy (NCBI): domain Eukaryota; kingdom Viridiplantae; phylum Streptophyta; class Pinopsida; order Pinales; family Pinaceae; genus Pseudotsuga; species Pseudotsuga menziesii. The sequence continues at coordinate 165,541 of LPNX010229580.1, forward strand.
GTAGGCCAATCCAAAATTACCCGAATCTTCTCTAAGTGCACCTGGACCCCATTGGCCCCTATCACATGTCCTAAGTACAACATCTCCTGCATGCCGAACTCACACTTGGACATTTTGGCATATAGTGACTGCTCCTGTAGAATACCAAGTACTTCATCAAGATGTCTCAAATGTTCTTTCCAAGTCCAATTGTATATCAATATGTCGTCGAAGAATACCAGAATATATTTACGCAACTGTGTCTTAAAGATATGGTTCATGCATGATTGGAAAGTAGCTAGTGCATTAGTGAGCCCAAATGGCATCACTAGAAACTCATAATGTCCGTAGTGGCAACGGAAAGCAATCTTTGGAACATTCGGTTACTTGACCCGAATCTGATGGTACCCTGAGCGGAGATCAATTTTGGAAAAGTACTTTGCCCCCTGTAGTTCATCCATTAACTCATCAATCCTAGGGATGGGATACCTTTTCTTTATGGTCTTCTTATTGAGTGCCCTGTAATCAATGCACATGCGTAAGGTTCCATCCTTTTTCTTCACTAGCACTACTGAAGATGCAAAGGGACTGGAGCTAGGTTTGATGTATCCCAGCTTGAGTAGTTCCTTGATTGTACTCTCGATCTCATCTTTATACCTCTTGGGATGTCTGTAAGGATTGGTGATAACTACTTGGGTCCCCTCCTCTAACTCAATAATGTGCTCAAATCCCCTATCTGGAGGTCGACCTTTTGGAAGGTCTCCGAATACTACCTTGTGCTTCTGTAGTAAGGCCTCTATATCTGCTGGATGTTGTGTGGCCTCATCTGGTGGTTTCCTGAAGGTAACCATACACTCTGCAACCCACTCAATATCTCCCTGCCGGAGTACTGCCTCCATCCTGTGTGATGTCACTGCTGTGGGAGGATAGGTATTCATCCCTCTCAATACCACCTTCTGTCCTTCTGCTCCTGTAAACTCCATCTCTATGGTCTGGTAATTTTTGGAATACTTCACTATGGAATACAGCCACTGAAATCCTAGTACCACATTCATGTCAGGTACATCTACCACATAGAATGTCTCTATCACTGTATAATTCCCAAGCATTGCCTTTAATTTAGGAATCCTCTGACTACACTCCATGGTGTGACCTGCAGCTGCTACCGAAAACCCATCAAAACTCTTAGTCTGAATGTCTCTCTTTTTAACCCATGTAGCATCAATAAAGTTGTGGGATGCCCCACCATCTATTAGTACTCCCACTCTGTGGCCTTGTATGGTACCTCTGATCCGAAGAGTGTGGAATCTAGGAACCCCTGTCATGGTCGCAATGGTACCTCTTGAGGCATGTCCCTCAGCAACTGTCTTTGTTGTCTCTCCCTGCTCCTGATCCTGGTAATCCTCATCCTCCTCATTGTCGGAATAAGCCTCTATGTAGTAGGCCTTTCCTTTTCCTGAACATCTGTGACCTGGTATCCATGGTTCCTGGTAAGTGAAACAAAACTTTTTTCTTCTAAGGTCCTGTTGGGTATCATTGTCCATCCATTCTTTCTTGGGCCATGGTTTCCTTTCTTTATCTTTAATAGGAACATTGGTCCTGGGAGGAAACCTATTTTTGGGCACTGCATCCTACAAGTCTTTAGTCCGTCTGATGGCATCTGCTAGGGTGGTGGGCCTATAAGACTTGACCCATCCCTGTAAGGGTTCAGTGAGAGCCTCAGTGAAGAACATAATCAACCTGCTCTCTGATATATCTGTGACCATGACTACTATCCTCTGAAACTCAGAAATAAAAGCATCTGCACTCCCTGTCTGCTTGAGCTATGCCAGCTCCCTAAAGTGTACCTCTGGATCCTTCTGATCAAACCACTCAATGAGCCTCTGTGTAAAATCTATGTATGAGGTGATGGTGTTGAGACCCAGTGTCACTAACCCGTGGTACCACCACTCATGTGCTTCTCCGTCCAAATGCAAAGTAGCCAATTTAATGGCATCTGTCTCAATCATGGGGTTGAGCTGGAAGTATGTATCCAACTTCTGCACCTAATTCCTAGCTAGGCCACCCCGGGTGCCCTTAAAGGTAGGGATAGTCAGTTTCCCTACTGTGCGCTGTAACTCATAGTTCTGGGTGAATGGCCTATTGTAAGCTTTGGGTTTGTTCTTACTTTTAAAGTGGCAGAAGTCAATGAAGGTCATGGCTGAATGGAAGTCCTCTCCTAAAGCCCTATATTCTCTCAGATAGGCACTCATGGGTTCTTCTAGTTCTGCTTGTGCTAGAGGCACTGCAGCTTGACTATCTAAGAATTGAGGCATTGTAGGTCGAAAAGGCTTGTATATATGGGGATGGCTCTGCATGTTGGTATATAAGTACTCCCTACTACTGCTGGTGGATACCCTATCACTGTTGGGAAATAAGAGACTATGTGGGGTGGGCCCATTCTTCTCAGTCATTTGCTTGAAGGTGCTCATCATTTCTTTTTTCCCGGTGGTGAGTTCTTTTATGGCTTATAAGAGACTATTGAGAGCTATTTTATCATCATCAACCATTGTTTCTTTGCCTTTTTCAAACTGATACTCTCTGTTCCCCAAATCTATATCCTCTAACTCCTCTTCTCCATCGCTATACCTTTGTCTCCTATGAGTAATGTTGTATGGGTCTCCTGGATTCATTTATAATTTTTGCATGCCCACAGCTGGCAAGACTGATGACATATAATATTTCAGACTAAAAATGTAAATCAAATGTAACCACAGTACCTCCACTTTATATGAATAACAACAGCAATACAAGGAGAAATCAGGCCTGGAATATATGGTCCCTTGTGTAAAGTTTTGGCAGCCTCATAAGAATCAAACTTGAGAGAGGATTTTGCTATAACCAGCATACCACTGATTGTAAGGACAAATCTCAGTCAGTTCATCAGGTGGCTAAATTTGCACAATCTGCATCATTCAGTTGCGGTTTAGCATCTCTATGTAACTCTCAAGTTGAAGATAACAAAAGTACAAAGGATAGTTCAGCCTCTACTTCTGATGTCAAGTCATCTTATTTCAGTCATACAAATGGCCGACATGTCAGACATCATGTCTTTTCTCCTGGGCACAAGGTTTCTTCTGGGAGGGTAGATAAGAATAGCAATTCAAATGGTCTGGCAAATGTTTTTGGAAATGAGCTTGGTTATATCAGTCATGCAAGACAAAATAAATTTAAAAGAAATGATAACCACTCTTTTGTTGCTCGCAACAGAACCAGAAATCATGGGTTTTCATCAGGGCATGAGATTCTTCTTTCAAGCCTAAGAATTGCTTAATCACTAAAGACAAACATTGGAAGTTTCTTAGCAATAAGATGTCAAGATAGCCACACTACCATGTATTATCCACAAAGTACCTACACAAGACACAATGCTCATATCGACCATTGTGAGAACAACGGACGCTTTGCTTTCTCAGACTATGATGACGACCCCCAATTGCACACCCATCAATGCTCATGCCTGTAACTAGTTTGAATCGGATGCATAGATCGAAAAGGCCTAGAAGTAACAGAAGATGTTCCTCACTGATGTAATCTGTTATCTCTATCATGAGATGCCTTTCTTAAGAAATAGAATTAATTTCAAGTCTCTTGAAGAAGATGCTAAATGGAAGGAAGCATTTAATCGGTTGCAATTGAGCTAGCCGAACATGTACATTCATCAAGCTCTATCTATATGTATCCCACAGCGACTTCAGGCTCTATTAGCTCTTCACGTTCAAGAGTTTCTCTGCTTGCTCGAATATATAAAAAACTTGGAACCTGGCAGTGGGCACTAACGCCTCTATTGGATGAAGACTCGATACCTAAGATTCTTATTGCATATCAAAATGCCACTGAAATTTCTGAAAAATGGTCAAAAGCATGCGCAGCTCCTTCGATTATCTCTTTTTTAGGTAAAAAATGGCTAGACTTGTATTCTTCAAACTCGAAATCGAATCTTTCACAGGTATACACTCGATCCCAACAAGATTCACTTTTGACTGTTCTTTTTCCTGAGATAATTACTAACAATAATCTGCTTCGAATCCTCCAATTTTCACTCGATTGAGCTGTAGATCGTCGGGTTCCTATGACCTGCGAGACTAAAATCAGGACAATCGTTTCTCTTCAACGTATGCTGGAGAAAGACGAGCAAGAGAGTCGCGCTTCACAGTGCTTCTACCAAGCCTCATAGTGCTCAAAACTCACGGCCCTAATCGAAATTCGTGTGATTAGCAAAAATGGGTGAACTCAGTCTAGATGTGTCCTTGGTCTTCCCTCTAATCCATAGCCCAATAGAATGAGGAAATGCAGCCTCGGTCTATAAAATTCAACTCCCTCAATGAAATGGAAACCCTCAATAGATTCCCACTCAGGCTGGCAGGAAAACCAGCTCTGATACCACTGTAATATTCCAAACTGATATTTTCTTGTTTATGGGTATACTGTAGAATCAAATAGGAAAGCAAACCCCGAACTTTGCATGCATGCAGTTGCATGCAAATATGTGCCCTAGAAAAATACGGAGATGCTATAAAATAGGAGAAATCATGCATGTACATACCAGTATATAGATCAAATAAATAAGCTGCTGTTGGGAGCCTGGATGATGTGCTTGCTTTGTCTCTGATCACGGTGACACAGTGTGACGGTGAAACCCTCTAATTGAATGAATAATCAACCTCCCGGAATAACTGCTGAATGTAACCTGATGATGAACTAGTGCTGAACCTGTATGATCCAACCTGATGATGAACTACGGCAGATAGATTTCACTGCCGAAATACACCAATTAGCTAAGCATGCACTCAACCACAACTTAGCTCGTCGAGCTCTCCCATTCGACTCCACAAATCAACTATCACATAAATGTCTTCTCCGTTCCCTTTATCTTTCTTTTATAACTTTCAACTGCAAAAACCCTAACTTTTGACCTAATTAGGTCAGTTTAACTTCTAATTTGTAGTTGACTTGCATGCATGTGCATGGAGACTTAATCGGGTGCATGCATCATTAAATAATGCTCAAATGTCATGCATGCAGGTGGCCTTTGGCTTTGGTGGCCCTCTTCGACCCAATGGCGATATAATATTGATTCCCTAGATCTTTTGTAGATGGCATCAGTCTTTAGTTGATTCCCTGACTGTCAGTACTCGCTCGAACCCACAGGAATCACATAGGTTAGCGGGTTGGTCCTCAATGCCTAGGCAAAAGAGGACATTACATGGATACCCTATCACTGTTGGGAAATAAGGGACTGTGTGGGGTGGGCCCATTCTTCTCAGTCATTTGCCTGAAGGTGCTCATCATTTCTTTTTTCCCAGTGGTGAGTTCTTTTATGGCTGATATGAGACTATTGAAGGCTATTTTATCATCATCGGCCATTGTTTCTTTGCCTTTTTCAAACCGATACTCTCTGTTCCCCAAATCTATGTCCTCTAACTCCTCTTATGTGTCTCTATACCTCTGTCTCCTGTGAATAATGTTGTATGGGTCTCCTGGATTCATTTATAATTTTTGCATGCCCACAGCTGGCAAGGAAAATAGCTATGATACCACTGTAATATCCGAAACTGATATTTTCCTGTTTATGTGTATATTGTAGATGGCTAATAGACTTACTCCTTAATCAAATAGGAAAGCAAACCCCGAACTTTGCATGCATGCAGTTGCATGCAAATATGTGCCCTAGAAAAATACTGAGATGCTATAAAATAGGAGAAATCAATGCATGTACATACCAGTATATAGATCAGCTGATGGTGAAGAGACTGGTCCCAGCATGCAAGGATTCTGTCGGAGGAATAAGGAGATACACCAAATCGTCCTCCACAGGTGAATGCGCCCTCCTCTCAAACTGTATAAGATTCAGAATAATAAATAAGCTGCTGCTGGAAGCTCGGATGATGTGCACTAGGGTTATAACACCCCTCTGATGATGATGGAAGCAGCATGCGAAAGTTCTGAACCCTGTAGGTAGAAAAACGAATTGCTTTGTCTCTGATCACGGTGACACGGTGTGATGGTGAAACCCTCTGGCTGGATGAATAATCAACCTCCTGGAATAACTGTTGAATGTAACCTGATGATGAACTAGTGCTAAACCTGGATGATCCAACCCGATGATGAACTAAGGCAGATAGATTTCATTGCCGAAATACACCAGTTAGCTGAGCATGCGCTCAACCCCAACTTAGCTCTCCGAGCTCTCCAATTCAACTCCACAAATCAATTATCCCATAAGTGACTTCTCCATTCACTTTATCTTTCTTTGATAGCTTTCAACTGCGGAAACCCTAACTTTTGACCTAATTAGGTCACTTTATCTTCTAATTTGCAGTTGACTTGCATGCATGCGCAAACCCTAACTTTTGACCTAATTAGGTCACTTTATCTTCTAATCTGTAGTTGACTTGCATGCATGCGCATGGAGACTTAATCGGGTGCATGCATCATTAAATAATGCCCGGATGTCATGCATGCAGGTGGTCTTTGGCTCTAGTGGCCCTCTTCAACCCAATGGTGATATAATATTGATGCCCTAGATCTTCTATATATGGCATCAGTCTTCGGCTGATTCTTTGACTGTCAGTACTAGCTCGAACCTATAGGAATCACATAGGTTAGCGGGTTGGTCCTCAAATGCCTAAGCGGAAGAGGACATTACAGATTTGATTTCATTAGCCTATTCTCGTTAGTTTCCTCTTATGCAATCTACTTTCATGCTAGATTAGGTTTGATTTCATGTTTGCTTACACAAAAGTCTTCAGAAAAGAATTTGTTTTTGATTAATTGCTAGTTAGTTGCGTTTATTTCATTTAAAAGTTTAAATAAAAAAAGAATCAAAATCTCTTGAATCTCACCATAAGGTGGATCAAGAGTGCTCTCTATCGGAGAGTTGCTTTTGTTATCTTGGTTTTGTTTTACTTACCCCCATGCTCTCCCGATTAAGGCCTAAAAACGTGAAAGAGATTCTTGGGTAGATTAGTTCTTGTAATTTTTCTCGAGTTTAATTAAGTAATTGCTAAAGTCTCTTGAACTTCCCATAACCTAAGTCAAGAGCACTCTCTATCGGAGAGCATTCCCACTGCATATCCTTGCATCAAGCGTATAGTTTAGCTAAGACTCTTGAACTTCTGTCATAAGACAAAGTCAAGAGCGCTCTCTGTCGGAGGGTTCTAATTAATTTACTTAATAAACTTTTGCAACTCACATTCCCCTAATTACTTTACTTCGTTGATTATCCTTCACCTAGTATGCTCTGCCGACTTTCAAGTTGGGCTTGTACTCAGAACAGTGAACGGACTTGCTAAGTTAGCAAATAAAAACACAATAAAACTTAACCCCATAACCAATGCACCAGCGTTGTAGAAAGTTTCCCAAGTCATTCCTAGTAAGGGCGCCGAAACTCCCCGCTATCTAGAGTCTCAGCTAGCTGGTCAATCTTCGCGAAACCAGCCTGGGATACTAGGTGAGTTGTCATGTCTCGAACGGAGTAGCTTGAAAGATTTTCCCGGTCGATCTCTTGATACCTTTCGCTGAAACCCTAAGCAAGATCATCTAAAAACTTTAAAATTAACCAAGATTAAGTGCAATAAACATTCACTGGCATTATTTTGAGGTTCACATCATCTTTACGCCTGAAGCATCTCTGATAAGTTGACTCCATAGGCACTGGTTCTTTCTTTTACGCAATATTGATAATCTAGGCCGTTTGTCCATTGGATATTTTGATTAAAAGTTTATATCTGTGAATGCTTTATCATTTCGTGAGTTCCCAAATTATTGTCTATCTTCTAATTCTTGTGATAGCAACGTGGATTGCTTTGTCTTGTGTTCAAAATTCATAATAAATAAACATATCTCATCATAATAACTCCTAAACAACACCCATCCACATCCGAAACCATTAAAAACACTTAAACAACTTAAGAGCCATAGAAACTCTTTTGTAGGGACTACCCCCCTTGGCTTCGTTAGGAGTTAGCCTAAACGGAGGAGCTAGGAGTTACCCATACAATTTACTAAATTGGTGCTCTACATTTTACCAGTTACATGATTTAATTCTTGCAGTTCTTGTTGTGTTGTAACAAGTTCTTGTCTTGATGCAACAAGAGTGAAAACAACTCTTTGGCTATATGTGCAGCCTCTAAATGTGTTTATTCTAGACTGGAAATTTCTCCTCAAGCAATTTGGGTTGCATAAGAAGAAGGTTCTCATATGCATCCCACTCAAGGATGTTGGGAGATGGAAGCACAATTTTCAAAAGCTTTTGGTAGCGTTTTTATAAAATACATATTTTAATATATTTTGATGTATCTATAATAATAATAACAACATGCATAGTGTCTAAATAGTTGTAGAAAATATAAAAGCATAGATCTAAAAATTTTGTATACAAATATTATAAGTCATTCAACAAGTTAACCAGACTCGTTTAACGAACCTGTTGATAAGTCCTCATGTAATAATGTCTATGATACACAATACAATATTATCAATCCTCAGTTCATTTACCTCATGGATCCTGTTAATGAATCCCCTTCTGAAGGAAATTTTTACTTTGATCTTAGGGGTTGAGGATGCCCCCAAGACAAGATTGAATCTCTTCATGCAAGGCACTCTACTCCAAAATATGTAGAAAACTCCTCAAGCAATGTGCTCTTAACCCCAAAAGACCTTTTCAAAGATGAAATATGCCTCTAGATACATAGAAGTGCCTCCAACAAGGTAGGAGTGCCCTAATTTGATATCTGACCGGGGTTAAGGTCCACATGGTAACCTTACTGGGTTGGCACGCATCGAAAAGGTATGTAATCGACCTTGAATTATGTGCCATGTGTGACCTACGTCCTTAAGCAACCTCTCCAAGGTGAATGATTTTCCTCCATAGTAGTGTATACCATGTCTTAAGTCATGTGCATCATGTAAGGCCTCCTTTAAATTTTCCTTCAATACACAAGGCTAATTTAGGAATGATGCCCACTGTCACCACCACAATTGTTCCTCTCTCTTTTTATTGGTTCTTTTTCAGCACAGGGGGAATCCCTAAAATAAGATCACTAATATGCCCTTTAAATGCAAATCCAAGAATCAAACTAATGACATGATGTGTCTAAAGGTTTTTCAGTATATAAGTGGTGGCATTCAAGCAGACTAGTGCCTTATATACAGGAAAATGCAATTAGGATAATAAAGAACTTGAAGATGTATGTATAAAGTGCAGTAAAGTTGCTTATGGCAAACTGTACCAGCAATAAATGAAATGCTCATAAATGATCCAATTCAGGGGTGAGCTATTGTTGTATGACATGCTAAACAAGGTCATTTCAACCTTGAAGTATCAAAGTTATGAATGAAATTGCAGCGGATTCACAAAGAAAAACATATCTACCAAAAATCAGAGTAAATTGATGCACAATTTTTGAAATTAAAGACAAATGGCTGTCGGTGAAAATGGAGTTTTTCTACCAAATGAAAAATCGATTTTGGATGAAATTTTGTTTGCTTGTTCCCTTCAAAATAGTATATCTCCATACCAAAAATCAGAGTAAATGGATGCACCAATATCGAGATAAAAGACAAATGGTTGTAGGTGACAATGGAGTTTTTCTCCCAAATGACAAATCAGTTTTGGCTGAATTTTTGTGTGCTTGTTCCCTTCAATATAGTACATCTCCACACCAAAAATCAGAGTAAATAGATGCACTTATATCGAGAAAAAAACAAATTGGCTGTAGGTTACGGTGGTCAATTTCTCCAAATCCATGCAATGGAGTGAAGTGAAATTTATCTAGGTTGTTCATCTCAGTACAATGCTTATTCATGCCAAATTTCATCTGATATGGATGAGCAATTTTTGTGATATGTCAATTTCAAGTTTTTGACAAATCAATTGCTAAAAAATTAGTCAATCTACATTTTGAGGTTTCATATGCCATTTGGGGTTTTAAAGTCAGCTCTCATATCTATTTTAATTCTTTATATCAGTATATTGATGGACATAAACCATTGGTAAAAAATGGACAGTTGAGTAGCCAACACACTTTCATTTGCCAAGGCTTTGAAAGCTATTAACTCCTATAAAAAGGGTGGTTATGTTACAACAAACACATGTGATAGGTTATCAATAAAGCCAACTTGAGTCCATTCATTGTTTTCATAGGCCTAATTTCAACTTCATGCTCTTGCATATGCAAAGTTCACTTGGAGCATCCATGTTCAATGGACATAAACCATTGGTAACATATGGACAGTTGAGTAGCCAACACACTTTCATTTTCCAAGGCTTTGAAAGCTATTAACTTGTATAAAAAGGGTGTTTATAACTTTATGTTACAACAAACACATGTGATAGGTTATCAATAAAGCCAACTTGATTCCATTCATTGTTTTCATAGGCCTGATTTCACTTTCATGCTCTTGCATATGCAAAGTTCACTTGGAGCATCTACTATAATTCAAATCTATTTGATTCAATGTAGCAACTAAGGGGGGTGTAGGTACAAAAACCTAATCTTTGTGACCTTAGATATAATGTCAAAATAGTTCCAAATATTATTAAAATAGAAGCCATGTTTTTATACTTCAAAATGGTTCAACACTTGTGTTTTACATTCTTTCCCACAAAAGAAATCAATTTCAAGTTTCCTTCATGAACTTTCTGCAATAAAAATGCAAAAATTATGTCCTGATAAATGTTTGTGTATATAAATGAAAGTGCCTTGAATAATCCAAAACAATAAAGAAAGTTTGAAAGGTGATAGAAAGTTTAATAGAATGGAATGCTTTTGTATATAAATGAAAGTGCCTTGAATAATCCAAAACAATAAAGAAAGTTTGAAAGGTGATAGAAAGTTTAATAGAATGGAATGCTTTTGTATATAAATGAAAGTGCCTTGAATAATCCAAAACAATAAAGAAAGTTTGAAAGGTGCTAGAAAGTTTAATAGAATGGAATGCTTTAAATATTGGTATGTCCCATTAGTTGATTTAGGGTGTATGTCAAATGGAAGGAACTTAGGGTTAGGGTGTAATACTTCCAATTAAGGCATTGTTGTGCATGTGTCCAGATTTATTGTACCATCGAGTCTATAAAGGAGAAGGCAGAGGTGTAGGTTTTATTCATTTAGTTTTTCAAAGTAGTAAGCATGTAAAGAAATCCAACCTTCAGTTTCCTTACTAACAGATTGGCCATTGTACTCTTTGAAGAAGCAACACAAAATTCCTCATGTAATAATGTCCATGATACACAATACAATATTATCAATCCTCAGTTCATTTACCTCGTGGATCCTGTTAATGAATCCCCTTCTAAAGGAAATTTTGACTTTGATCTTAGGGGTTGAGGATGCCCCCAAGACAACATGGAATCTCTTTATGCAAGGAACTCTACTCCAAAATATGTAGAAAATTTCCTCAAACAATATGCTCTTACTGGGGTTAAGGTCCACATGGTAACCCTCCTGGGCTAGCACTCATCGAAAATGTATGTAATCAACCTTGATTTTTGTGCCATGTGTGACCTACGTCCCTAAGCAACCTCTCCAAGGTGAATGATTTTCCTCCATAGTAGTGTATACCATGTCTTAGGTCATGTGCATCATGTAAGGCCTCCTTTAAATCTTCCTTCAATACACAAGGCTAACTTAGGAATGCTGCCCATTGTCACCACCACAATTGTTCCTCTCTCTCTTTGCTGGTTCTTTTCCAGCACAAGGGGAATCCCTAAAATAAGATCACTAATATGCCCTTTAAATGCAAATCCAAGAATCAAATTAATGACATGATGTGTCTAAAGGTTTTTCAGTATATAAGTGGTGGCATTCAAGCAGACTAGTGTCTTATATACAGGCCAATGCAATTAGGGCAATAAAGAACTTGAAGATGCATGTAGAAAGTGCAGTAAAGTTGCTTATGGCAAACGCTACCAAAAATAAATGAAATGCTCATAAATGATCCAATTTAGGGGTGAGCTATTGTTGTATGGCATGCTGAACAAGGTCATTTCAACCTTGAAGTATCAAAGTTATGAACGAAATTGCAGCGGATTCACAAAGAACAACATATCTACCAAAAATCAGAGGAAATTGATGCACAATTTTTGAAATTAAAGACAAATGGCTGTAGGTGAAAATGGAGTTTTTATACCAAATGAAAAATCGATTTTGGATGAAATTTTGTGTGATTTTTCCCTTCAAAATAGTACATCTCCACACAAAAAATCAGAGTAAATGGATGCACCAATATCGAGATAAAAGACAAATGGCTGTAGGTGACAATGGAGTTTTCTCCCAAATAACATATCAGTTTGGGCTGAAATTTTGTGTGCTTGTTCCCTTCAATATAGTACATCTCCACACCAAACGTCAGAGTAAATGGATGCACTGATATTGAGATAAATACAAATTGGCTTTAGGTTACGGTGGTCAATTTCTCCAAATCCATGCAAAGGAGTGACATGAAATTTATAGAGGTTGTTCATCTCAGTACAATGCTTATTCATGCCAAATTTCATGTGATTTGGATGAGCCATTTTTGAGATATGTCAATTTCAAGTTTTGACAATTGACTGCTAAAAAATTAGTCATTCTACATTTTGAGATTTCATATGCCATTTGGTGTTTTAAAGTCAGCTCTCATATCTATTTTAATTCTTTATATCAGTATATTGATGGATATAAACCATTGGTAAAAAATGGACAGTTGAGTAGCCAACACACTTTCATTTGCCAAGGCTTTGAAAGCTATTAACTCCTATAAAAGGGGTGGTTATGTTACAACAAACACATGTGATAGGCTATCAATAAATCCAACTTGAAGCCATGTTTTTATCCTTCAAAATGGTTCAACTATTGTGTTTTACATTCTTTCCCACGAAAGAAATCAATTTTAAGTTTCCTTCATCATCCTTCTACAATAAAAATGCAAAAAATATGTCCTCATAAATGTTTGTGTATATAAATGAAAGTGCCTTGAATAATCCAAAACAATAAAGAAAGTTTGAAAGGTGATAGAAAGTTTAATAGAATGGAATGCTTCTGTATATAAATGAAAGTGCCTTGAATAATCCAAAACAATAAATAAAGTTTGAAAGGTGATAGAAAGTTAAATAGAATGGAATGCTTCAAATATTGGTATGTCCCATTAGTTGATTTAGGGTGTATGTCAAATAGAAGGAACTTAGGGTTAGGGTGTAATACTTCTAGTTAAGGCATTGTTGTGCATGTGTCTAGATTCATTTTAGCATCTAGTCTATGAAGGAGAAGGCAGAGGTGTAGGTTTTATTCATTTTGTTTTTCAAAGTAGGAAGCATATAAAGAAATCCAAAGTCACTGGGACTCGAGTTTGGAGGGCCCGTTCCATCTCATTTGAAACCCAAAGCTCTGCTCCCCTGTTCAAACAAAGCTCTGCCAGTGGTTCAAACAACGTGAAAGGCTTGGTTGCAGTTTGACTTGACAGCGAGTGGTTCAAACAGCGTGGAAGAACATTTTCAGATTAATCAAGATTAGCAAAATTTACCTGTATGTTTTTTTATTCATTCAAAATTGATGTTTCTTTTTTAAGGATGGGTTATCTTTTCTAAAATGCATAAAAATGTAAATACCACTGATACAAAAAAAAAAATTGAAATTCAGAAAATCTATTCTACTTTTTTAAATTCAAATTATTTTTTTAAATTCTGAGCTTAACCATTTCCTCTATTAGTTATTAATAATTGTTGTGTTACTTTTCTATGATCCAACCATCTTTTCCAAAATGAAGAAATTTGACAGTGAAACTACAACTAATACCATAAAAAGATAACGCTCCCTAGCCGGTGTCAACAATATTGATAATAGAAGAGATAAGGTTGATGGCGTAAAGGCTTACATATCAATTTAGTCATCTAAGTTATAATCTACAAAATTGTTGAGGAGAATTTTTTAGGTAATCTACAAAATTGTTGAGTTGTAATCTACAATAATCGTGTCTTGAATTTGTTATGTGATTGTTAGGTAATTATTAGATAATTATATGATGGCTTTCATTTGTGTTTTAATAGATTATTGTGACTTTTATACTACATTGTCTATAGTTCTTATTTAAAAAAAAAATTTCAATATTTAGTTTAATTACATTAGCTAAGAAAAACTTGTCATCCATTCAGTTACTAGCATTGAAATCAATGTCTATTGTTACAATTTTTATAAGAAATTTCAATTCTCAAATTTTCAAAGCTAACAAATCATCCCTCCTCTAAACCATCAGGCATGATTGTATGAACTCATGTTTGAATCCCTCACTCCCTCACTGCCTTGTAGTGCATGGAACCATCCATAAGTCCAATCAACTAATTCAACCATTATGTGAAGGATGCATGTTTTTTTACAGAAATGAACTACTCTTGACTTGCGTTGTGTTTAAACCTCCAAGTAGCACTTAACATTATTCTCTTTCTCTTAAAGTGTTAGGTCTATTGTATGGTTAACAAAATGCCTCCCATTTTATAATCGTTTGAGTTGTGCTTATTTATCTTATGGGGAAAGTGTGATCGGATTTCTTCAAGAGAAAACTCCATATAATGTGAAAAGAATGGTAGGATCCCAGCTTTACCTTTGTAGGATCCGATGTAAGATTGGAAATGTTAATCATGCAAGATAATTGTTGACAGGAGATGTCTGTACAAATAAAAGTTCTTTTCAGCAGTTTATAACAAAAGTATCCAATGGTTTATTTCCAGTAATGGTTATGTTTGAGTATAATTGAGATTCTAATATTTTGCTTTATCAACACATTTTTCATTGTAAACTTCAAAGAGTAATAACTTTCACCCATGGGAATATTTTGCAGGCATCGGTACAAAATGGCCAAGCGATACAAATGGGAGATGATCATGGATCTTGAGGTTCAAGACATGAAAGTCATGATCATGTTTTCTAGTAAAGACTTAGTTTGGTCTGAAATTCATCGAGAAAACTGAGCATTGATCGCGTGGCTTTAGTTCCTTCACATAGAGTTGTAGACTTTATCAAAGGGGAGGAAGGAAACCCTGCAACTCCATGTACTTTTGTATGAAAACATAATAATAAACCAGCAAAAAGGGCCAGTGTTGCTTTGCAATATGAACTGTAAGAATTTCAAAAGTGCATTATGTATATGTTGGCATTGGAATTGCGTTTTCCACTCGTATGTACTAACATCTCCAATTTTTTGGTGTAGTTATCATTGCTCATTTCGCCCAGAGGACAAAAGAGGTGAGCAATCCACTAAACGTAGGACCTCATTTGTGCAGAAGAGGGGCTGCTAATGTCATTTCATTGTGAAGGTGATGGTTGATAATCCCGATATAGAAATATTCACTTACAACATGTATGAGCATGAAGATGGGGAAGGATGGCCTTGTCATGGCCAACATGACACTTCAGGTGATGCCAGGACCTTACATAGGCCAAGGCTTTCAAGGGACATTGTAGCCTATGTAGAGAGTTGTTTCTCTTTGGGAGTGCCCATTGATACAGTTTATAATACCACATCTAGAGACATGTTGACATGGATGCTGTAACTCGAGATAGGGATTTCTTCCTATCCAGGAAGGATATTGTAAACATATACAATCGGTTGTCGAAGGGAAATTATCAACTCCACCAAAAGGATGAAATGAGTGTAAATCTTTGGTATCACAAGCATCGTGAAGATTTCTTCTTTTACCAAAAGCCCAATGGTGTAGACGCCCCTTTTACAATGGAAATCCAAACATAGTGGATGTTAGACACAATGGTGAAGTTATCCCATAATAGCTTAATAGCTATGGATTCTACATTCAGTACTAATAAGTATGGGGTAAGTCAAATGTCAATTATTGATTTAGCATACCTTCTTAAGTTGTATCCGTTCAATATTATTGATGAGTACTTACTTTTTACTTTGTGTTCTTTGAATATGAAGTACCAACTATATACACTTTGTGTTTGTTCTTGTTGTGTTGTAACAAGTTCTTGTCTTGATGCAACAAGAGTGAAAACAAGTTGTTGGTTGGATGTGCAGCCTCTAAATGTGTTCATTCTAGACTGGAAATTTCTCCTCAAGAAATTTGGGTTGCATAGGAAGAAGGTGCTCATATGCATCCCACTCAAGGATGTTGGGAGATGGAAGCACACTTTTCAAAAGCTTTTGGTAGCGTTTTTACAAAATACATATTTTAATATATTTTGATGCATATATAATAATAAAAACAACATGCATAGTGTCAAAGTAGTTGTAGAAAATATAAAAGCATAGATCTAACAATTTAGTATACAAATAATATAAGTCATCCAACGAGTTAACCAGACTCGTTTAACGAACCAGTTGATAAGTCCTCATGTAATAATGTCCATGACACACAATACAATATTTACCAAATGGATTCTGTTAATGAATACCCTTCTAAAGGAAATTTTTACTTTGATCTTAGGGGTTGAGGATGCCCCCAAGACAACATGGAATCTCTTCATGCAAGGCACTCTACTCCAAAATATGTAGAAAATTCCTCAAACAATGTGCTCTTAACCCCAAAAGACCTTTTCAAAGATGAAATATGCCTCTAGATACATAGAAGTGCCTCCAACAAGGTAGGAGTGCCCTAATTTGATATCTGACTGGGGTTAAATTCCACATGGTAACCTTACTGGGATAGCACGCATCGAAAAGGTATGTAATCGACCTTTATTAATGTGCCATGTGTGACCTACATCCTTAAGCAACCTCTCCAAGGTGAATGATTTTCCTCCATAGTAGTGTATACCATGTCTTAGGTCATGTGCATCATGTAAGGCCTCCTTTAAATTTTCTTCAATACACAAGGCTAATTTAGGAATGATGCCCACTATCACCACCACAATTGTTCCTCTCTCTTTTTATTGGTTCTTTTTCAGCACAGGGGGAATCCCTAAAATAAGATCACTAATATGCCCTTTAAATGCAAATCCAAGAATCAAACTAATGACATGATGTGTCTAAAGGTTTTTCAGTATATAAGTGGTGGCATTCAAGCAGACTAGTGCCTTATATACAAGCCAATGCAATTAGGGTAATAAAGAACTTGAAGATGTATGTATAAAGTGCAGTAAAGTTGCTTATGGCAAACCGTACCAGCAATAAATGAAATGCTCATAAATGATCCAATTCAGGGGTGAGATATTGTTGTATGACATGCTAAACAAGGTCATGTCAACCTTGAAGTATCAAAGTTATGAATGAAATTGCAGCGGATTCACAAAGAAAAACATATCTACCAAAAATCAGAGCAAATTGATGCATACTTTTTGAAATTAAAGACAAATGGCTGTGGGTGAAAATGGAGTTTTTCTACCAAATGAAAAATCAAATTTGGATGAAATTTTGTGTGGCTTGTTCCCTTCAAAATAGTATATCTCCACACCAAAAATCAGAGTAAATGGATGCACCAATATCGAGATAAAAGACAAATGGATGTAGGTGACAAAATGCCTTGAATAAGCCAAAACAATAAACAAAGTTTGAAAGGTGCTGGAAAGTTTAATAGAATGGAATGCTTCAAATATTGGTATGTCCCATTAGTTGATTTAGGGTGTATGTCAAATGGAAGGAACTTAGGGTTAGGGTGTAATACTTCCAATTAAGGCATTGTTGTGCATGTGTCCAAATTCATTGTACCACCAAGTCTATAAAGGAGAAGGCAAAGGCGTAGGTTTTATTCATTTAGTTTTTCAAAGTAGGAATCATATAAAGAAATCCAACCTTCAGTTTCCTTACTAACAGATTGGGCATTGTACTCTTTGAAGAAGCACCACAAAATTCCTCTTGTAATAATGTCCATGATACACAATACAATATTATCAATCCTCAGTTCATTTACCTTGTTGATCCTGTTAATGAATCCCCTTATAAAGGAAATTTTGACTTTGATCTTAGGGGTTGAGGATGCCCCCAAGACAACACGGAATCTCTTCATGCAAGGAACTCTACTCCAAAATATGTAGAGAATTTCCTCAAACAATATGCTCTTAATCCCAAAAGACCTTTTCAAAGATGAAATATGCCTCCAGATACATAGAAGTGCCTCCAACAAGGTAGGAGTTCCCTAATTTGATATCTGACTAGGGTTAAGGTCCACATGGTAACCCTCCTGGGCTAGCACTCATCGAAAATGTATGTAATCAACCTTGATTTATGTGCCATGTGTGACGTACGTCCCTAAGAAACCTCCCAAGCTGAATGATTTTCCTCCATAGTAGTGTATACCATGTCTTAGTTCGTGTGCATCATGTAAGGCCTCCTTTAAATCTTCCTTCAATACACAAGGCTAACTTAGGAATGCTGCCCATTGTCACCACCACAATTGTTCCTCTCTTTTTGCTGATTCTTTTCCAGCACAGGGGGAGTCCCTAAAATAAGATCACTAATATGCCCTTTAAATGCAAATCCAAGAATCAAATTAATGACATGATGTGTCTAAAGGTTTTTCAGTATATAAGTGGTGGCATTCAAGTAGACTAGTGTCTTATATACAGGCCAATGCAATTAGGGCAATAAAGAACTTGAATATGCATGTAGAAAGTGCAGTAAAGTTGCTTATGGCAAACCCTACCAGCATTAAATGAAATGCTCATAAATGATCCAATTCAGGGGCTGAGCTATTGTTGTATGGCATGCTAAACAAGTCTATGTCAAACTTGAGGGATCAAAGTTATGAACGAAATTGCAGCGGATTCACAAAGAAAACATATCTACCAAAAATCAGAGCAAATTGATGCACAAGTTTTGAAATTAAAGACAAATGGCTGTAGGTGAAAATGGAGTTTTACTACCAAATGAAAAATCTATTTTGGATGAAATTTTGTGTGCTTGTTCCCTTCAAAATAGTACATCTCCACACCAAAAATCAGAGTAAATGGATGCAGCAATATCGAGATAAAAGACAAATGGCTGTAGGTGACAATAGAGTTTTTCTCCCAAATGACATATCAGTTTTGGCTGAAATTTTGTGTGCATGTTTCCTTCAATATAGTACATCTCCACACCAAAAATCAGAGTAAATGGATTCACTGAGATCGAGATAAATACAAATTGGCTGTAGGTTACGGTGGTCAATTTCTCCAAATCCATGCAATGGAGTGACATGAAATTTATAGAGTTTGTTCATCTCAGTACAATGCTTATTAATGCCAAATTTCATGTGATTTGGATGAGCCATTTTTGATATATGTCAATTTCAAGTTTTGACAATTGACTGTTAAAAAATTAGACAATCTACATTTTGAGGTTTCATATGCCATTTGGGGTTTTAAAGTCAGCGCTCA
>LPNX010229580.1:185921-231669 GCA_001517045.1 Pseudotsuga menziesii
TTATGATAAGTCAAAAGTAACTTTTCACACTGTATTATTGAACTTGGATATTGACTAGTAAAGCATTGGAATGATCTTGACTGGGGCAATCAATTTCTGAAACTGATGTTATGATGAAAGGTTTTTATGAGACTACACTACCAACCAACCACTCTATGATTAAATCTTATGGGATCCATATCCCACCTATGCCTTAACACAATGCTTGTCCCCATAATGTGAATGGGCTTAGGTGCAAACCAACCAGTTACCTTTAAAGTGATATTTTGGTTGGATTGTTTATAAGCCTTTGCTACTAACAAACCAACCTATCATCAAATCAGCTAGGCTCCATAAGCTGCCTATAACATAGCATAGTCCAGATCCATAAGAATTGTGAATTATGAATTATATTTTATTCAGTGATTATCAACTTTCTTACATAGTTTTCAGTTATACTTACTACAAATGATTTGATTCTTCCATACATTGCTGACCACACAATGATATATATGGAAGAATAAAATTGATGCTTATGAATATCAATTCTCTGTTTTTCCATTAGAAGCTGCACAATTGTTTTTAGTTCATATCATGTATTTTGGGATGAGTTTGAATGATATCTTGGAATAACTCCTTCTAAATAGAATATAACTTTGCCCCCTTCCCACCAAAGGTCTACAGATTAGAATAAAATTCAATTATATATTTTGAACAGCTATTCTCACTGACCTTTTCTTTTAAAGCCCAATCAAAACCATTTGATTGACAACATTAATTCAACCTAGAATTGTGACACAACATATGCAACATTAATTCAACCTAGAATTGTGACACAACATATGCAATCACCTAATGGTCTAATATCTATAGTTTGCCACTCTGAACCAGGAACAAGGTTAGGATCCTAGACTAGAGTTTTGTAGTAGTAGTCTTGCTTCTTGGTATAGAAGAGCAACAATATTCCATTGAGGCTGCCAAAACAAAATAAAATTTTGAGGCTCCCTCCATGGGGCACTGGCACCGTTTCCCATGAGTTGTTTGAAGCACCAAAATCTGCTAATTTCCTTTCATTCTTCCACTCCATGCACAATAGTTTATGATGTTGGTTCAAAAAAAATTCCAGATTTCTTCTTGGCATAGTAGCACTTTTAAAGATTTTTATGATGATCAACATGAATAAATTCTCCATTATGGAAAAATTGTGGATGCATTTTTCATTGATCCAAATGTTTCTAGCAGTTTTGGTTATGATGCAATTGATGTTCCAAACACTATTAAAGATCAATCTATCCCTGATAATTATCTTGACAATGACAAGGAACAGTTCATGGCAGCACGAATGGAACTCCTTAGTAGTAATCCAACATATGATATTTTTGAATCCGAGTCACAGGAGGAGCGTTTGAGCATGTTTTCTTTCTAACCAAACTATGACCAACAGACTGTAGATATCATTGAGCCCTTAGTTTCCAGACTTGAACGAGAAGTTGAAATGAGAAGCCACGAAGCAATGGGAGATGAAAATACACAAAAATAGATTATTTCTTTTGAACAACGAAAAGATATAGTTGTCCATGATTTCTAAGAACTTCCATTTATGATGATTTGCCATTGTCTAGAATTTTATTTTTTCCGATTAGTGGCATGGAGGAAATTTAGTGTATGGTATAGTTGTTGGCATGGTTACAGTGGCAATCTGATATTACTTGATTAAATACTTGAGATGGTTAGATTAGTTGCTGTATATAAATAATATTTCCATGCAAGAATTTAGCTCCAATTTAAGTTTGCTGTAGTATGTTTTTTAGTGTGTCAGTATTTCCAATTTTCAATAAGGAGCAGAAGTGATCTCCATGCACGAAAAGGGGTACAATTTGCAAGAATGAAATTGAAACAAAATATAGTGGAGAATGGTACTACTATTTTCAATTTCCAGTTACAGGAAAGGTTGGTTTGTATTATGTGGTTGGTTTCATGTTGAAGAGTGTTTTTCTCCATATGAGCAAAATGAGTTGCAGGGAGAGAGGTTGCACAGATGGACAAGAAAGGAACTTGGCTTGTAGGTTCTTGTAGCCTCCCAGTGAGGACTCCATCTCCAGCCGTAGCTAGATGTTGGTACCAGATTCTGCCTCATGAAAATTTTCAGCGTCAAGCAACAAAATCGATGGTTTTTCAAAAAGTGATCACCATGGGATGTTGGCAGGTTTGGGGTAATTGAGTTGCGCAGCACCGCGGAGGCTGCGCAAGCTCACACAACATTGCACAAGCCAAAGATAGCGCGACGAGCGGAAAACAAACCACTTTTGAATATTTTATGCAAATTTTTGTATTGATTGACCATCTCTGCTCCAGGAAGATACCGAGACATGCAGGTATGGATAAGCTCAAATGGGGATACTTGAATCTAGGAAGCTTCAACATTAAGGAGGCTATCGAATCACTGACTGAAACTCACAGGATGGAAAAGGAGGCAAAATGGAGAAAAATATGGGTAGGAAATGGTGGCCCAAAATGGCAGGCTTTAGCTGGATTCTCCTCAAACAATGATTCCTCACTTGGGATAGCATCCAGGCACGAGGGATTTTAGGTCCTTCAAGGTGTTGTCTTTGCGAAGTCAATAATGAATCCATAAACCATATTTTGGATGAATGCCCAATTGCGGACGCTATCTGGGAAAGAGACTCTGGAGTATTTAAAAAAAAATCATAGACACAAAGGAAGGCATGACTTAACGATAGCCAAATGGCTGAAAAATATCTTCAAAAATAAAATTGTGAACAAGGTCTGGGAGCTTTTCCTTAGATTCATAGTCTGGGAAATTTGGAAGACAAGAAACCTCAATTTTTTTGAAAATAAGCAAAGGTGAGTGGAGGAAATTTGGGGACTCATAGAAAATCACCTTAAGGAAACCCTAACTTTAAATCTATGGACTCGGGAGGATTTTGCAGCTGAAGCAAATGAACGACAAATCCTATATGAATGGGGAATCTGGCAGTTACCTCTAAACATCTCGTGCCCTTGCAACATGCTTAAGCCTCCTTGTAGGTCAAAACATTTCAAAATTTTAACACAAAGAAAATGACAAATGTTTAATTTACAAACTTACAAAGAACTTAGAAGGTTGTAGAACCTACCTCTTTGGCTCTTGCTCTCCAATGGTGGTAAGCTGCAACCTTCTCTCTTCTTCTCTTCTTCTCTTCTCCTCTTCTCTTGCAAAGTGACAATGACGAAGGAAAAGAGGGCTTTATCCCCCAAAGCCCTCCTCCTTCCCTCCAAAAACCACTTTCCTCTCTTTCGCAGGCATGGGTAACGTTAAAAAGAAGAAGCGCCTGGGGAGCAAAATCAGAAGCGCTGGGAGCGAAAGAGGAATCGACTAGGAAGTGAAGCAGGAGCGAAAGAGGACGTGTTGGAAGCGTCCTGGAAGCAAACGCTTCCAGATAGGGAAAGGAGCGTTTTTTTGGGGTAGGAAGCGCGCTCTGAGTTTTTCTTCGGATCGGAAGCAATCTAGGAAGTGCGATTCGCCTTAGCTCCCGCAGCGCTTCAGTCCGAAGCGAGATTTTGGAGTGGGGGTGAGGGGGGGGCTCTTCCCCGCAACATAGATCTAGAACCTCTAATTTCTTTTTCCATTAACAGAAGGATATGTGGGCACAATTACTGTTTGTAAACCCTTCTCTAAAAGAATTTTTCCCGTAAGATCTACATTTACAAGTGATGTTTGTCCTCCATCAATAGCAATCACCCTATTTAGTTTGCTTACTTTCCAATACCCTAGCTCCCACTCCCAAAACTATCCTCTATTATCCCCTTTTCTGCTAGGTGCATTACGCAACTCATAGAAGTGATGCTTCCAAAGATGCTTCCCAAACATTGCATGTAAGTGGTTGTAAAATATAAGCAGAGATGGAATGCTTCACAAATACACTTTCATAGTGTTCTCTGGTATCTGTAGATGCAGTGAATGACATTGGAAAGTGTACAAAAACTATCTTAAACACAAAATCCTTTGATTCACCATCCCATTGTCCAAGTTATAAGTCCACTTTCTAAATTCTATCATTGTTTGGATGTCCAAAAAGTTTGCAGGCCCATGGAGTATGATACTCAGTGTCAACTTTTCCCACAAAATGGTATTTTGAAACCTTTCCTTGTTATATTTTTATCATTTAAGCAATATGATATTAGGATCTTATCTGAGAGAATAACATGTACAGCAATAATCACAAGAGACAAGAGACAAAGAATTTTCCTCGGGGAAACCATAAAGGAGAAAAACCCGCAACTTCCTCAGAGATAGAATGAGCACTAGTAGCAAAAGTAAAACCCGAAAACATAAAGATGATCTCCAACAGCTGATCTCTCTCACTTGTGCCAGCACTTCCTCTCTCACTCATGCGCCCCAGTTGAGTGAGTGTATATGAAAAATAGAGAGTCTCACTCTCTATTTATACTTGTTTTCGACTTGACAATTACTTACCAGGGCCGACATCTCTAGGAGTGTCTAATAACCCTAGTGCCCCTCAACTATGGGGACTTTGCCCCCTGAATAACAAGGAGGGTTAACCTCAACTCAATTGTGGGGACTATTACCCCGACTTACAACAGAGGGTTAACCTCTTTGACTTTACATGACTTTATTATATAAATGATCCTCCCGATAGGAACATCGGGGTACAATATAAGATATACAAGTGAATACATTCTGAAGTTACAAATACATCAACACTCCCTCTTAACTAGGAAGGTATTCTCTTGACACAATTCATCAGCACAAGTCTTCATCACTGGATCAAATCTGGATCATTATAAAAGTTGGATCATCATAAGATCATCATCATCATCATCAATGCTTCTGCTATCTCGATCAAATGGTGCTATCTCTCAATTATTCTCCTCATAGGAAGTTCTATAGAGCCAGCCCTTTTTCATGCTGGTTGTAGGCCTATCCTCCATGTAGGTCTTCATCTTCTTCAGCACTTACATCTGACCATGGAAGGAACACATCCAAGAACCATGTCAGAAAGGCCCACCCAACACTTACATTTGACCATGGAAGGAACACATCCAAGAACCATGTCAGAAAGGCCCGCCCAACACTTACATTTGACCATGGGAGGAACACATCCAGCACTGTGTCAGAAAGGCCCAGCACTCACATCTGACCATGGGAGGCCCAGCCTTCCACCATGTCAGAATGGCCCAGCACTTACATCCAACCATGTGAGGAACACATCCAAGAACCATGTCGGAAAGGATCAACTCTTATATCCACCCATGGGAGGAACACACTTATATCTAACCATGGGAGGAACACATCCAAGAACAATGTCAGAAAGGCTCAACACTTATATCGGACCATGGGAGGAACACATCCAAGAACCATGTTAGAAAGGCTCAGCACTTATATCTATCCATGTGGGGAAAACATCCTGCATCCATGCTAGAAAGGCTCAGCACTTATATCTAGCCATGTGGGGAACACATCCCGCATCCATGCTAGAATGGCTCAGCACTTATATCTAGCCATGTGGGGAACACATCCCGCATCCATGCTAGAATGGCTCAGCAATTATATCCGATCATGGAAGGAACTAATCCTACCATGTCAGAAAGGCTCTGCACTTACATCTACCCATGGAAGCAACCAATCCTACCATGTCAGAAAGGCTCTGCACTTACATCTACCCATGGAAGCAACCAATCCTACCATGTCAGAAAGGCTCTCGAACTCATCACTTCCCCTTGGAAGGAACCTTGATTTGGAGAACACCAAGCTTCTCCTTCAAGTACTCAAACTTCACTCTGGCTAATGGCTTGGTCAACACATCAGCTATCTACTCATCCGTCGCAACATACTGGAGCTTCACTGCTCCTCTCTACACCATATCCCTGATATAGTGATATTTGATCTCGATATGCTTCGACCTATCATGGAACACTGGGTTCTCGGACAACTTCACACAACTCTAATTGTCGCAATATATACAAGCAGCATCCAACTGGAGATCAAACCAATCAGATAGTAGCTTCCTCAGCCACACTGCCTCACAACTAGCCGAAAGATGCGACATACTCTGCTTCGACTGTACTCAGTGCCATGCAGGATTGGTTCCTGCTAAACCAAGAGATCACCCCTGATCCCATACTAAAGCAACACCTTGAAGTGATTTTTCTATCAATGGCACTGCCTGCCCAATCCGAATCCACATAACCTTCCAGGTTAATTTTCTGATTCTCCTCATACTTGATCCCATAATCAACTGTACCCTTTAGGTACCTCAGAATATGCTTTGCAGCAATCAAGTGAACATGTCTCGGATCCGTCAGGAACTGGCTCAATGTGTGCACGGCAAAGCAAATATTTGGTCTCATATTCTTCAGCTACATCAAGGAACCAATCATCTAACGATACATCGTAGCATCAACCAACTCTGATGAAGCATCACTCAATAGCTTCAGGTTCGATGCCATAGGTGTGGTCATGGCCTTGCACTCCATCATCCTGAACCTCTTCAGGATCTCCACTGCATACTTCTCTTGTCCAAGGGGGATTCCATCCGCACTCTGCCACACCTCCATGCCTAGAAAGTAGTGCATCATATCCAAGTCCTTCATCTCGAACTCGACAACAAGTCTCCTTCTTGCAAATTTAATGAGTTCCACTTTTCTGTCAATAACAAGTCATCGACATGTAACAGTAGCATCACTAGTATTACACCTTCAACCTTGAAGTAAAGGTTGGAATCTGCTTTACTCTCAGTAAAGCCTAGAGTCATCAGTAATATGTCCATCCTGTCATACCATGTCGAACCTCAGGATCTTCTGCAGTCACTCCCTCTAAAGTGGATCATCATTCTCCCTCTGCGTTTCGCACTTTATGTATCGTGTACTGGAGTGACAAGTAGCTTCCTCTGCTACTATTATTCTATGTATCCATCTAGGGTCACTAGATACTAATATCCTCTACCTTGAAAACGTTCTTCTCGCACACATATGTGAGCTTGCCATCCTCTATAGTCTTTCATCTTCAGCCTTGTAGCAAAGGTTAAGATCTTCATTACTCTAGGTGATCTTCAAGCTCCTCATGTATGTGCTGTCCCATGGGTGTCTTCTAACCTTGTATAAGGCCTTCTTTGATTTGCGCACATGAGTCTTCTTGTTATGTGCCTCAACTCCCAGTGGATGCAAATGTCTATTTGTAGTCTATGCCTTCTTTCTGTGAGAGGCCTCATGCTACGAATCTTGCCTTCTATCCTACTGCATGCTGGATCTTGCAAATCCATATGGAAGATACTACGAACTTCGCTTCATGTCTTCGACATCACATTCTAGTCATCATTCTTCATTTTGGATTATTTCTTAAACTGTCACCACTTCTTCTTCGGAACAAGTCTCATCCTTCTTTTCTTGTAGGCGATTGTACACAATCTTTCCTACAAGTCAAATGCATTAGTTGTATGGTTAGAAACATTTCATAAGGCATAATGGCAAATTCTTATGCATAAATATATGATCATGCAACTATTTTAGCCAATACAGCATTTATCCATATCTCATGGAAACTTTCTAGATGCCTTCCATCTCTACCATGACATCATTGAGACTGTGCACAAATCCAATATGTCAGCAAAGAGGTTTCATTCTAGATAAGTAGCAATGGAGATTTGTATAGCACCATGGGCTACTTACCCATAACATGCATAGTAGTAGTACACTGTCATTAATGCAAACATTCTATCATGCATAATACATCAACTGAATATAAACAAATGCACAACAAAACAATATCATGCAATGACAATTGAATACTTATCTTTATCTGTTTTGTGGGTAGATTCCTTCTTTCAGCTTCATCATCTTCTTCATTCATAACAACATCATTTCTTATCCAAATGCTCAAGATGGAAAAGAGGCTCTTTAAGAATTGAGTTCTTCATATTCCTCATCGCTTGAGGGATCTTCTTTGAATCGTGAGCGCTTGATCTTTAGTTGCTCCCATCTTCTCTTCTCTTATTATGGGTCGAGCTTCATCTTGTGTGTGCTCTTCCCAGAGTCTACTGAAAGTAATCACTTCCTTCTGGAACACATTACTCGAATGAATGAATCCCATGATCCTAGAAGGCCATTCAAGGTGGTTATCACAACTTCTGCATTCTCCACTTCTTCTTCTACTGCTTCAAGTTGTTCTTTGATTTGAGAGACCCTTGTAAAGTGTGACTGTATGGTCTCTGCATTCTGGACCTTCACATTCTTCAACTTTTTTCTCACAGTCATCTTCCGATTTATGTTCTTCCCTTCAAATAGCTTGGTCAAGAAATCAAACATTTCTTTAGGTTTATTTAGGGAAGACACTTGTGGTATAAGGTAATCCTTGATTGAATCAGCAATGATCTTCTTGGCCTTGACCAAGTTCTTCTTGTGTAAGGCTTTTAGCCTCATCTCCCTTTGGAACTGGAACTTCTCCACTTATGTAGGTGTCCAATTCATTTTCTTCAAGAACCATTGAAATACTATACTTCAATGCTTGGAATTTGTCAGCTTCACCAAGCTTTTCATCAAGCTAGTGTGATTAGTCTTCTTGAAATGAGAACCTCAACTGTAAATAGCAAAAGATTAGATCTTACCGATTTGAGATGTTTGTCCTGGTTTTGGAACTGGCTGATCTAGGGTTTGTCAGAGAAACCCTAATTTTCAAAACTTGGAATCTTTCAGATATGGTTGGATAGAAATATGGGCCTCCTCAAGGCGAGTTGTCCAATGTACTTCTTTTCTGAAAACAGTGGAGGGAAGCTCCCAGAACAAGAACTCCTAGTTTTCCAATTTCCTCTACAGAAATTCCTGATATTGTTTCTACAGTATCTCTGAACATGTTACTCCTTTGTGTTTGAAATTTTGTACTGAGGTAGCCGCGCCTGTCCTCTTTCCAACACCACATGTTTGAGCATAATTGGTTTCACCAATTGGGACTTATGAGAGTTATCCGAAGGTGAATTTTTTCAAGACTATTCAACATAGAAAACTTGTACGGATTGCCACGTGTCTCCTTTTCATCATCGGGGTCTAAAACTTTTACCACAGAAAGTACAGTCTGTGCCCTATTTTGAACATCTTGAGAAATTTCATTTGGACCTTCGTAGCCCGAGATATAGCAATTCTCCCTAGGTGTCCTATTTAGGGATTAATCTTAGAAGAGGCTGGAACCCTTATTTGGAGGAATCATATCTCCCAGAATATAGTGAATATGAGGCTGCAATGTTTACACAGGGTACATCAGGATTTTATCTCAGGCCTGTGAAAAATTTGTCCCTAGAGACTTCTTTAATCCCAAGATATAGCGAATGTACCAAAACTACCCGTTTTAGTATTTTAGGGTTTTTTCAGGCCTGGTGTCAAACTAGGGTTTGAATTTCCCAAAGTTTTACTCTACCAAAAAATTCAACCTTGGTCTCTAAACTTCGATTTTGATGAGGAAAGAAATCCTATGCTAGGCTCACTCAAAAATTCCTCTTCTGTAAAAATCCCTAATTTCCCGCAACAAAAACTGAAAATGCCCGGAATCAAATTATGTTTCTACGGAAAGATGCACCCTTCAATGGACAGTTAGCCTAGCCTCCTTTTGCTGATGGATTGTGGAGAGAGACCTAAAAAGTAATCAACCCTAGTTTCTGCAACTGCATAGTGTCTTTTTCTCAAGTTAGCTCTGATACCATGTTAGATTTTTATAATTTAAGCAATATGATCTTAGGACTTATTGAGAGAATAACATGTACAACAATAATCACAAGAGACAAGAGACATAAAGAATTGTCCTCGGGGAAACCATAAAGGAGAAAACCCCGCAACTTCCTTAGAGATAGAATGAGCACTAGTAGCAAAAGTAAAACCCGAAAACATAAAGATGATCTCCAACAGCTGATCTCTCTCACTTATGCTAGCACTTCCTCTCTCATTCATGCGCCCCCAGTTGAGTGAGTGTATATGAAAAATAGAGAGTCTCACTCTCTATTTATTCTAGTTTCTGACTTGACAATTACTTACCGAGGTCGACATCTTTAGGAGAGTCTAATAACCGTAGTGCCCCTCAACTATGGGGACTTCCCCCCCCTGATCAACAAGGAGGGTTAACCTCAACTCAATTGTGGGGACTATTGCCCCGACTTACAACGGAGGGTTAACCTCATTGATTTTATTATATAAATGATGCTCTCGAAAGGAACATCGCGGTACACTATAAGATATACAAGTGAATACATTCCGAAGTTACAGATATATCAACATTCCCTACAAAACATTCCTCTAATATTTCCATGGAAAAATTGGGATTAATATTCATAGACCTATAACACTTCTCCATCATACTGCCACCCAGAAGTTGAGGATATGAAAAACATTTTAGATTCATCCTACATGCAGTCATCATAGAACAATTGTTCTAAAAGTTGGTGATGGAGATTGTAAGAAAAGGGGTCCATAAAGAAAAATGTTGAATACTTTAGATAATTTATGGAGACATGTAAGAAACCTAGCCTTGAACCTACAAAAGTACATCTTCCTCATCTACAATAGGAATGCAAGATGATTCCATTCCCTTACTTCCAACTTTTCCCCAAGGATTGTTCAAGCAATGAAAGGTGGACTTTGTTGGTACATTCAAACATATATATATAAAAGGGAGGTGTAGATATTTCATTATACTACAAATCAGTTGACAAAGTAGGTAGAATCTCAAGCAATTCCAAAAAATTTGGCTTGAAACAAGAATTGAGTAAAAATATGACAAGTAAAGGCTAAATTATATTTTGATTCTTTTTATAATAATTACTATTAACAGTAAATATTTTTTACTTTTAATAGTAAAGATGATAAAAAATTACTAATTTACTAGTCTTTAACTTAAGATGATTAAATATGTTTTGAGTCCTTAAACAATAGTAAGCAGGCAAATAAGCCATCTCTCCCAAATCTGGGCACACTTAAGTAGTTTTGAGAATTTTGTGATAAGTTTGAAGACCGGAACAACATCAATTCTTTGTCCCTAGGCATAATCCCCCTTTTAAAGCATAATTACAGTAACATTTTAGGTATATTTGAGGCTTCTTATACGTGCATGCAACCATGATCTAGTTTTGGGAAAATGGTATAAGGTTATTTCCTCGTATTTTATGTATTTGTAGCCATCTTATATGGTCAAACCTGGAAGAACATAAAATATGACATGTAGCAGCAAATAAACAATTTTGGTAAGTTGTGGGCTGTAATGTGGGTTAAAAGCCCCCTAAAGATCAAGTCATTATTTTACCTAAAGACCACGAACATGTTCCAATAAGAAATCAGGGAGTTTGCTGATATTGTTTAACAAGTTTCAGAATCCGATTTAACACAAAATTTAAATAGCGAACTACAACAAGTTTTCTAAACGAAGGCCACACTTTTCAAAAGATGTAGCAGAGATTTATTACGATTGCTGATTGTAACTTAATCACAATATATACATTTAAGCAAATCACCAAAATGTACTGCTCGGACTAAAAAACAGGAAGTAAAATCTAGTTGCACACATATCTTAACACGAAAATCTCTATTTGCTTAATTTTTCACTTGTGAGTATACCAAGCCCTATTCTTAAAAAAATTGAATCGAATATTCACACTCTCTATCTAATGAGGCATACAAAGAACACATAAACTCAACATGAATGACTACAAGATATATGAAACTATACTTACAACAGGATTATGCAAAAGCAACACTAATGGGTAAAAACACATAAAGCAGCTGTCATAGACAACTCCAAACATAACTAGTTTTGCAAATATTCTAATCTATAATTACTATTACAACTTACTTGATTAAGCTTCTCAAAGGTGTCAACACGACGTGGAATCCACCCTTTGATCACTTCCCTGGCAACAACTTAAAGCAAGGCAGGCCATCCTGCGACAACTTGCCCTCCAGTGCCTGGTGACGCCATTTAGAGGGAGGCAAGGCAACGTCATCACTCGGTAGGCTACTTCTCAAATGAGTTTCATGGAAAATTTCAAACACATAGGCCTTTCAATGAAAATTGAAGACATCTACCCATGTGGCAAATCACCATGACTTTCAAGACTGTTAGAACTTAAGATATTATTAGTTCTCAATTGCAATTCATTTAACATGCAAGCATTATTTGATGCCATATTTTCTCCATTATTGTCATTGGCACTTGTTATGCCTCCTTTATTCAAGCCTTCTACATGATCTTTGACATTAGGAACAGAATTTTCATGAATATTTTCAAAATCTTTTTCATCCTTCAAACTTTCTTTACAGTTTGAAACCTGAATGCTCTCTTAAGTGTTTCCATGTTTAAAAGATTCAAAAATGCTGACAATGTTATCTGTCACTGTTTTTCTACAATCTAGGAACTCACTTTCAGGCACTAATCGAGAACCTCTAATTTTTTTTTCCATGCTTTTCCTTTTCTAACCATACTACACTCATGGTGTGCCTTGAAATAATGCATGTATCTGGTGATTGTATCCTAATTTCTCCATGATAAGAAGAAAAATTCAAAATATTGTCTCCATCATTATGAATATTGCTTTCACTCTCTGATGACCTTTCAAAATATCTCTTTGTTGTCTTCATCTCTGGCTCAGTTATTAAAGATACTGCACCAAAAACATCATACCTCAAATGGTTCTCAAATTGCTTGTAGGCACTACACCGGTAACATCAGACCTCAAATGGTCCTCAAAATGGCTTGTAGGCTTCTTTATCTTTAGTATGGACCTCATATTATCGGAATTAGATGTTGATAATGAACTGTACTTTTTAATCCCAACTTGAACTGAATTGAGCATCTTCCTGTATTTCTTATCAAACGATATCAGGGATGTAGCAGGATTTTTCTTATTCTCACCTACTCCAAGTGTCTTTTTCTAATTTTCTTGCCTATGTACTTCCCTCTTAATATCATGTTTCTTTGTAAAATTCTCATAATGCATTTGAATAGATGTATCTTTTTTCATTTTCAACATTTCCTCTCACTCATCAGTTGCTTCTTGGCTTTTATCATTTTTTGTAAACTGTACTTTCTCTGCAGAATCCAATCCTTTAACCTTTCATCAATACATGATCTGGATTTCCGATCATCAATCTCTGGCATAAATTCCTCTTTCTCTATTCCTTTATCATCATAATCCTCACATATCTCCTTCACTGCCTGAGTAAACTCAATTTCAACCTTTCCTCGACATTTGGCTGACAACTTATTTTTCAACTCAGAGGGTGAATGCCTGAACGTAGTAGAAGCACATAAACCACTGTAAAAGAAGCAATAAAAAATGAAATCAATAAACCAAAACCTGCATCTACTTGTAAAAGAAAAACCAAATCCTATATTTTGAAGACCAAGGTGACCAAGTTGACATGCCAGAGACCACACATAAGCTTATCTGACCAGAGTAAAACCAAAGGCATTTATCCAGCAAGTTTGGATAATTTTCTTCTAATGAATGTACTGCTATGTTCACATTGCCCTCTTATCTCACCGACTGTTTAAGTGGTCTGGAAGGGTTCCAGGATTGATGCAATTACTCTTAACTCTGTGGATATATCTCTGTTGTAGAGTACATAGTGTATCGAGACCCTGCATAACTCAAGGAATGAATGGAAAAACAAAAAGAAAATAATTCAAAGAGAAAATAATCTAGCATTACTTTATGATCCAACCTGGTCATGTTGATCCACCCAGAGATTCTTTCCATGACTTATACTCAGGCATGGTATAGAAATACAATACCCTTACATCCTTATGGGTTGCCTACATAAAAAAATCACTTAACTATAGGAGTAACGAATTCAACATGAAATGAAGGAACCTTGAGTAGAGATGGACATAAAGAGTGTATGTGTATAAACCGATTTTCAATCAATGTATCCTTTATACTTACAGAAAAACTAGAGCTGTCACTATCGTGAAGAATATTTATCAATGAATTCCCTATTGGAGATACAGTAATGGATGTCTTACTTTTGTGATGTTTAATGCTTTTAATGAGTTATCCCTAAAAAAGATAGGCTTTGCATTTGAATTTTAGGAACCTAAATGTCGATTAGAACCTTGCAATGCCAACTTTTTCATCAGAGGTCCCACTTCAAAACCCTGTGCTTGTCTTTTTCTAGACACTTGAGAGCTCAGAGTACCTTTAATGGCTCTCTATCTACTAGGTCCTAACTTCATTTTTCCCACTTTAGTGTAAAACCTTGATTGTGATCTACCATATTTATGTTTCTTGCTAGTCAAACATGATGGTTTCAATACCTTTCACAAGTTTTGAGATAGGCTCAACTATCTTGACACTTGCATTTTGCTACAACTTGCAGCCTTCAAACAACCAATCACCTTCAAAAACCTCGTCTAACATACTTGGTATGCAGTAATTGTCAAAGAATAACTAACTAGGAACATATCAGACATTAAAACCCATGCATCACAAACATCTCCACAAAATAGTATTTTTAGCTCGTTGCAAGAAATACATACCACAGTGTATAATTTTATTAGTAACTAGAATACATACGTGTGTTCAACACCATCATTACAAGCTGAAACAACAAGCATCTCTTCATTACCTGTGTCCCTGCAAATATCACATACTTTAACCTGCTAATAAAAAAAGGTCACAATAAATAAGGATTAATATAGACTATACTATTCAAATGGAAGTCCAATGTGTTCATCAATATAAATATATCTAAATAAAGAAAAACTCAATAAATGACAAAAATATAAATTTTAAAAGAAAAATATTTGATGTATTTTATGATCTATCATTCTAGAACACTTATTCATCTCCACAAAGAAATTGATAATCCTCTTGAAACAGTTTTCAATAGTTTTGGCTGGTGGATGCAGGACAAGGACCAACAATCAACAACCCGTGCATGCCAAATGGAAGGAACTTTCAAAGAGAATGAATGCTATAGCTGTAGAGAGGAGCTAAATATGTGTGAGAGTTATATAAGTATATGTTTCCAACAAACAGAAGCAAATACCGGTGATGTATGAAGAAAGAATTTGACAAGTCAATGAAATTCTAAAGCGAAAATCGCATCTTAGAGGACTAAAGACAAGCTCAGGAGATGCAGATAAAATGACAGATGAAGAGAAACAACAACCTCAAGGGGAGCAGAACAATTGAAGAATGAACCAACAAATACAGTGAATTGAAGAATTATATGTGCAACTGCCATCTCATGTTTCTTCATTGAATGTTTGGAATCCCTAATTCAGGGGGAGCTAAACCATTGATAGTGGAACTGAAAAAAAAATTAAGCAGAAATTATGAACTTATTCGCTAAGTTTTCTAGCATGATTTGGAACTGTTTTGATTGTTGGCAGCAGATTGAAGGACTCCTTGAAGACTTCCTTGATCAATGAAACAACATTCTTGAGGATAACCTATGTGATAATTAAGGGCAGTTGTTAGTTCTTCTCAAAACTAGGTAGAGTTGAAGTATTTTGTTTAGTACACCTTTTAAATTCAAATCAGTCGAAAACTTGGTAATGTGAATAAGCCATAGTACTATGGCATGTCTTAGTTTATTGAACAACAATACAACAGTAGATGGAAGATTTGATGCATTAATTGCAGTGAAGATAACCTTTTGTATAGCCTGAAGACAGAATTGACGGTCTTTTTTTTCAACTTTGGATTTACATGAGAAAGATGATGAGGTGATCCTCTGGGGGGGGGTCTAATTTATAATGGGATCTACACAAAAGATCTGAATTGAAATTTGAACAAAAGAAGGTCAATAGCAGGCTTGAGAAATACTACTCAAGGACACACTTGAATGACTGAATTTTACTTGCAAGAGAACCATGTTCTGAAGTTGAATACTATTAAACTTCTTGAGTCTTATTTTGGTCTAGGTGTTCCGTGTACCCTTGCTGGTCAGTGGTGATCACTGTATATGAATTTGAGATCGTGTTTTAGGTAAAAATATATTCGACATTGTACTTTTTGTTGTAACATTGATTATTTGAACTACATTACCTTCATGCATCTTATTTTAAGATTGATGGTTTGATATTTATCTCTTACATTGTCTCTTTCTTGTATGTGACAGGAAATGACACTAGAATTTCAGAAAGCTAGGCCTAGGAGATATCTCTTCACATAGATAATGTCCTAACATTAAATGATAAATAACTAATATGACAACACTTTTGCTAAGCAAGAATGGGCTCATTCAAGTACATAAAACCATGTTGGTGTTTAGCACAGATATATTGACAAATTTTTATGGTTTGTTTATTGCTTTTGTTTGAAGCATTTTGTCGATTTTTGAAGTTTGTGTGTATTTTGGTTAAATATTGTGTTAGTCCATTGAATGCTTCTAGTTCTCATTTTATGCTTGATTGAACCCTTTGTTGTAGCTTGAATCAAGATTGGTTTTAGTCGATTTCCATTGATTCAGGTTTTGATAAAAGATGTTTTTATTACTTTTTAGTTGCATGGATTAATTGTCTTCACTTTTTCGATTATTTTATGTTCATTGTATATTTTCTTTGTAAATACTTGTCGTTATTCAAAAAAAACAAATGAGCTATCCATAGCTAAGCGAAGAGAAAAATGATCTATGCACTAGGTTCATATGCATTGATCGCAGGATACCTATTGGCATGAAACCAACATTCATCTAACGCAATAATCAATTGGCATAATTACAATGCATAATTGTATTAGCCTCCATGACCACAATTAGCTAGAGGAAGCCAATATCGAGCATAATGTCTGATTCTATAAGTTTATTGGTTTGTCAAGATTCAGGCCCCCACGTGTCTGCTGGACCATTAAGGGACGAGATAATAAGTGGAGTCCCCACTTTCCCTGAATCTAGTCAGTGGATTTGTGTTTCACTGACACCTTCCAGTTGTGACTCGTGACTCATGTTATGTTGTTGATGATGTGATTCATGTTATTTGGCTAATGTTGTTGCTCCTCTATTTTTAGAATATTTTATAAATCAGTGAGAAAGATTCGTTGATTTTTACAATTTTTTATAATGAAGTTAAATATTCGCCAAGATTTTACAATATCTTATAACTTGATGAAAGATCACGAAGATTTTACAACATTATTTAATAAAATGAAAGATTCTCCAAATTTTGTATATATACATATTCTATTATTGATAAAATCGCCTTCAAATTTTCCTATATATCGGAGAGATTCACCCATTTTTAATACATATAAATCTAGGGGGGGTTCTTAAAATCATCCGTGCAAGCAACAATGGGAGACATTGTCATCATATAAAGATAAGAATATAAATAATTTGAATATTTTTAATCAAACACCAATGGATGAAATAAATACATTAAAAGGCACTTCATCCTTTAAAGTATGCGACGAAACTGCAAGTGAAGAATCCTTAACCAATTATATTTAATTAAGTTGTTAGTAGTTTCCACTACGTATAAGAAGATCGTAACAAATGTAACTGAATATCCAACCATGTTTTAAAATCCATCGCTCAACACTAAAGAATCTATATCAGTGTCATACCCAAGCATGAAAAAATACCAAGGTTCAACATGTCGACATAAGTTCATCATGAAGATATCAGATTGTAAACTCAGAAAAAATACTTCCTATAGTTATTATGGTTTTATCTACAAAATTATATGCATGAAGAAATTTGAATGGAAATGTGAGGAACTATTTCAAGAATTATTAAACTGTGGTACCATTTTTCATGGCAAGAGTTCCCTTGTCAACATCAATCACACCTATGCCCTTAAAGAAAACTTTGTCAAGCACAACACCTCTATTGAAGTTGCGACTAATCAAGAATTTAAGAAGTTTAAGTTGAGCACTCTTCATACAAGATTCGTGGTCGAATATTTTCAAGGCCAAATGACTTTTAATAAACCTAAATGGTTATTACAGTTGTTAATAATATCAATTATTATCTAGTCACTGATAGGTTAATTAACTATTAATTATTAGTTATGATATGGTATGTCTATTTATTAAATAGACATGTCTACTACTCTATCCTCCATATTTAACATGGATCTCTATATTTGTAAAGACATCATTCAAATTATCAAATATATATATATTTAATATCCAACATGTAAGGTTTTAACCTTACAAACAATGAATTAATGGTCATATTGGAATGACCTCAGAGAAAAAGCGAGTTAGAGATCCTGCAAAATGATTATGAAGGAAAATGATTGAGAACTTACTGGAATTGGATATTGGTGATCATTAGAAGGTCACCTTATGCACTAGTGTAAAAGTTTAAATTTTTTATCTAGAAACATTTTCTTGACCATCATGCTAGTGTTTACAGAGTGGAAACTATAGAGGGGATGTTGACATATTGATTGCTGGAACAGGAATTGGAGTGACAATTTTGGGTGTTAGT
Organism: Pseudotsuga menziesii; assembly: GCA_001517045.1. Taxonomy (NCBI): domain Eukaryota; kingdom Viridiplantae; phylum Streptophyta; class Pinopsida; order Pinales; family Pinaceae; genus Pseudotsuga; species Pseudotsuga menziesii. The sequence continues at coordinate 204,333 of LPNX010229580.1, forward strand.
CGATATTTGAAAGGACAAATCCAGGCAAGAAGATTATTAGCGTGGATCTAACTAAGAATTAATGGTCATATTGGAATGACCTCAGAGAAGAAGTGAGTTGGAGATCCTGTAGATTGATTATGAAGGAAAATGACTAAGAGCTTGCTGGACTTGGATATTGGTGATCATTTGAAGGTCACCTTATGCACTAGTGTAAAAGTTTAAATTTTTTATCTAGAAACAATTTCTTGACCATCATGATAGTGTTTACAGAGTGGAAACCATAGAGGGGATGTTGACATATTGATTGCTGGAACAGGAACTCGAGTGACAATTATGGGTGTTAGTCGATATTGGTATGGATCTAACCAAGAATAACATAGTGTCTAGCAGAAGGCTAGACCCTCTCAAAATCCAAGAAATTGGTTCAGGTTTTGTTCCATATAATTTGGATGAAGACATACTTGATGAAGTCATACGGATTTCTAAAGATGAAGTTGTTGAGATGGTAAAGCAATTGCCATTCTAAAAAGGATTGATGGTTGAAATTTCATTAGGATATTTAGAAAGTATGCAATAACACATTCTATTTTGACTTCAAACTAATTTATATTAAATGTTATAAAGAAGGTTTGAAGAAGGGCCAAAAGCACAAAACTTCGACCCCCTTCATTTAAAAATTTGTCTTATGAAGACAAGATTTGATGGCATTTGATTCTAGCAATTCTAGATCTCTTCAAACTAATTCAAGATTCAGCTTGTGATTTTTCTGCTTTATTAATTTCTACAAAGTTTAGCATTTTTATTGTAATGAGGGTTTAGTTAGAGGCCTGCGAGAGAGTTGAGGGGAAAAAATACTTGTATGCATCAGTGTAAACTTGTGGGCATATGTCTCTGTAATTTCCTTTAATTAAATATTTCTTAGAGATTGATATTAGATTGTAAGTCTCTTTGTTCTTCTTTGTCTATATTCTTACTTGTAACTTGTTGAGTTTCAATAATTTCTCACAGGTTATAGATTCTTGAGCAGCAAATTATTTGTTGCGATTTCCCATTTTCTATGTTTCTTTCAAGTATTCATCCATTAATTTGTAGAAGGTACTTCGGTTTATTTAATGTTCCATCCCATGAATAATAATACATGATCTGTTAGAGATGTATGTATGTTCATGTTGGTTTCCTTTTATTTAATCTTTCATTATTCCCATTACTTCTATCTAATATTAACCTTGATCACATTTGATTGATATAATGTCTATAAAGGGAATCCATGCCCGATGATCAAGTATTCATCCATTAATTTGTAGAAGGTACTTTGGTTTATTTAATGTTCCATCCCATGAATAATAATACATGATATGTTAGAGATGTATGTATGTTCATGTTGGTTTCCTTTTATTTAATCTTTCATTATCCCCATTACTTCTATCTAATATTAACCTTGATCGCATTTGATTTATATAATGTCTATAAAGGGAATCCATGCCCAATGATCTTTCCCATTTCCTTTATTGTTCTCCCTACTTGATCCACTACCTCAATTAAAGAATCAAATCATCTTTTAAGATGTGTTGATCAAGCTCTTGCAGCAGTCCTTGACCCGACTCCAGTGCAAACATCTTATGGAGTCGTTGCTGGGGAGAGAAGGAACAAAGACATACTTACCTGGGTTATACAACAACAAATAGATCCATTCTTTAATGGTGAAAAAGGAGTGGTTACATAGTTTCGACTGCAAGTTTTCATTGGGTGACTCCACGAAGTAAGAATCTATTGACAATCTTGTTTTTTTATTCCTCAAAATATGTTTGGCAAGTTTAGTTGTTGATCTAGTTTCTTCATAAAATAAGATGACAGATTTTGTGGCAGACATTGTTTTTCTTCAAGGTTTAAAGAAATTAACAGGTATGATATCTGAAGATGAATGGAATGAGGTCTTTCCTTCAGCTATGTCTTCTTATTTGAATCCTTATAACATTTTTGATGGACAAGATATCTTTAGTTGTTTATAACAAAAGCTTCTAGAGGATCTTGTAAAAGAGTATGAAAGTTTGTTGGTTCAAAAAAGTTTCCATATTTCTTCTTGGCATAGTAGCACTTTTAAATATCGTTATGACGATCAACATGAAGAAATTCTCCATTATGGAAAAATTGTGGATGCATTTTTCATTGATCCAAATGTTTCTAGCAGTTTTGGTTATGATGTAATTGATGTTCCAAAAACTATTAAAGATCAGTCTATCCATGATAATTATCTTGACAATGACAAGGAACAGTTCATGGAAGCACGGATGGAACTCCTTAGTAGTAATCCATCATATGATAGATTTGAATCTTAGTCACAAGAGGAGCGTTTGAGCATGTTTTCTTTCTCACCAAACTATCACCAACAGATTGTAGATATCATTGATCCCTTAGTTTCCAGTCTTGAACGAGAAGTTGAAATGAGCATCCATGGAGAAGTGGGAGATGAAAATACACAAAAATAGATTATTTCTTTTGAACAACAAAAATATATAGTTGTCCATGATTTCTATGAACTTCCATTTATAATGATTTGCCATTGTCTAGAATTTTATTTTTTAGGATTAATGGCACGGAGGAAATTTAGTGTATGATACACTTGTTGGCATCGTTACAATGGCAATCTGATATTACTTGATTAAATACTTGAGCTGGTTAGATTAGGTGTTGTATATAAATAATCTTTCCATGCAAATATTTAGCTCCAATTTAAGTTTGTTGCAGTATGTTTTTCAGTGTGTCAGTATTTCCAGTTTTCAATAAGGAGTAGAAGTGATCTACATGCATGAAAATGGGGTACAGTTTTCAAGAATGAAATGAAAGAAAAACATAGTGGAGAATAGTAATTGCTTTTATATGTTCTTGCTTTGGCCAATGGACAGCATTTATATAGAGAGATTTCAGAATGCTTCCTTTTGCACTTGGAAAAAATACAATTTGACTAACAAAATGTATAATCTAGATTTCAATAAATTAAAACAAAATATATCATTCTATATTTCAATAAATAGAGATTCCACAATGTTTCCATTAGCACCACCTTTTGACAAGATGTATTTTCACAAATATATTTATAAGTTTGTTTCCATTTTTATTGTCGAGCAGTTGCTTTATGTTGTTTTGTTTGTAAGTTTTTGTACAATTTAAATTGAACTAATCTATGTAGAGAGATTCTACAATGTTTCTTTTTACAATTTGAAAAAAGTTGTACACTGAGACCACAATTTGACACAATGTTTCCATTTTTATTGCCTAAAAGTTGCTTCTATTTTTATAAGTTTGTTTCCATTTTTTTTTTTAATAGAAACTATAAAGGGGGTTTGTATAAAAACAGGCTGTGCACAGCCATTCATTACAGACATGATATAATAGAGTAAATGCGCATAGCCAGAGTGCTGCACATTGAGCCTATCCAGGGTGTTTCCCAAAAAACATCACTTAGAGTTTGATCAAAACATCTAGTGCCTCGGGTTGTATAAACGCTTACAAACTGATTACAAACAAAAAGACAGAAAAACATTCAGTCGTTACTAACAGGCAAAAAATTAAGGATTGCCTCTGGTGCTTCGCGGCTGTACTACAGATTCCTCTTCCATCGGATGCACAGCATCAGCAGTGGCTCCAACTTTGCTGCTCTGGTTCAAGGCTATGAAGCGCTGGAGGTCCTCTTGTATCCTATCAATTTTCCCCATCAGTTCACGAAGGTTGCTTTCGTTGTCGTCAATGCGGGCATCATGATTACTTATCTGCAGCGACGTGTAACTCACGGTGTCTCCCATACTTTTCATCTCACGAGCCATCTCCCTATTGTCCATGACACTTATGGAAAGCAGTTCATACATTCTCCTTAGGTTCTTTTTAATGTCCAAAATCCCTGCATTCTCACCAGCCTGAGCCATTTTGCTGACCTCTGTCAAGATGGTTATTCGAGCAAATTGATTCTGAATAGCTTGGACAAGACTGACAGGGGCTGAGAGTTTACTAAGGCAGAATCTGAGCACATGAAGTTCCTGATACAAGGAGAAATCGTCTTGTTGCCCACAAGCCAGAGTGCCCACTGCACCAGCTTGCCACCCCGTGCAACTGCAACCGATAACCAAACTTTTCCCCCAATTACCAGGGAGCGAGAGAGAGCCTGAGCTGAGAGTGACAGTCTGCGAGATGGAGAGGGAACTGCACGAACAGGAGGAAAAGGCTGCAAGAGCAAGCCTTTCCTTCACCACGGAGCGAGTGAGAGGAAGCGCCTGCCACGGGAGGCCTTGCAGCCTTCCTTCGCTAATGCCTGAGACAATCTTCAAAAGATTTCGCAGAGCTTCGAATAAACCAGGACCGAGGATTGCAATGGAATGGGAAAATAACTCACTGCTAATAGACGCCATAGAGATGATCGTGAGGCAACCCTGAGCGTGTGAGGATAAGATGGCATTAATCCTTGATCGAATGTCTATTAATGCCGCAGCGATCGAGGGAGGGAGGAGACAGAAAAGGGGCCACGCGGCGATGAAAGGAGAGAGGGGAGGACTGCAAATTAAATGGGGGAAGCCGTCGATTACCCTCTCGAAGAGGAGGCCAGCTGCCAGGTGACGGAGGGGAACGGACGAGAAAGGGTTAAGGCGCCGATGGAACATAGGAAAGGGGGGGACAAAGAGGCCGATGAAACAAAGGAGAGGGGGGTAGATCCAAAAGCTAACCCTTGAACTATGGTCCTTCATAGGGCTAAACCATATGCTTTGATCTATCATAGAATAATTCCCGATTATATGATGAGGTTGATGATGATTGGAAGTCTAACATCTCATTACGGAACAAATTGAGGGTGGGAGGGTTCCCATTTTGTTTGAGTTGGCCTTGCGGGAGAGAGGCCCCCAAATTGGCCATTGCGTCCGCTGCAGTGTTGTTTGAACGGAGGATGTGATGTGGTTCATAGGAATTGAGCATAAGAGGCTTTGCTTTATTAAACAGGCGTCGACAATTGACAGCTCCCGAGGGGTATCCATTGATTAGTTTAGAGATGACGTGCTTAGAATCGCCGAAGATCAGGACCTTTCGGTAGTTTTTATCCTGAAGGAGCTGCAGGCCCTGAAAGAGAGCCAGCCATTCTGCTTCATTGTTAGATCTGGTCCCTAGTCCCCATGCGAATGTTTGTTCTATTTGTCCTCCTGAATCCAGAAAGATCCCTCCCGCACCCCTCCCGCACCTAGTTTGTTTCCATTAACACCACTTAGAAAAAACAATATTTTTATAAGTTTGTTTCCATTAACACCACTTAGAAAAAGCACAAAAACACAATTTGACCAAATTTTTTTATAAATTTGTTGTTTCCTTTTCTAAGCTTTTATGTTGTTTCCTTTTTAAGCTTTTAAATTGAATTGGTTTAGGTTGCTTTTTCTCATTAAGCTTTTCTTGCTTCGAAGGATTGAATTCGCACTCCAGAGAACCAGCGATGGCAGGGAATCATAATCTTCTTTTAAAACGACCATTTCCGCTTCTCAATTACTGGCATTTTCGCTTCTCCATTATATTGTCTTTTTCTGGCATTTCCGCATTCTGCAATTACTGGCATTTCCGCTTCTGCAATTTCTGGAATTTTCGCAACGTTTCCTCTTTCCATGGCCATGGAAATTTTGATTGGCCGTTTAGGGTTTTCTTTTGTTTATATGGATCGGATCAAGGTGTATCTGATGTGGAGTATGCAATGGTTTGATGCCACCAGCAGCAGAAACCTATGCATTCATTTAACATCAGCAGCATTGTTTGTTCTGCTCTGGCATATTTGAAGAGATTCGATTGCTCTGCTCTGCCATATGAGAGACGATTTGATTCCTCTGCTCTGACGTATGTTAATACTATCAAGTAATGCACTGCCATATGAGAGACGATTTGGTTGCTATTCTCTGGCATATGTAAATACTATCAAGTAATGCAGTATTTTTAATTCAGTTCACTAAAGATTGCCTTCAATTTCTACGGGAAGAAAACATCAGTTAATAATTTCTTGAAATGTGCAGGTGGGTATGCATTGAGTGTCCAAAGCTATATACTCGTATTTGGAGGTCAGCTCAGCTGGATGATCATCAATCATTATCAGAACTCTATAGGGAAATATGCAAAATGCATGCCAAGGGTAAGGGTATCTAGTCTCACCAACAGTTACTATTACTTTAAAGTATACTTTACATATTACAGAGTGATATTTCCATACTTTGTAACCTCTGATAGGTCTTGTTGAGATTTTCTATCTGATATGTCCTCTCCGCATTAAAGGTACATTCTTTCTGGGTTTGTAGCTTCATTTTTTTTATACATTTGCACAGTTTACAACACTCCTTCCTGCTATTCTCTCTGGGTTTGTAGGTTCATTTTTTATGCATAAGCACAGTTTACAACACCCCTTTCTGCTTTCTTGGCGTTTGTCCCAACTTCTTTTTCTGATTGTTTGTTAACCTTCAAATTCTTTTTCTGATTCTTTAACCCACCCTAAGGACTCAAGAATTTAGGGGAAATATGGACTTAATATTGTAAGTGGGAAGCAGGGGCAGAGTACCATATTTCCTTGGATCTTTGTCAGGGTCGATGTTATCAAAATGAGAGTACTCTTGGGCTTGATCTTTGTGTTAATAATTTATAGTTGACTGAAAAGCAGTCCAATCCTTCTAAAACATAAAAACATATTTCTTCACCATATGCAAAGGTGCGCCCTTGCATTCATAATCATAATACTTTTAAGTGTAATGCCATCCATGGCTGCCTCTAACTAGTACCTTTTGCCGGCCCTTGATTTTCTCTTTAATTGCACACATCTCCAATGGATGGATGGAAGCTTTAGAGTTGATGTCAACTAGTACCTTTTGCTGGCCCTTGATTTTCTCTCTAGATGACAGGGAAAATTAACGAGCCTGAAAGCTTTAGAGTTGGTGTCTTCTAGTCGCTTTTGCTGTCTGTTGATGTTCTCTTTAGATGACAACGAAAATTAACAAACCTGCTTTACAGGTTTTAATAATGACAGCTGTGCAACATGCAGGTTTTACCCAATTTTGGTCAAATCATGTAAACTTGCTTTTGGGAGCTGTTACAGAGATGTTTTGTTAATAGTGCATGAAATTTTAATGCGATGTGATTCCTGAAAGTGCAGGTGTATGCTGTGATGGCTGAATGTGCAGGTGTATGCTTGGAAATGACAGCGTTAGAACTCTGAGATATTTTGTCAAATATTGAATATTCATCTATGCTGTGTGGTTGCTATTACTTAAGCCGATGGGTGTTATGAGACATGTATGATTCGGTTATTATTACTACTTTTATAAGTTTTAATTTTTTTTTGGGTGAATCATAGAGACAACCAGAACATTACATTATGAGACCTGCAAAAATAATAGCTTGTTCCTTTTTCCTTTGAAGCAAGTGAAAGAAAGCGGTTTCATATATATAGCTATTGCATAGAACTGTTACAGGATTTCAAAACATTTTCCTCCTTCTCCTCTATCTAATCTGAGTCCTGAATATGTGTACTCAGTAGATTCTATATGCGACAGAGGAGGGTGTTGTATTGTAGTGCTTGGCTAGAGATTTCAGAATATAGTCTTCCCTGCTCTGAATTAAGCTCTGCTGGATGTAGATGAGTTGCTTTTCCTTTTCCACATTGAGATCCATGATTTCTCTCAATAATTTCGTGTATTCATTCACTTAGAAGCTTGATATGCTAAGCCTTGACCTAGCGTGTCCCTTTATAAATTCATTTACAGATTTTCCCTAGTGTAGGCTAGCAATCTTGCCTTTCCTTTCAGCGATACTGCCGTTTGCTTTCAGTAATACCGCCTTTCTATTTCATGTTTCCAAAGGGCCACATGCAGTCAGCTGGCTCTGCTTTGGTCATTCTATCTACCTACCTACATATGTAGCACGACCACGGCCACAGCCACACCACTATCCATTATGGCCAGTGCCACACCACTATCCATTATGAGCACACTGCCACACCCATCTATCTATCTACCTATTCTATTTGAGAGTCTGTTTCTTGTTGTACGAATGTTTTTTTAACATTCCAGCGTTTTAAATGTTTGGAAGGTATATGACTCTATGAGGTGTTTTATGATGGACCATAGTAAAAACACTCACATAAAGGAATATCCAAGCCATGTCATGAGTCAGAAATTGGAGCAGCCTATAATCCTTTTATATATTATCATATACTATCAGTGGCTATCCAATAGCCATAAATGCAAAGACCCTAGTTCAACTTATAAGAACTTTTCCATAAATGCAAAGACCCTAGGGTTTTCTTTGAGTATGTCCAATTAGAGAATAAACTACAAAACCTGTCGATAGCCCAACAAATGTAATATATTTGTTAGATAAACTATATTGCATTATTTGAAGAAACCATAACTTCGAAGATATGTTCTGGTTGGTAGCCTACTTAGAACCCAAAGAATTTGGTGAAATGAAAGGGGTATTCACCATCCTCAGTTTCTTCTTCAACACCATGTACAAAAGCATAAACATCTATCTCACGATTGTCATCTTTTGCAAGCTCTACTTTTTCAAATTATCTAATGTAATTATCTACTTTTACCCTGAAATATGATTCATCAAAGTTAAATTGAGACCCCAAAGCATTTACTTGTCTCTATGTGCACGAAAAGTAATGTCAAGTTATCAACCTGAATAATGGTAGGCAATCTTCAATCAGTTATACAACCTTAAGTGCATGAACTTCAATGGTCTCTCATCAAGTTAAGACTGTGCAAGGAAATTTAGAGATCAAGTCGTTACTGTATTTTAGCTTCTTAATAGAAACTAAAAGTGAAGATGAAAGAGGAATTGGAAAGATGTTAAGTGCCATGGGAAAGAATATTACTAGGTGTATGGATGGAATTCTAGCCGCATTCTCAAAAAGCTCCTCGCATTTTAGATTCCATCCATGAAATGAAGCTTAAATCTCAAGGGATTTATTTGTATTGTTGAGAATGTCAAAGTTTGGTAATGTTGAAAATGTCAAGTTGTGAAACATGAACCATGATTAGTAGCTCGCGAAATAAAACAATTGGAATTTGCAAGAACAAGCACCTCAATCTCAAATGGAATTTGGCAGGTGAACTCTCTCAGGATGAATTCCTTACCTTGTTCAAAATCTTGAATGAAATGGAGTAAGAATTGGTCTGTACCCTTTTTTGATAAGTTGTATATGTTGTTTGAACTTTGTATTTTGGAGTCTCATTAAACCAGCTCCATAATCAACATATGAATCTAAAGGAAATTCTAATTATATAGTTATTGGCCCAGTACAAGACATATTGAACAGTTTTAGCTAGTATATTGCTATATTTTCATTAGGTTGTTGCAAGCTATGATGGTTAGTCTAGGTTAATATAGATGACTTGTAATCTACTATTTTTGTATTATACATATATTTTATCCGGCAACAAGAAACAAACTCTTAGATACCATGGTCATTCTGTCTACCTACCTAGCATGGCCACGGACACAACCACAACCACAGACAAATTTATATCAGTTTTTTGAGATTCATTGTTTAATAAGAGATGTTTGTTTTAGTAAAATCTCAATTTCACGAATTGTGATATGGAGTTTTATATACAAGGATGCCAGAGAACGTGATATTTTCCATTTTAAAACATTTATTCAATAAGATATGTTTGTTTCAGTAAAAACTCAGTTTCATGAATTTTTGTTTAAGTAAAAACTAGGTTTCATGAATCTTGATACTGGAATTTTATATAAAAGGATGCTAGAGATAAGTGTTGCTCACATGTATAGAAATGGAAGTTAGTTGGAGAATGAAATATTTTTTGTTCATGGGTATAGGTATTTATGTTAATGATTTTTTCTTCAAGAGCATGGGGCTTAATACTTTTACATTAAGGCAATTTGTATATTTATTATTATTATTTTCAGTATGTCAAAAGGTTGTATATTTTTTTAATTTATTGTAAAATATGTCAAGAGTGTAGGTCAAAAAAGACTTGTATGTTTTTTTTAATTCTTTGGTATATTTTTTTATTGGTTTGTAAAGTATGTAAAAAGTTTTATTTTTGGTTATTAATTATTTTAAAAATTGCAATAATAATTTGAAGTTTTAATATTACAAACATAATGATGAAAATACAACTTCATATGTCATACATCTATATTCATTCCAATTTTTTGTATTGACTATATAGGTAATATAGTTATATGTTTTATTAATAATGTTTAAATATATAAATATTAGAGATATATATATTTTTAAATGTATTTACGATATTTTTTTCAAAAGAAAATGTATATGTTACATCTCTATTCATTCCAATTTTGTTTGTTTACTGGCTATATTGGTAATATAGTTATATGTTTTACTAACAATGTTTAAATATATAAATTTTAGAGATATAAATTTTTAAAATGTATATATTATATTTTTTTCAAAGGAAGATGTATAAATTTTATTAGTATTTTACATTTTGAAGTTTTAAGTTTTAATATCCAACATGTAAGGTTTTAACCTTACAAGTGGTATTAGAGATTCAGGCTCTCGCTCGCACTGACTCTCCACTCATTGCATCCCATTTCCTACCTCCTCATTCTCATCAAACACTCTATCTCTCGATTCTCTCACTGCACCTCGACTCCACCTTGGGCACACCATTTTCCCTTCATGCTGCTCCCACACCCTCACCAAGCATGCGTTCCTCCCTCTTATGTTCCCAAGTTCATTCCACCTTCCATCACTCCATTCCATCCCCATCCCACACTCCCAGATCCTTCTCTTACTTCACACTGCCCATACACCCATGACCTGCGCACCATTACAGTATGCATCCATCCCTCCACATGCTGCTCGCTCCACTTTGCCTGCCATCCATTACACTACTCTGCTCAAGCCTTCCCACCTTCTCGCTTGTTGCTCCGCTCCTAGTCCTCGTCCCTTTCCATTCTTCTTGTCCTCCACATCTCCAACCTATGCATTCCCTCGGATCATCCCATCTCTCCTTCCATCCATCCTTTCGCCCAACCTACGCCTGCTCCATCCCCCGTTGCTACACTCACTCCTTCCACCCACATCACTCCTCCTCTCCTCTCGACCTCCTACACGACCTTTCCTCCACCATCCAACGTGCATTACCCCACATAGTCTCTTGCTCCCACCACTCCCCATTGCTGTACTCTCCCTGTGTGCTTCCCCCGCACTCTCTCAACCTCCCTCTGCACACATCCCTTCACAATCGCCCATCGCATGCTCGCTTCTTTTCACATGTGCACTCTCTGTTATCTACTTAAACATTCATGCAACCTTCCCATTCAACCCAAAAAAAAGGTCCCATCATTTTTTCAAATAAAATATAATATTATTATATTATTTAGTAATAATTATTATTATAAAATATTTTTTAATATATATAAATTAAAAAAACTATGTACTAAACTATTTATATAGTTTATAAAAACACTTATAATAATAATAATTATTATTTATGCTGATAGGCATTTTTTCTATGGAGGTGCATTTTCAAAATTACTGTACCCGTTTCGTCGTCCCTTCCCCAATCCAATTTTCACGTGTGTCTTAATAATTTGTTGACGCATGTCCGCGTGATTTGCTTGTGATTTGTTGGTTCACTGTTACTCTTTCCCATACATTATGCCACATGTTTGCAATCAACAAAGAAGGAACTATCTCTGTCACACTCCCCAAAAACCATTACCCTCTCGTTGTTGCATGATGGATTGAATTCCTAAACACGTCTTTCAATTGAGACATAGATATTGGTCAATTTAATGAAGGGTGTGGGACCTAGGCTCCATGAAATCGGTTTCTTTGGCAATGGAAACTTAATGAATATTGCGCTTGCAATAAAGAAATCCAGTCTTAGAATGAAACTTTTCGTGGGGTATGGATTGGTTTTGAAGATTTGAATGTAGCCACATATGCATCGGCCATGGAAGGTAAGCATTTTGATTCTGTTTAGCGGATTTTTTTTATGTGGTTTAAAATATGTGCTGGGACTGGGACTAGGAGTTGAATCATCACGGAGAATGACTATGCACTTCCAGTCGATATCACCTGCCCATTTCCCTTTTGTATATTTCTTTCTTTTATTTTTATTATCATCGATATTATATTATATTTGCTATGTTGGAATAACTAAATGATAGATCAATACTCAATCAACCAAAATCTTCCATAATAATGCATGTTGTGTTGAAAATGAAGATCACAGGGTACAATATGTGGAGATACTGTTGAAAACAATTCCCTTCTTTGAAACTAAATTACGTTGTAATTTTCTCATAAATATGTTCTTTAACAAGTAACTTCCAATGTGTTAGAATCAAAATGGATAATAAATGTGTCATTCTAGGGACTTGAATCCTTTGGAATCCTTTGTGGACATCATTATCTTCTTCAGTTTATTATTGAGCGATTTGTTGTTCTTTTTCGACATTTGCAATCGCACACTTAACATGCTTTCCAAAAGGAATTGCTATCGGAAAAAAATCATATATGCCTCACAAGTCTGCCTTGCATTGTTGAATGGCGTTGAAGTAGTGGGATCTTTATCTAAAGTCAAAATCATACTCTACCTTCAATATTTTATTATTAAAATATTATCATCCAGTGATCTATTTTATTAAAATCTCATGCTAAAAAGTCCATGAGAGTAATCAAATTCTCTATTTTGTGAAAATTGCGTGCTGATAAGTCTTTTTGGGTAATAAATTTATCTATTTTGTGTTGAGAAGCTTATCTATGTTTTTATTAAGCAACGCGTGAATCTACTTTTGTGGGAAATTATTGTACTTTCCACTCTTTGATTTGGAATATTTTGGAATTGCTTATCAAATATTTATTATATAATAACATAACATCTTCTTGATATTTTTATTAAAATATGATCAAAATATTTGTACATGGATAACTTTTACTTGATGTTTCTTTATCAACGCTCTGTTATGTGGTGTCGTGTTATGTGAGGTTTCCTCTGGCTCGTTCATAGGTGCTTCAGTTGACTCTCTTTGTGTTTGTTTCACGCATGAAAGGTGAGGCAATGTATATCACAGCATGAAGAGTATGTCTCCTCTAGGTTGTTGAATTGATGCTATTATGAAAACACGAACTCTTCAATTGCAACGCAAGAAAGTTGAGCTTTTCGTTCCACCTAAAAAAACCTGTTTGACAAGTGAAAGCATTGATTATGTGTTCAATTAATGCATAGAATCTCAAGGTAGATACTTGTTGTGGGCTCACAATACAGGTTACCTAGCCTTTCGATCAATTTTGATCACTCAACCTTTCATCTATTATGCCTAATAAAAAACATTAAGACTTGCTCTTAATATGGATCTGTACAGTAAACATCTCAATAATCTTTGTGGGTGCAACGACATCTACAAGAGCGCGGAGCAACGAAACACTGTTAGCTTCACCTTCAACTTCAATTGGAAAAAACACTGCCATCTTCAGCTTCAATTGGCAGCGCACAAATACAATTGATTGCTACGTCGTTAACTACTCAACTCCACAAGGGTAAGAATTAGATCAATGGAATTCATATTCGAGTTTAAGTTATTTTTGTTTCTCTTCAGCTATGAAACAAAGTACTAGGATATAGATATTTTTTTTTGTATTAGATCAACATCTATTCTACTATGTTTGAGTATTAGGTCAAACAACTCCTATTGTACTGTGTTCGAATATGAATTTTGTGGCGTTTGAATGCAATTTGGCTTTCAAGGCCAAACGAGCAAGCATCGTGTTCAGTGAATGATCTGCGATTAGATTCATGTATGGTGAGAATAGATTTCATGGTGGCAGAAGTCACGAACAACTGCGAATGTTAGCATAGTCGTGGATTGCTTGGCAGTGAAAACTAGGTGGCTGGAAAGAAATGTGCCTAGCCACCCAATTACAGTATTGCTTCCAAGGAAAAATGGAGGTTTTGGTACATCAGGAAATCAACACCCCTCAACATCTTATCTTTAAATATTGTGACTAATGCTACTTCGAGTAGATCTCAGGGATTAAGAATAACTTCTTTCCCAAATAATTTTATATGACAGTTTTGTCACGGCTTTCAAATTCCAAATTATATCACATATATTTCTTAATAAAAATAATATGAAATGGGTATTATGTTATATTAGTTATTTATAATGTTCTTTTTCCAATATTATTAGTTTTGTTTTTTAATTTAATATATGTAAATATATAATTTAATCATTCTTTTATATTAAATTTAAATTAAATTAAATTTTGTAAATAAAATTTAAACTTATAATTAAAATTAAAATTAAATTTAGAATTTAATAATTTGTGTATTAAATTTAAATTAATTTCAACTTAAATAAGTTCAAAATTAATAGGAATTATGATTATATATATTATAATTAATCATATTAAATTTGAATTTAATAACATTAGTACTATATATGGTTCTTGAAATGGATGGAGAAGAAATGGAGATAGGAGATATTGACTTGGATGGATTGGAAGCGGCATGTTTTGAAAAGGTATCAGAACATATTCCTTTTCAACAAGTCACGTTGTTGGAAAAGACGATAATCCAGGCAAAGGCTATGAAGTTTCTTGGACTAGCAGCAAAATCCCTCAAGGACCCAGATGGTAAAAAGAAGGGGAAAAAAGAAAAACGAGGAAGGCATAGCAATGCGGAAAGAATCTAGATCGTGGGGCTAAACTTGTAGCTTTTGGGTAGTATCCCACCATAGATGTGGGCCCCTCCGTTGCAACAAAATAGTTTCCAATGCAGAGCACATCCTGGAACATAAGGGGATGTAACGGTACCTTGAAGATTCGTCTTCTCAAAAGAAGGATTGAAATGGGAAAACCGAGCATTATCTTCCTGTAGGAAACTAAATGCTTGGAAGCGGAATTAAAAACTATAGGGAGTAAAGTGTCGATGGGTAGTGAAGCTATTGCGGTGGATGCGAAAGGGGCGGCAGGAGGTATAGGGATTTTGTGGAACCCAAGGGTGGTCTCCCTCTATGAATTTTCTGCTACTCATTTCTCTCTCTCAGCAGCTTTCCAGATTTTAGGCACCTGCACCAGGGGGTTTATGACCAATGCTTACGGCCTGCCTCGGGCAGAACACAAAAGGAAATTTCTAGAGTCATTAGGGAGGCTTAAATGGTCTTCGGAAGGAAAACCCTAGATTCTTGGAGGGGACTTCAACCTACTCAGGAATCTTGATGAAAAGAAAGGTGGGATATGTCAGTTAAATTCCAATAGTGAATATTTTAATGAAGTTATAGATAACCTAGAATTGTTCAATGTCAAAACAACCAATGGTACCTTTACTTGGAATAATAAAAGAACTGGAGACAGAGGAATAACCTGTCGGCTAGATTGCTTCTTGGTTTCTGAATCCATCATGATGACTGGGGTAAATATTAGGGCCGTAGTGCTTACATCAGCTGGCTACGATCACTGGCCTGTTAGCTTGGAATGGGAAAACGTTAGGGTTAACCTAAGGAGACCCTTCCGTTTTGAGAAATTCTAGCTTGTCTAGGCTGATTTTTCGGAGAAACTTAAAGAATGGTGGGAGGCAATGCCAACCATCCGAGGAACGCAGATGTACCAGTTTCAACAAAAACTTAAACTCTTAAAATCCAAGATCAAGCAATGGAATAAGGACCCCTTCGGTAACATCTTCCAATCTAAACAGGAGCTAGATAGCAAAATCAAAGAGGTTCAAATCCAAGGTATGCAAAGAGGTTTCTCAGATGAGATTTATGCCCAAGAAAAATTGTTGATTCAAGAATTCAGTCTAAGAGAAAAACAAGAAGAGGTTTTCTGAAATCAGAAATCCAGAGTTAAGTGGCTCTAAGAAGGTGAACGCACTACTAGCTTCTTTCACAAAGTTGCAATACAACATTGCCAGGGAAACCGCATGACTAGAATGAAAACTGCGGAAGGAAACATCGTCGAGACTCGGGAAGATATGGAAATCACTATGAATTGCTTTTTTGCCAAACTCCTTGAAGAACCAGACTGGGATTGGGAAGATTCCCACATTCCAAAAGTTATTACGGAAGAGCATAACCTCATGCTTATGAAACCTATTGAGTTGGAAGAAGTGGAAGTTGTTGTCAAACAAATGATGAATGACAAAGCCCCGAGACTTGACGGTTTCACCACCAACTTCTTTCACGCCTACTGGGATTGGTTGAAAGAGGAAGTTTGGGCTCTGTTGGAGGACTCGAGGAGGACTGGTAATATGTTGAAAGCTCTTAATGCCACTTTCCTGGTGCTTATTCCCAAAGAAAATGGAACAGAAGACGCTGGTAAGCTAAGACCGATTGCTCTATGTAATGCCATTTATAAAAGTATTTCTAAAGTCATAGACAACAGGCTCAGGCCCTTGCTTCCCTTCCTCATTTCTCCTTAACAAGTGGGATTCGTGGAGGGACGACAGATTCTGGATGGAATTATCTTAGTCCATGAAACCATTAATTCGACAAGAAACGAGAAATTTTAAGGTATGCTTCTGAAATTGGATTTATCGAAAGATTATGATAAATTGAATTGGAATTTCTTAGTAGGTGTTCTCCGAGCCTTTGGGTTCTCTGACCATTGGACCGATTGGATTATGAAATTAGTTTCATTGACCTTCTTCTCTATTCTTGTTAACGGGACTCCTTCCTAGCCCTTTCAGGTGTCTAGAGGAATTAGACAGGGTGACCCATTATCACCCTTTTTGTTCATCATTGGAACGAAGGGATTAGGTCGAATGCTCAAGAAATTATGGATTGAAAATAAGATAAGAGGGCTCTCCCTAAATGCAGATCTGGAACCACAAACTCGTCAACAGTTTTTTGATGACACGATGCTCATGGGACCTTCTTCTGTTTAGGAGGCTCATGGCATAAAATAAGGATTGGATACCTTCATGGAGGCCAGTGGACTCGAAGTCAATAAGGACAAGTCCCAAGTTTACTTCTTCAATGCCTTGAATATCACCAAAAGGAATATCCTCATGATCTTGGAATTCTCTAAAGAACTGCTCCCCTCCAAGTACTTGGGAGCACCGTTAGCAGAATCTACTATTAGGAAAATTTCATGGAAGGATCTTCTGGACAAGATTAAGCAGAAGCTTAGTCATTGGACTTTTAGAGCCCTTAACTTCCCTAGCCGTCTTATTCTAGTCAAGTTTGTCCTTCAAGCTATGCCACTCTATCTATTCTCCGTCCTTGCTGCTCCAAAGTTTGTGATAAAATAGATAAAAAATATCCAAAGGACCTTCCCGTGGGGAGGTAATGATGGACACAGAAAGTGGCCTTTGGTGGACTGGAAAACAATATGTAAACCCAAAGATGTTGGGGGTTTAGGTCCACGTGATCCATTGGACATAAATAGAGAAATGGGAGCCAAAATTTGGTGGAAAAGGATAACCCACGAGCATGAACCATGGGCTAAGCTATGGCATACAAAATATGCATCTCAGTGGCCAAAATAGTTGTCGATCAGATTTGGAGAAAATATCTCGGGGTCCAACATTTGGAAATTCGCTCAGGAAAACCGAAGCCTCATTCAAAGTCACAACTTCTAGGAGGTTAGAGATGGAAGAAGGATGTTGTTTGCTACAGACGCTTGGAATCAGGAGCCAAGTATAGAAAGTCGGGAATATATTCTAACGCTTATCCATGCTCTTCAGAATAGCCGAATTAAAAAGGTGGAGGAATTCTGGGATCCCGAGTCCCTTGATAATCTCTTTTGGACCTCGAAAACAAAAGCTTGGTGGCAAGCTCTTGCACCAACAGAGGACATTGAATATTTATACACAGACCTCTGCTCCAGGAAGATGCCGAGACATGCAGGTATGGATAAGCTCAGATAGGGATACTTGAATCTGGGAAGCTTCAACATTAAGGAGGCTATCGAATCGCTGACTGAAACTCACAGGATGGAAAAGGAGGAAAAATGGAGAAAAATATGGGGCAGGAAATGGTGGCCCAAAATGGCATCCTTCAGCTGGATCCTCCTCAAACGACAAATCCTCACTTGGGATAACATCCAGGCATGAGGGATTTTAGGTCCTTCAAGGTGTTGTCTTTTCGAAGTCAATAATGAATCCATAAACCATCTTTTGGATGAATGCCCAATTGTGGACACTATCAGGGACTCAATGGGCCGAATTATCAGCATCTTCTAGGGCAACTTTGGATCTAGCACTAACAACTTAGCAGAGCTCGACGATCTTATTAACGGGTTATCGTGGGCATTACAGCGACGGTGGACTCCATTGATCGTGGAAGGGGATTCTATGATTATCACTAACCTAGCCAGAAGACTTCAGAATGGGGCGACCATTGGACAGGTATCCAAGAACTGGTGGTGGGAGAGTAGGCTTTCACAGCTTAGAAGGTGGCTAACTGGAAATCCTGCAATTCAATTCTCGCATGTAAAACTAACATGTAACAGCGTGGCGGATGTTTTGTCCAATGAAGAGGTGGATAAGAAGGCTTATTTTCATGCAGAAGAGATTATCGACAACAAGGATGGCTTGTTATGGAAATGTTGCGATGAGGTGGTCGAGGTAGATGTCTGGTGTTGGTAGAGGAAGACGGTTGGAGCATCCCAAGGCCAGATGTCGGTTCGTCCTCATTCATTGGAGGACAACTGTAACCAACTCCTTGCTCCTTCTCTACCACCCGACACACTCCTTCACATGCGCGTCCCCCCAGTCATAGATAGATCGTCTCCAGTTAGCCACGTGATACGGACGGAGGCCTCTCCTCTCCCTAACTCTGTGTTAGACGGGAATGATAACGACGAAAGGAAATCACCACTTGGAATTTATTCCAGGCATGCTGACGATACAACCAGGACAAGTGGGAAACGCTTGGAGCAGACAGAAATTGCAGATGGAATGCCGACTTGATTTGGAAAGGACGATCCGGAGACAGGCCATCATTTATAAGACTGCCTTCGGTTGTGATGGTTGAGTATGGACAGGTGTGTGAAGATTGCCCCTCTGGACATACCGGTGGGGTAAAATCGATTTTTTGCTCCTGGACTACCAAAAGCATAGAACCTCGTACAAGGTGGCCTTTAGTGGGGGATACGATGGCTAATCTATAGCATGGTAAGATAGATCTGGAAATGGTTAAAGAGTTCTGGATATGTAAGGTTGGCGTTTGTAATGGTGTGAAGTGGAAGCAAAATTCGGAAAGGATGAGGGCAGGATACATCACCCAGTGGAGGGGAAGGGCTATAAATTCATCTCTCGAGGATGGATGGATTATCATCTTTGATTTCAACCATGGTTGTCTTTCTTCGCAGGCCATTCCGATTTCTTTGCTCTGTGTTTCTTTTTGCTCTGGGTATTCTTTGCTTTGGGTTATGATGGCTCAGAAGTGGCGTGTTTGATGCTGTCAGGGGGTTATAGGGAGAAGAAAAGGAGGTAATATACCGCAGGCTAGTTCCTCTGCTAGTATTCCACTTACAGATGATAATCCGTCGCCACTGTCATTCAATTGGGGGGCTCAATACATGGCTGAGACTTCGGCCATGGTGAAATCCCAGATAGTTGTTAAGGAAACTGAACCGCTGCACGAGTACACAAATCACCAAGGTCGGCCCTTAGTGGCCAACCCGTTTTGGGCGGTAAGAATTCTTCTTGCCCGTGACATTCAATCGAAGGTGCCCCTAGCTCATGGTATCCAGGTTGCTTTGGGTTTGATTTGTCAAGGTAAGCATGAGAGTACCGCTGGGTTCAGACTATTGGACCTTATTGCTGGGGAGCTACAAGAACGTACTGGGGAGAAAGCCTCGAAGGAGCAACCTCCCGCTCTCATCGACTCCCCTCCGAAGTAAAGCTTAGGTGTGGGTTGGTTTTTTAGGCTTTCTGTTCGTTCGGTTTCTCTTTTTTGTTGCATCGGCTCATCGATCTATGGTCAAAACCAACTTTCTCTCTGTTACGTCTATGTTGGATCATGTTATGTTTGTTAAAATGTCTATGATGGGTAGTAATTTGTACATCCATGATCACTATCGTTTTTGGGAAGGGGCGATGAAAAAGGTTCCCACCACTCAGGGTTTGTTTACATGCAGCTACTGGATGGTTGGGAATCAGATCAGAAATTGTGGGACTGTCTATGGTATGAGAAAAGCTAGTCTGTGGGTGGGTTTTGGGGTAGTGTCTCAAGGAAAAAGTATGAGTATGGGAAGATGGGGAATGGAAAGGATAAATCCTCCGAAGAGAAGCCGGTCAAGCTTGGATATTTCAGCTGGTCGGGTCTGAATGTAATCTCCTTTTTGCATCATAATTAATATATTGTGTTCCAGCTTACAAAAAAAAATAACATTAATTAATTAATATCAATATTTAATAACTTTATTTATATTAACTCAAATTTTGACTTTATATTTTTAATTACGGTTAAAACCAAAAAATTATGTATTGCCCATGTATTCTATCATGAAATTATTATTAAATTACGTTTGCATTGACCACATTTCAATTTTCTTAAATGCTAATTAAGATTTTTAAATTTAAATTAATTGCAATATTATCAAAATATTGTTGATTACATCCATATATCTATGAACATAAATCTATGATTGATGCATTCTACTAGTGACACCAATGTTTGTATGCTCACCCTACCTAGACTTTGGCACGGGGACTTCAGTTAGTGAACCTCTCACATAGCACGTGCGATCGTGGGATATTAAATAATACCCTTAATTTCGAGAGATATTGACCCAAACTCTTTTTGTTGAAACCCCCTCCCAATACTTAAAACATCCTCCCCACCCCTTTTTATACCTCAATCCTTATAAACCACCCTACCCACCCCACCTTAAACCCCTCATCCCCCCAATACCTGCAATATATTGGTTCGATTTTTTATAATTTTAAAACCCACAATATGAACTAACGTGATAGGATATTGGCCAAAAAGTGAATCCCCCATGGACTTTGGTGAAGTCTTATTGTAACGCCCCTATCCATTAATTTTTTGGTCTAGGCTCTTCTGTAGTTTTTGGATACTATGTCTAGTGGAAAGATGCATCATTTTTCTTTGTTACTATGGTGATAACGTTAGTAATTCATTTTTTTCATATTTCTTGCCATACTCTTCCATCTTGTTGCCTTCTATGAATTACAAGTTTTTGGTCTGATGTACTTGAACCTCCACTACCCTTGTAGATGACTATATCAGATAAGATGTCCCTGGAACTTCTAGGACAGATCTTAGCGAATTTTTATTGGCTCTCTATCTATGCCCTCATGCTTTCATATTTATATACAATGAAAATCAAGGGCTCTCTTTTAAAATTCTTCTTCTAGATAACATTCATGGAAGCATGGCCAATTTAGGCCTTGTTGCTTGAATGGTCAAAATCGTTTTTCAATAGATTGTAGAGTTGAAAAGCACTAGAATTTAATTTGTGGAAATCAATTTTGTTGGCTTCTACCAATATTGACAAAAAATCTTTTACAGTATAAACCGTAATAGTGATGTACTCTTTTAATTTGTAATTATCTCCAAATTTGGCCACCTGATAAGCTACCTCCATTAGAACTAATATATCCATAATGCGCTTAGGAAAGATATGAGCTGAAGTTTTCCCATAGACAATATCTAATTCCAGACATGTTTTGGTTACTAATATTTGATTAGTTTTAGCACATCCATGGATTTCTCAAAGAATATTGGGAAAAGTTTCTCAAAGACAAGCTCACAAAGAGGAGCTAAGAAAATCACATGTATATATTCATAATGCTCTGAATACTTATATCTTCACAACTCACGATAGTGAATCGAAAGAGGTGGAAGAGAAGGATTCTAGATATCACCCATATATGTGAAGGAACTTATGGCACAGGCCGCATCCAATAAAAATGCTTCCATGTGAGATACAAGGGATTTTGAATAGAGGTTCTCCGAATTTTTTTTGGCATACACGTTCAAATTGATTGACAAAATTTCATTTCTTCCTAGTTAAATGCATCCCCCCTTGTTCAACACTTAATGTGCCAAGGGAAACCAAAACTCGTGTAGCTAAGAGTAGGCCTTTCTTCCATATAAAATGATTTCCAGCATGACCACATTCCTCGCAGGCTCTTGCAAGTTAGAGGTTGGATAGTGAGAGGTTGAATAAAAAATTCATGTATGTTTTTGAAATGTTCCCTCTTTCCACCAACTCTTTATTACTTTCACTGGGTCATGTTTGTAGGAAAATCCCTACAAAAATTATGTGTCCAACATTATCTCAGGGGATGGAATCTTGTAAATGGTCTTGAGAGTGCGCAGGGCATATTACTCAATCCTTGTCCAATTATCCAAATATACGTTCATTTCCTTGGTGTTTTCCCTTTTAATGAACCACTACACCACATATGAATATGGGAGAACAACCTATGGTCAGGTTTCAATTATGCATAGCCAAGTCAGTTGCACCTTGTAGTTCATATGGATGGAATCAATTGTTTCCTTCGAAAGTGTGTCAAAAGGAAATTTTGGTGATGGATGTGCTCGCTGATATGTTTCGAAAACATTGTCAAATGTCTAATCAAATGGAATGCCAATAGATGTGTGATTGAAAGCTTGATTAGATTCATATGTTGAAGGTTTTTTAGCTTCTTTGTTTTATACATGCTTCCCTTCTTTGGGGTCATTTTTCCAAATCTGTGCTTCCACAAACACCGTACAAGAAATTGTTAATCATTATTCAAGAAACGAATCTTGCATTTAAAGTAGGTTACAAATACAAGTTCAAAGGATGCTTTCAATATCGAAATACACCTTTCAACTCAAAATTTATTGTTTTCAATGAAAGAAAAACTAATCCAAGAGATTCTTCATGCTCGTTGTTGTGATCTTGTATTCTCTTCCACCATTTAGTAAGATAAGATAAGAAACACAATGCTAGCTACAAGAAGTTAGCACCAAGACAGGAAACATAGACTTCATGACACTGTAATATTGAGAAAGGTGAGTGAAGCCAATGCTTCCTTGTATTCATTTTGTTATAAAGATGTTATTCAATGATCTTGGCTCTCACCCAATGATCGATCTTTAGCTTCCTTAGGAAATAATGACTTGAATTAAGAGATCCCGACTCCCAACTTTGGAACTAAAGATCTCCATGAAACCCTATATGTGTTGAAGTATTTCATCTCTCCAAATGAAATTGATTTGATGGATTAATATAGTGCTCGATATTTCGAAGACTCTACCGTTATAGAGAAAAGCAATTGCTCTAAGAATGGGTAGGGGCCCGCCCAAGATAGTAAGGTGGCCAATAAGGTAAAAGTAGTACATAATCCAAAACAAAATTCGAGAGGATGAACGCAACGCAAGCATGCTTAACTGATCAAACGAGGTAAAGATTAGGTTTAAGAGGGGAAAGGGAGAGCTAACACTCAAAATTAACTCAAAGAGGGACAAAGTGCCCAATAAAAACAGGATTTGTAGGTTTTCCAAAATTCTATGCAAACAAAAGAGGTTGAAAATGAGAGGGAAAGCCACCAAATTAATTAGGACTTTAAGATCTTGCCTTTTAGGTGATTAGGGTACTTCAATAAGGGTTTAGATCATGTTTCACTAACAAATTAAATGAGGTAAAAGAGCCAACTAACTAAGGTTAATTAACCAATAATTCATTTAATGAGCTAGAAACCCTTGTGCTAGAAAAGAAAGAGAGCTAAAAACCCTTGTTCTAGAGATAAAAAGGGAATAAGGAAGAGAACTAACTTTGACTTCACTGTTTTAGATGTTGAATCTCTTTGGGTTCAAGTAGAGAGTTGAAATCCTCCAAGAGTGATCCATGGCACATAACTACACATTGATCATCTCCAAATTCACGCAAGCTAAGTCTTATCCATTTGTTTAGGAATACCTAAAAAACGGCCTCGAAGAAAAAAATGAATAGAGCAAACCCTCTTCAATCGATTAAAAATGAATTGAACTCCTTTCTAAACAATAAACATAAGAACCAATTCTAGTTCAATTCTGATATGCTTTAGAAGATAAAATGGATCAAAACACTTTTTGGGTGTTTGTTAAGAAAGTTAAATAAATTTATTTATGTATTCCTCAGGGAGTGAAAAGCAGGTCTCTGTACCTTGCATTGTAGTTATTGTTTTAATCATTCTTTTATTAAATGGCTAGAAATTATTTAGAAGCTGAGCTACAACCTATAGAAAGGTTAGTTTTCTCACTCACTCATCATGGTTGAATAATGAGAATGTGTCCATTGTATTTTCGACATTTTCTTTAGATATGTAGCAAACAAGAGACCCCATTCTCTATTATCAATATACATCTGCATGCTTCACTAGTAAATTTTGGGCCAGCCTAAACAAAAGACAATAAATAAGAGTTTTCCCAAAGTCATTCTCAATGCTCTAGCTTTCATACTAGTCATATAAATAGGTTTTTTAAGTAAACTTGTTTTCGGGTAAATGAAAAGATGTAGGGTGAATAGTGTGATGAACCAAGGCAACAAGAAACAATTGTAAAAGGTCAACATTGAGCTTAACGGCTAGGCTACCAAATTGTTGACATCGAGAGCCTACTTGGTGTTAATCAATATTCAGGTCATGACTGCATGGTTTATTTGGTAGCATCACATCTCTTTAGTTGGTTTTATGGAGTTGTGAGCGGGTCCTCCCAGGTTTTCAAGAGCATTTGGAGCTCCTAGTCGATCAAGGAAATGTCTACACATGCTGACACATGTTGGCTAAAGGACATACATTATGGCTAATAAACAACATTAAGACGTGCTCTTAATATGGATATGTACAGTAAATATGTCAATAATCTTTGTGGGTGCAACGACATCTACAAGAGCGTGGAGCACCGAAGCAATATCAGGTTCACCTTCAACTTCAATTGCAGAAAACACCGTCATCTCCAGCTTCAATTGGTAGCCCACGAATACAATTCACTGCCCCATTGTTAACTACTCAACTCCACAAGGGTAAGAACTAGATCAATGGAATTCATATTCGATTTTAAGTTATTTTTGTTTCTATTTGGCTATGAAACAAAGTACTAGGATATAGATTTTTTTGTATTAGGTCAACATCTATTCTACTGTGTTCGAATATTAGGTCGAACAATGCCTACTGTAGTGTGTTCAAATATGAATTTTGTGTTGTTTGAATGCAATTTGGCTTTCAAGGCCAAACAAGCAAGCACCGTGTTCAGTGAATGACCTGCGATTAGATTCATGTATGGTGAGAACATATTTCATGGTGGCGGAAGTCACAAACAACTTCAAAATAATAAGACTTGAACCTAAGACCTATTATTTAATAACTACAAAAAAAGAAGACTTGAACCCAACACCTATTATTTAATAAAGCAACTTTTGACCAAGTGAGATAATACAAAAGATATGTAAAAGTTGGATAGAAGGAAGTGTTATTTTCCCTTCTTTTTATTTTTACTCTCCGGCCTTGGAGTGTGTGCTTACACCAAAACCCTACTTTTTATCTTGCAAGACAATACACAACCACACAAAAACAAAAAATAAAAATTTCAAATGGAAATTTATTTGATTTGGGGTTAGCCATTTGTTAGTGTACCCAGAAAATGTAATCTTCCCCACTATTTTTGGCTTAACAAGTTCACACAAAACACATGCAAAATACCATATTCAGTAAAAAGAAACCTTCCCACTCTGGTTCTAACTTTCTAATTTTGCATAGATTGTGTGGCAAACAAAATACACAAATTGAAAAGGTAACAAACCAGAAATAAAATAAAAAAACATGCTAAAATGTAAAAGAATGTGAGCATTTTTTTTAATGTGTAATCATAAACAGTATAGATTTGGATATTGTAAAATGGTCGTATCTTATGAAAATAGATACCTTTTCAACAAAATAAAAACATGTTTCTAACTGAAAGCATTACAGATCAATACACCAATATATTACAGATCAATACACCAATGTTTTTACATGGTTAAAACCCTAAAAAATGGAAACAGTCCACGACCACATCCAAATAGCTAGTTGAGGCAATATTACTATGCAAAAGAAAAAAAAATGTTACAATGAGTTTCTCACAATCAATCATCAAGCAAATGGCACTCTATTCTCTTTAAATATATATCATGGATCAATCAGGTGATAATCCATGTATCAATGGCCATTGAGATCACGAAGATGATGAATTGTCAGATCACTCTATGTTTAAAACATATCATGACCATTGGATTATGATGCACAATTGCATACTAAAGAAACACACTTTTCCTAAATATACATTCTAACAAGTTGATCTTAACTAACTCCTAAGTGTCTAAATATCCGAACATTAACCTCTACATATTACATTAGAATATGAACTGAAGTTTTGTCCTTAACCAAAGTTAAAAAAGACATTGTTGTTCAATTTCTAGAGGAGCATGTAATTACAAAGTTATGGGTTCCATTGTCTCTTGTATTTGATTACTCAACATACTTTTCTTCAAAAAATAAACTGATTTTTCTCTAGATAAAGGAATTAATATGCATTATGCATCAAACTTATATTCTTAGGGAAAACAAGGTAGGTGAATCCACAAAAAAAAATTGACTTGGATCCTAAAAAGAATAGTAGTTGACCACCAACAAAAATAACACAATGCTCTCCCTATCATTATCTCGATCGAGAGGGCTACCCCAAAATAACCATTAGGAACTTCGAATTACCTCCTTATCTGCAAAAAGGAATTCATTATTCCCCCCACTGTTTTTTTCTCTTCCCTTTAGTTTTCCCAAGCATTTAGAGGACATGATGGTCATATTGTTCAAAGTAGGATAAACACTTTGTGGAAATTGCAAGAGGAAAGAGGCAAGGTGAGACGCAAATTCATAGTACATCAAAAAAAAATCAAGAAGCAATATGTTAATAAATCAACTGGAAATAAATATTTCAAAATTGATAATTTGGTTCTTAAATGGTATTAGCCTCATGAAGAGAAAGGCATGAATACAAAGTTTCAATAATTATGGCTTGGCCCTTATGTGGCAGTCGAGAAGCTTGGCATTGGCACCTACAACTACAAAATATGAAAGGAGAGATGGATATGCTCCTAATAAACGGAGAATCATTCCTTTGAACCTCATCCACAGTAACGAAAGCCATTTCTCACTCCTCCTAGTTATTATCATATTGGGATTTAGGATTTTGGTAACACTATATTTCATTATTCATGCTACCATAACTATTGTGTCAATCAATTCTTCTGCTTGGGACAGCAAACGACTCAATAAAATCCCTACCTAATAATAACTGGAATCACCTAAAATCATTCACATGGCTCATAGAAAGGCAAGAATACAAAGTTTCAATAAGAGAAAATAGTGAA
>LPNX010229580.1:232197-275438 GCA_001517045.1 Pseudotsuga menziesii
CATCCTCCTCTCTCTCCCTCCTCCACTTCGTCAATGTAAACAAAATGAAAAGACGGCTAATCAAAATTTCCATGGCCATGGAAAGAGGAGAAGTTGCAGAAATGCCAGAAATTGCAGAAGCATAAATGCCTGCCAGAAATATTGCAGAAATGCCGGTCAGAAATTGCAGAATGCGGAAATGCCAAAATTGTAGAATGCAGAAATGCCAGAAATCCAGAAATGCCAGAAAGCGGAAATGCTTGATGCCCTTGGTGTAGTACATACAATACAGTGGATAAGTTGTGGCCAAGCAAAGCATGCTGCGAATGGTCGTTTTAAAAGAAGACTATGATTGCCGCCTGTCGTCGTTGGTTCTCTCGAGTCCCAATTCAATCCTTGAGTGTATTTGCCAAGTCAAATAGTGATGTAGGAAACATGCATCTAGAAATCCTCCTCAAATTCAGATGATGAGGCGACCGACCCCAATCAAGAAACTAGAACGACACGACAACTAGAAGGAAACTGCAATGTGGAAATGCAACCAAGCTAGCCAAATGCCGCCATACCCAGACCTGCCAAAACTAGAGGAATCCATAAATCTGGAAACCTGGAAACCTGCTTAAAGAACAACAGTAGCGAGGAAAACATACATACATACCTATGCAAATAGCGAGGAAAACATACATACCTATGCAAATAACTGGCGAACTGAGCAATGCTCCACGCTGGTCGCACAAAGCCTGAGAAATTCACCAACCCAGAGAAGAATACTAACCGCTGTCGAAGACAGGAAGTGAACCCGGAATCGGAAAAAAGAAACAACACGAGCAACATAAATTTGCAACAAGAGAATGCCTCCAAACCCAAGAAGAAGCAATGAAAAGTAATAATGGCAAAACACCAACTCTTGAAAAGCTTAAAGAGAAAAGCAATATAAAATCTTAAAAAAGAAACAACAAAAAGCATAAAGCATAAAACAAACAACTCTTGAAAAGTAATATAAAAGCTTAAAAAGAAAACAACAAAAAGTATAAAGGAAACTATATAAAGCATAAAAAAGGAAACAACATAAAGCATAAAGGAAACAAATTTATAATATTTTTATTTAAATAGTGCTTTTTATAAGTGAACATAAATTTGCTTTGGAAGGAAAAAATTTGTGGTAATAATTATTGAGTTGGGAAGGATTGGAGCGATGGAGGGTTTGGAGGGCTCCTTCTTCTGTGAGGTGGCTCTATATGTGCTGTGGCCCCAGCCATGGCCTTAACTTTCTTGCTCTCCCGCTGGTTTGTGGCTTCACTGGGGTCTTTCGGTTCCTTTGGTTGGTTAGTATCCTTGGTTTCTTCTGCCCTCCCTCATTGTCCCCTGTCGTGCTCCATTGTTTTCTAGACTTCTTTGGGATTCTTCTCCCACTGTCGGCGGTCTTCCTAGAGTTCCGCCCCCTCAAGGGGGACTAGTACCAACTAGGCAAAAAAGTGGGAAGGAAATCGTTGTTTTTGCTTTGACCGCCATGAGTGGGTTCTTGTATTTTCCTGCTGCACCACCTTGCATGGGTTCTTACGTTGTTCTGCCTTGTCCCTTCATTCTGGCTTTCGTCAGCTGTGTCTTGGTTGACTTTTGCTGTATCCCGTTTCACCCGTGACACTAGGGTCTGGTCGCGTATCCTGGGTTTTTTTTTTGTTTCCGCTTGTGATCTATCCTTCTCACCCTCTGGTCAATACAGTGGTTGGTCTTAACCTGGCCGCCGGTGGTTTTTCCTTTCATGGTTTCTGGTTTGGGGGGAGAAGTGTGCCCTGTTATCTTTCCCTCGTTGATGGTTTCTGCTTTGGCTGTTCCCCAGTGCTCGGGTTCCGACAGGTTTTGTGGGTTTCCATTATTTTTTCCTTCCTGGTGGTCTGACGTATTTTTTAGTGGGATGGGGTTTGTAGCTCGCTCGGGGTTGACTTCTATTGCCACCTCATGGCGAACAATGTCACCTCTCGCTTTCGTAACAAGCGACATGCTAAGAATATAAAAACCCATGAGGGTCGCTTCCGCTTCGTCCTTGGCCATGATGTATTCTTAGATCGTGTATCCTCCTTGTGCTCCCGGGTTCTTGTGGGGCGTCTTGAATATTGTAAATTGGGCAAGCAGGAATGGGTTGATTGGGCCTATGAGCACTGGAAGCCCTTGATCAAGTATAACCCTACCATCAGCCTCCTATCAAAAGGATGGATTGTTTTCGTATTTCTTGAAGAGGAGCACGCCAATTTGATTATGGACCGGACTTGGCGTGTTGGCACGGGATCTCTGGTGCTGGGATGCTAGCACATGCATTTTGATCCACTCTGTGAAAGGGTTACAAAATGACACCTTTGGGTATTACTACCTTCTCTCCCCTTTCCACTCTGGAATCTGTATATCTTGGAGGGTATTGCGAATACGATCGGTCGTTTTGTGGCAGTGGATGATGACTTTCACCTATCCTTCAACAAACGGATGGCTAGGGTGTTGGTTGAGA
Organism: Pseudotsuga menziesii; assembly: GCA_001517045.1. Classification (NCBI taxonomy): domain Eukaryota; kingdom Viridiplantae; phylum Streptophyta; class Pinopsida; order Pinales; family Pinaceae; genus Pseudotsuga; species Pseudotsuga menziesii. The sequence goes on from LPNX010229580.1 coordinate 234,677, forward strand.
TGGACATCTCACTCGGTCTTTTTGCAGAAGTGGAGATTCTCTGTAAGGATAGGCTCCTGGTTCAGAAGTTGGACTATTTGCATGTGCCTTTTCGATGCAGCTGCTGTCGCGAGACTGGGAATCTTCGAAGATCTTGCCCCTTCTCATGATGGACCACTCGGGCTCCAGTCAGGAGGTCTCCCCGATTATCAGACAACCCTCTGTTTCTTATGCTCTAGAGCATTCGAAATTTAGTATTTACTCTCATTCCTTATCAGCCTGCTCCTGTTGTAGTTTCCTCTGATTTACCCTCTACCCCCTCGGCGGTCGCTTCCCATGAGCTGGCTCCTTCACCATCCTACCCTATCACTCTGAACCCAAACCCTTCACCCATTGTTCCTTCCTTCACATCGTTGGTCGACTTCCATCCACTGCCCACTACCACCTCATCACACTTTCCTTCTCCCCCTTATCACAGCCCCACCTCCTCCCCATCCTTCTCAGATCCTTCACTTAAAAAATATTTGTCTATCTTTTCCACCACTACTCCCTCCTCCCCTTCCACCCTGCACCTTAACTCCATTCATTTTGCGAATGTGACAGTTCGAAAAAAGAAAAAGGATAAGCTTTTGCCGAAGGGGGAACTATCATCTATCTCACCTCCCTATATCCCCCTCTCGGTTCGCAATAAAGAGGCAGCTAGAGGACAATCCACCCGGGGACTTAGAGCGTCGACCCCCCCACCCTCTGCTCCTTAATGCTGATCCTCTCACTCAATGTTCGGGGCCTGGGAGGTAAGGCCAAACAAAATAGGCTCCGCTCTTTGTTTCGTTATGTCCGTCCTGATATGATACTCTTGCAGGAGACCATGTGTAGCTCCTATCCTGCACTCCTTGCTTTCTCTAATCTTTTACCTAGTTGGGAATTTTGTGCCATAAGTGCTTCTGGGCTCTCGGGTGGGTTATTGTGGGCTTGGAATCCTCATCAGATTAGATGTCATGCCTTCGAAACTATTGCAGGCATCCTTGTCAAGGCAACCTTCAGGGGTATGCACGTCCCCTTGGATATTTTGAACTGCTACGGACCTTATAAACATCGGGATATCTTCTGGGAGCATCTTCATAGGGGTGGCCTTCTCAACTCTCCTAATCTGATCTTGGGGGCTGACTTGAACCTTACTCTGAAAGCCTCTGAGACTTGGGGGAATAAGGCTGTTATTGATCCCCTCTTTCCGCACTTTCACCACTTTTTTGACTCATTGGGGCTTGTGGACATTGCTCCACCCAGCACTGGTCCCACTTGGAGGAACGGTCGGGTGGGCACTGAAGGGATCAGTAAGAGATTATCCGCTTCCTCATTGCTTCTTCTCTAATCCCATCACTCCAAGTTCACCGGGTTTGGACATTACATTCTGATATTTTCAACCACTTTCCTATCTGTCTTGAATGGAACAAAACTGTCGGGTCCTGTAACTACCCCTTTAAGTTTAATAGATCCTGGCTTAATGATCCTGATTTTACCTCTTGGGTCTCCAAACGTTGGTCTGAACTCTCTGTGCCATCTTCATGCACCGACTATGAACTTCTCACTCACAAACTCTATTCTCTCAAGTTGGATGTCAAAGGATGGATCAAGAACAAAGGTTCCATTCTGGAGTCAGAAAATCAGAGGATTGACTCGGATATCAGTGATATCCTCTCGGGCTCGGCCTTTGGCATCCTTTCCTAGGATGAACAGTCTACTCTTACTCAACTCCGCCTCAGAAAAAAGACACTCTTAGACCATCTCCTTCTTACCTGGCAGCTTAAAAGCCGTACTAAATGGGCTCTCCATGGAGATTCAAACACTAAGTATTTCCATACTTTGGCATCTGGGAGAAGGAACCAAAACACTATTTGGTCTCTTATGGATGAGGAGGGTGTTGTAGTTGAGGATGAGAATGGACTTAAGGAATTGGGTAGTAGGCATTTTGCACATATCTTTTGTGATGAAAAACAAACTGACTTGCTCGAACAGCTCAGGGTTGTCATGTTGTACCCCAATATGGTTTCTCCAGTGGATGCTCCCTACCTCACTCAACCTGTTTCACTTGCAGAAATAGAAAGTTCCCTACACTCTTTTAAGAAGGACAGGAGCCCCAGACCAGATGGCTGGCCTGCTAAATTTTATCTTCACTTTTTTGGCCTGCTGGGTAAAGATTTACTTGTTGCTGTTGATTTTGCTAGAGTTTTGGGATGTGTTCCTCCCTCCCTAAATTCTACTTTTCTTGCCTTGATCCCTAAAAAGGAAAATCCCACTACCTTCGCTGATTTTAGGCCAATCTCCTTGTGTAATTTAGATATCGAAGGTAATTGCTGTTAGATTGAAGCCCCACTTTGACACACATATCTCCAGAGAACAGTATGGTTTTCTAAAAGACTGGCAGATTGTTGAACCCATAGGAATTGTTCAGGAGACCCTGCATACTATAAAAACAAAAAACATGTGTGCCCTCATCCTGAAGCTGGAATTGGTAAAGGCTTTTGATAGGGTTAACTGGTCTTACATCCGTCTAATCCTTATCCAAATTGGATTTCCACTTCTTGGAGTTAACTAGATTATGGCCTATCTCTCATCAGCAAACTTTGTTGTTCTTGTCAATGGCACTCCCTCCAAGTTCTTTAAAGCCTCGCGTGGCATCAGACAGGGTTGTCCCCTCTCTCCCTTGCTCTTCATTGTTGTCATTGAAGGGCTCAACCTATTGATTACAGATGCTAGGGCTCATGGTCTCATTAGGGGCATCAAGATTTCTCCATCTCTTGCACTAACACACCTTCTCTTTGTTGATGATGTTATACTATTGGGCTTAGGTACTCTTTCTGAGTGGATGGCTTTTGATGTCATTTTGAGTACTTTTTGCAAGGCATCAGGCATGTGCTTAAGATTGGAAAAATCCTGCTTTCTCTACAACAACTTGGATGTAGATGTGGGTACTGACATTGCTCGGTTACTGCCCTACAAAATGGATCCCATTACATCCGGTTTCAAGTACTTGGGCTATCAACTCAAGCCCCTCGGGTATAATAGCAATGATTGGCACTGGCTCATTCAAAAATTTGAATGTAGAATTCTTCATTGGTCGCACAAGCTACTCTCACTGGGTGGCCGTCTGGTCCTGGTACAAGCGGACCTAACTAGCATTCCTATATATTGGCTGGGACTTGCCCCCATTCCTGTGTCTGTCATCAACAAACTCAGGAGTATTATTTTTTCTTTCCTTTGGGCCTCTGCTGGCAACAAACACATATACCATCTGGTAAATTGGCAGCAACTCTCCTGCCCTAAAAAGTTCGGGGGATGGGGCATAAAGAATCTTCCTTGGTTCAGTTTAGCATTAAGACTAAATTTTTTTTGGATGACCCTCCAACGCGATAATTTATGGCATCAAGTACTCTTTCACAAGTATCTAAAGCACGTCTCCATGGTTGAGTGGTTACGAGACAAGAAATTTAGTCCCCATGGTGGTTCTATTATTTGGAGGGGCTTCTTACAAACCCTACCCTGTTTGGGTCGAGGACTTGCTTGGAAAGTAGGCGATGGTAACAACATACGCTTGGGCATTGACCCTATTGTGGGGTTCTCCAAATCTCTGTCTCTGCCCACTAAACTTCTTGATTATCTAGCAGATCTGGATATCAATACTCTTTCCAGTGCCCACGACATTCTCCCAGGGCCTCACTGCTATTGGTATTTTGCAGAGGATCTTTGTATTGGTGGTGAATGGAAAATAGCATGGGAGGCTTTCACCAACTGTCTGGATCGGGGTGGCATCCGTCTGTATTCTCAATCGAACTCTCTTGTTTGGGCTCTTAATCCGCAGAATGGAACTGTAACTGCAAATGCGGTTTATGATTCCATTGTTTTATCTTCGTGTCCCCCTCCTGGTAACAAACTTTTGGATATCATATGGAATGGCACTCTGCCTAGAAAAATCAGTTGTTTTGTTTGGTTGGCTATTTCAAACAAACTGCTTACTTGGGACAATCTTCAGAAGAGGGGGTGGATCGGGCCTTCTGTATGTGCACTCTGCTTAGCAAATTTGGATAGTACACAACACTTATTTGGTCATTGTCCAGTCTGGATGAACCTGCTCTCAAACCTGAGTGATCAGCATCACTTGGCTCCTCACACTCAGTCAGACTGTCTTATGGAATTTCTGGAGAATTGGACTGATAGTTTTTCGAAGCACAACATCTGTTGTTACCTTCCCTTCCACACTATGTGGGTATTATGGAAATCTAGAAATTATTGTTTATTCAAGGGGAAAAAGTTGTATGTACTCAGTATGATTCAGCAGGTGGTATATTTCTCACAGATGTACTGCCCTACATTAGAAAAGAGGAAAAAACCCAGAATACTAGGTCCTGGTCCAAAACTTGTATTTCCATGTGGTTTTTTTGATGGTGCTTCAACAAAAAGTGGTGGCATTGGTTTCATCCTACACTTGAATGAAACACATTCCTTTGAGTTTGCTGTGGGGGTAGATCAGTGCACTAATACAAAAGCAGAACTAGTTGGGCTTTGGGCCCTTTGGCTTTCCACCCATATGATGGGCATTCCCTCACTCCAGGTGTTTGGTGACTCCTCAGTCATCATAAACTGGGCAAAGGGCAAGTCTTCCCTTCCCCACCTGAGCTCCATTATTGGTGTAGGGAGACTAGAAAGCTTTGCGCGCACTTTCTAGAACTATCTTTCGACCATATCTACCGTGAACATAATCAACTAGCTGACTGTCTTTCTAAAGTTGCTCTTACTTTGGCTCCGGGTATTGGCACAATATTCTGAATTTTACGATGGCCATTTGACCTCACATGGCAATATTAAACTCTTTTGAGTCGGTGCGGGAACTTGCTTCCCATTTCTTTTCTGCACCCCTTCTTATGTATGGAGCTGGCTCCTTTAGTATGTTGATCATATGCTTATCATGTACACAGTAGATATGGGATGGCATGACAAAAATTACTGATGGGTATCTTTTCTTTCATATTAGATATGCACTGGACTCTCCCCCTCAGCACTTGCTGAGTTGTGTTCTTCTCGGGATGTTAGGCGGTATGCCACTTTTATGTTCTCTTCTTTGATTGTAGCCCATTCCTTGGGCAAGCACTGTAAGATGCCCTTTGATTCTAATGAATAACAAGGACATGCTTTTTTCTTTTTGAAAAAGAAAAAGTGAACATAAATTTGCAACAAGAGAATGCCTCCAAACCCAAGAAACAAGGAAAAGCAATAATGGCAAACACCAACTCTTGAAAAGCCTAAAGAGAAAAGCAATATAAAATCTTAAAAAAAGAAACAGCAAAAAGCATAAAGCATAAAACAAACAACTCTAGAAAAGAAATATAAAAGCTTAAAAAGAAAACAACAAAAAGTATAAAGGAAACAATATAAAGCATAAAAAGGAAACAACATAAAGCATAAAGGAAACAAATTTATAATATTTTTAGTTAAATTGTGCTTTTTATAAGTAGAGTTAATGGAAAAGTTTGGGAATCTTTATATATTTGGGAATTTGGTTAAATTGTGCTTTTTATAAGTGGAGTTAATAAAAGTAGATATACAAAATATATTTAATATTTTAAATAAAATTATAATGTATATATTTTTATTATTTATTGATATAGGATTTGTAATATTGAGTATTGAAGTCAAAACTTTCATTCTCTAGCAATACACTTCGCAAAATTACAAAAATATTTTAAGATTAATCATGGGAACAAGGCTTAATCTAATATAGGGGTAGCCCATAGAGTAAGATCCCCATTCCATATTACAATTACTTAAATCCTTTGAAATAAGATTATGGTGTTGTGATTCTAGAAAGTCTTAAAATGTAACATATTTAGGTCATTTCTTAAGAAAATTAGGTATTTTAATTAATGAATATTTAATTAGTAAAATGGTTTATATTAGAGTAAACATTGTATGATCATTTTTGTTTTTATTTTTTTATTAAGATTTAGAGAACATGACGAGAGTATCTCATATTTTCAATTTTCATATTAATATTTTCCATGGTAGTAAAGCATCTATTTGTATGATATTAATTTTGGATGATATAAAATAACTTTTTTTATAATCATGTTAATTGCATCTTAGCTTATGTGATTAAAATGAGAATTTGTTTATCCACCTCACTCAAATTCAAATCTTGTTTGTGAAATGTTTGCTCTTTTTTGTGCCTTAATTGATGTTACCAATAATATCACTCTTGTAAGTGTTTAAGGGTGAGACAAGATATTTCCAACCATTACCCAAATGAGATTATCTCAACCGATTGTAGACAATATTTTAATTCTTTCTCTTACTACTTTTCATTCAAAAAATGTTACTTCATTATTTCTACCAACCATACCAAACTAGTACCCTAGAATGGGTGGTCTTTAGACAGAAGGAAAATATGACGACATGTGGCAGGTCCTAAGGAGAGGACTGGACCAACGACACATGTCCATCCTCTTTCTAAAAGGATTGCCATCTTGTCCTTATTAATCAAATTATAAAACACAACAGAATTTGAGCCCAAAATCCGACGGCTGCCATGTCTGAAATTCGACAATACCCTGTCGGTTATATTAAATTGAGCACATAGATCTGCAGACAAACACACAACTCACAAAATAGATCACACAATTTACTCAGCAATTGAAGAATGAAACAGTGCAAAAATGGCTTGCAGCTATGAATGCTTTCATTAATCAAAAAGTAATCGGATGACAATTACAATGAAGTATAATGACTTTAATAGCCACATGAAATTCGAATCCACATGAGGAAATTCGAATTGATAGACTCTACTTGACTGTAGGTAACTAAGACCTTGTCTAAATCACTATCGGAGGACTCAATAGTTAACTGACCTTGTCTAAACCATAACCGGAGTTCATCGGAGCTCTAAAACACAACTCAAGTGTTACATTCAGTGTTGACTAAGGCTAACTGACTGTGGTAGGTGAGAAATGCGCGCATCCTGAGTGCAGTCAAGTAAACCTAGTGCTAACTGAATGTAGAGGACTAAAACTGACTGTAACTGACTCCTAACTTAGCTTAACTAACTGAACTGAACTGACCTTGGTTGGTTTCGACACTCCCAGTGGCTTCCTAAATTGTAGGGATTGGTCTAGGAGGCTCCTAAACTGATGCAATTAAGTGCAATCAATGGCAATAAGCCTCAATTAGTGTTCCCCACACTTTAGTAACTGAAACATGTGCCCCAATTAGGCCAAGTGGACCCAATGGTGCTAATGACTATAAATAGACTGGATGGACTCCCGATTTAGACATGACTCCTGATTTAGACATATGACCAAATTTGGACAAGGGAGGATTAATAATCCTAACACCCCCCCTAAATGCTAACTTGGACAATCTGTGGGCCCTGGTAACTAAGACCATAGGTCACCCATTACATCAAGTAAAATAAAGTAACTGCTTAATATAAGGAGTTGGGGCAAAAACCACATGGGAAAAAATCCCCCCCTCTATCTAAGCAGGTAGAATCAGGTCTCAAGTTTGAAAAACTTGAAAATATGTTGCTGCAATCTTCATCTCTGTGAGGTAGCGAAGCAGCATGCATGGTGTGCTATGCATAGGTATTCTGGGGCTTGGCATGTAGACAATATTTTAATTCTTTCTCTTACTACTTTTCATTCAAAAAATGTTACTTCATTATTTCTACCAACCATACCAAACTAGTACCCTAGAATGGGTGGTCTTTAGACAGAAGGAAAATATGATGACATGTGGCAGGTCCTAAGGAGAGGACTGGACCAACGACACATGTCCATCCTCCTTCTAAAAGGATTGCCACCTTGTCCCTATTAATCAAGTTATAAAACACAACAGAATTTGAGCCCAAAATCCGATGGCTGCCATGTTTGAAATTCGATAATACCCTGTCGGTTATATTAAATTGAGCACATAGATCTGCAGACAAACACACAACTCACAAAATAGACCATACAATTTACTCAGCAATTGAAGAATGAAACAGTGCAAAAATGGCTTGCAGCTATGAATGCTTCCATTAATCAAAAAGTAATCGGATGACAATTACAATGAAGTATAATGACTTTAATAGCCACATGAAATTCGAATCCACATGAAGAAATTCGAATTGATAGACTCTACTTGACTGTAGGTAACTAAGACCTTGTCTAAATCACTATCGGAGGACTCAATAGTTAACTGACCTTGTCTAAACCATAACCGGAGTTCATCGGAGCTCTAAAACACAACTCAAGTGTTACATTCAGTGTTGACTAAGGCTAACTGACTGTGGTAGGTGAGAAATGCGCGCCTCCTGAGTGCAGTCAAGTAAACCTAGTGCTAACTAAATGTAGAGGACTAAAACTGACTGTAAATAACTCCTAACTTAGCTCAACTAGTCATCAACTAAACTGAACTGACCTTGGTTGGTTTCGACACTCCCAGTGGCTTCCTAAATTGTAGGGATTGGTCTAGGAGGCTCCTAAACTGATGTAATTAAGTGCAATCAATGGCAGTAAGCCTCAATTAGTGTTCCCCACACTTTAGTAACTGAAACATGTGCCCCAATTAGGCCAAGTGGACCCAATGGTGCTAATGACTATAAATAGACTGGATGGACTCCCGATTTAGACATGACTCCTGATTTAGACATATGACCAAATTTGGACAAGGGAGGATTAATAATCCTAACACCGCCCCTGAATGCTAACTTGGACAATCTGTGGGCCCTGGTAACTAAGACCATAGGTCACCCATTACATCAAGTAAAATAAAGTAACTTCTTAATACAAGGAGTTAGGGCAAAAACCACATGGGAAAAAATCCCCCCCTCTATCTAAGCAGGTAGAATCAGGTCTCAAGTTTGAAAAACTTGAAAATATGTTGTTGTAATCTTCATCTCTGTGAGGTAGCGAAGCAGCATGCATGGTGTGATGTGCATAGGTATTCTGGGGCTTGGCATGTAGACTTCTCCTTCTTCTCCAAAAATGATGATGGAAGGAAGGAGGAATGTAACCTTTGTCTCTTGTTGAATGAAGAGGTGTATGATCATATCCATTCTTCTGAATGTAGTGAGATTGAGCCCTTGCATATAGCATCTTACAGGGAGTCTATTGCATCTCCCTGAAGGAGGTAAAATAGCATGACATAGTGCAAGGGTCTTTCCTTTCTGAGTGTCAGGTGAGTTTCCAGTCATCTTCCTAGCTTCCAGTTTGGAAGTAGGGATTGAATCTAGATCTGAGTCGCCCTGAATCTCAAGGTCATAAAATGATAAAGATGGATCTGCAAAACTAGTGGAAGTTGTAAAAGAAGTAGATGCAAGGATTTTACCTTCCTTTGCAAGTGGCTGCTGAGAGTGCACTGGTTCTGAAGGAGGCATGAAATGTGAGAACTCATATGCTTTTGAAGCATGATTTGTAGTACCCTTTGCTATGATGCTCCCAGTAGAGATATATGTGATCTCCACTGAGTCAGGACCAAAGATCACTTGCTTTGGAGATCCAGTATCCGTCATCTGATAGACAGATAACAGGTTTGAAGCTAGTGAGGGAACAAATAGCACATCTTTGAACCTTCCATGTTCAAGTTTGACAGAGCCCTTCCCCTTTGTTTTGACTTTACTGTTATTGCCCATCTGAATACTAGGACCATCAAATGACTGAAAAAGAAGAGAATGATTCTCTGGATGCAGCCATATGGTTGGAAGCTCTAGAATCAATGAGGAAGACATGTGATGATGTGCAGCAAGCCTTCAGTGCATGGCCTTTCCTTTGGTATTCTTCATCTTCTTCTTCTTCAAAGTCATCCTTCTTTGCGCTATCAGGTAGAGAAATGTTATGTTTCTTCAAAAGAAGATCCATTTCATCAAGTTGTTTTCTCATACAGGAGCTTTCTAAATGAAAGCCCCTTCAATAGTAAGAGCAGAGGACCTTGCCTTTTCCATTCTTCTTGCTTATCTTCGAACCTGAAGGCTCTTTTGACCACTCTTTCTTCACAGGAGACTCATCCCTTTGCTTCCCTTTATCATTCGCTACCTTATCTCCTCTTGCAACCAAAGCTAGATCTTTGGGAGATTGAATGATCCCCATTTGGATCAATTTATCATTCTCAGAAATAAGAGATTGGATGAAGGCATTAAGAGTGGGCATCTTCCAATTTGGAGTAGTGAGCCTTACTGTTTGGAAGGTGGATACAAAGATTGAGTAGTCTGCATTGAGCTTTGTGGGAATGGCAAGGATGAGATGATCTTCATCCTTCTTCACTTTGCATTGCTTCAACCGATATATCAGGTTCTTGAACTTTGTGAAGAATTCATTCAGAGATTCGAAATTGGATGGATTGAGAGTAATCAGATCATTTTCTAGCTGATGGATCCTCATCTCATCATGCTTATCAAATAAGGAAGCAAGCTTGTCCCAAACCTCCTTGGGAGTCTCCAAGTCTTGGACGTGAAATCGAAGATCTCTAGAGATTGAGGAGAGCAAGAGTCCATGGGCTTCATCAAGCCTGTTCATGTACTTATCTTTGCCTTTATCTGATTCTAGCTCTTCCTCTGTTTCTTCTAAGAGTCTGAAGAGGTGCTTGGTGCGGAGCATTACCAACATGTCATCCTTCCACTGGTGATAGTTAAAGGGAGTGAGAGGCTCCACTGGATGAGCCATTTGGAATGTAGTAAGAAGGACGGAGCTGCTGTAGTGAATGCAGTGAGAAGAAGAGGCTGCTTGCAACGAATGCTGTAAGAAAAGTTGATAACTTGTCACACAATCAAACATACAAAGTAAGGTCGACAGTCTGCACTTTTGGAATTTCCTTCACACCCAGCATAGTTGATCGAGCAAGCTTGATCAATAATTTCCTAGCTTGGGATATTAAGTGGTAAATTCTTCGCTTCTGGTGCAATATTGGAAGGAGCAATTTGCTCAAAAAAATGATCCAGCTAGAGATCTGAGGAGGAGAGGTGTCTTGTCCACCAAGGCTCTGATACCATATTAAATTAAGCACATAGATCTGTAGACAAACACACAACTCACAAAATAGATCACATAATTTACTCAGCAATTGAAGAATGAAACAGTGCAAAAATGGCTTGCAGCTACGAATGCTTTCATTAATCAAAAAGTAATTGAATGACAATTACAATGAAGTATAATAACTTTAATAGCCACATGAAATTTGAATCCACATGAGGAAATTCGAATTGATAGACTCTACTTGACTGTAGGTAACTAAGACCTTGTCTAAATCACTATCGGAGGACTCAATAGTTAACTGACCTTGTCTAAACCATAATCGGAGTTCATCGGAGCTATAAAACACAACTCAAGTGTTACATTCAATGTTGACTAAGGCTAACTAACTGTGGTAGGTGAGAAATGTGCCCCTCCTGAGTGCAGTCAAGTAAACCTAGCGCTAACTGAATGTAGAGGACTAGAACTGAATGTAACTGACTCCTAACTTAGCTTAACTAGTCATCAACTGAACTAAACTGACCTTGGTTGGTTTCGGCACTCCCGGTGGCTTCCTAAATTGTAGGGATTGGTCTAGGAGGCTCCTAAACTGATGCAATTAAGTGCAATCAGTGGCAGGAAGCCTCAATTAGTGTTCCCCACACTTTAGTAACTTAAACATGTGCCCCAATTAGGCCAAGTGAACCCAATGGTGCTAATGACTATAAATAGACTGGATGGACTCCCAATTTAGACATGACTCCTAATTTAGACATATGACCAATTTTGGACAAGGGAGGATTAATAATCCTAATAGGTTATTCGACAACCTCAATTTTTTTTATCGTCAGTGGCATAATGTCGAATATTCAACGACAAGCCAATACCCGTCGATTTTTCAACGTACTAAGCCGAAAGCTTTCACCACTAAGTCGTCGAATGTCCGATGGCTGCTTGTCGAAAATCTGACTTCTCCTCATTGAAAATCCAACTTATCCTCGTCAAAAATCCGACTTGTCCTTGTCGAATATCAGACAGTTCTTCTGTAAAAATTTGGGATTATGTCGTCAAATTAGAGGAATGGTTTGTTGAATTTTCGACACTTACTCATTGGTTGTCCGACGGTCTCGCTTGTCGGAGCTATGGCGACCTCGTCGGACGAGGCCACAAGTCATTGGAAAATAGAAGGGATTGGGTCGAATTTGTGATGAGTTCTCATCGATGGTCCGATGATTTCTCTTGTCAAATCTTTGGCAACCTCGTCGGACGTGGCCACAAGTCGTCGGAAATGCAACAAGGCATTGTTTAGTTAAAAAAAAAAAATTCAGAGGTTTCCATAGGTAAATATTTTCAGCGAGGGTGGGCTGTAAATGTTTTTTGGTATTCTAACAAACAACAATAAGCCTATACCTTATATCAAAAGGCCTAACCCTCCAACTTGGGTATTCGTCAATTTTGCTTTCTTCTTAGATGTCATAGCAAATGTTTGTTCAGTCGTGAATTCTACACGTTGCAGAAAGTGATTATCTTGGGTTCCATTGAGTGGATTTTCATTTTTTTGCAAGAGATTGTATTCATATACTTGCCTAGCAGCACAAAGTGATTAGTTTCAATAAAACTCCACATCTTTGGAAGAGTGGGATGTTACTTGTCAACCTTGATACTAATGCATATCACCCAAGATGACATATAAAGCATTGTGACAATCATTAAAATCAGCCTTAACCTTCCGCTTGTCTACTGCCCCGGTGCATCACTCAAAGAAAATCCAAATTTAAGCATTTCAGCTAATAGTATATATACAAGCATTCAATTCCAAAGATGAGTACTTCTAATGACCTGAAGATCATAATATAGTAGTTAAAACAACAACTTTGCTTTTAAATCAAACTTTAGTTAAAAACAAGTTGTCAACCCACTTTCTTGAAACCCTCCTGCTCAGTAACTATATGAGTTATATAAAGTCATACCAGCAAACTGATGTCCATCTTTCTCAATATGTTGATCACAGTATTATACCAAACAAAATCGATAAAATATGCCTTACTACACTGAATTTTTTGGACAACTACTTCGCAAGATGTATGTTAGCAAAACTTATAGACCCACTCTTCTAATGCTAGAAAATTAGAAATGATTCCCTCTTAAATTCGAAGACAAATCGATCAAAACAAAAAAATACATTATCATATTTAAGTTTTCATATGAAAACATCATTTTTTTAGAGAAAAGTTCGAGTCTTACACACCCCAGCATGCACAAGAACGTGCATACAATACTAATCTATCTACAAACCTTCCAAAGAAGATGATGCTATAAGTAAAATAGAGCTTTCTAGACCTCATCATTTAACAGCCAAAAACAGAGAATGACATGTTATGGTTATATTCTCATCTCAAAAACAAACCTTTGGCAGAATGAAGAAATCTAAAACTAACCTCCAAAGAAGGTCGTTAGGTCTTTCCCCAAGGTTACTCTGCATGAATTCTTCAACAATCATTCATTTTTTTCGCGTGCCACACATGCCCAATGTCTAAGTTCTTCCCTTTTCCACTTTACAATGAGCTGAGATAATGTAATTAGTGTATTAGTCTGCAAAACAACAAAATGATTCAATCTTTGTCATGACCTTCAAATATGGATGCTTGGAAAAAGAGTACTTGATTTAGCATTTCTTAAGACTTGTTCTGCCCATGCATTTCATAAAACATACCAAGATTATTGTTGAAATGATTAGGAGAGGACCAGACCACAAATTTGACAGAAAAACTCTATGCTTGTCAAAGTAGTCATGTGTAGCAAACTTCTCCCAATTCCGTCCAAGATAGTAATTATTTTTTAAGCAAAATAAACACCCATAACTGCACACACATGGTTTGAAAACAAAATCAGGGAAAACCATAATTTTAATTGAAATGATGACCAATATTTTACCATATATTTGCTGGTAGAATAAGGATTTCAAATTAACCACCAACATATTTTCACGCACAAAATTTACACAAGAAAAGCGTAAAATAGACCACCACTTCAAATTAAAAAGGAATAAGGAACAAGAAAAAACACACTAATAATGAACAAAGAGTTGCACTAATTAAAAGAAGAAGAAAAAATAGAAAAGTACTTTAAAATAATATATATATCTTCATATAGAAATCAACAAATATGAGTGATTTCAAGTTTCAACAATGAAAGTGATATAAATGGTATCAAAAGGTCATACAAATAGAGAAGAACGACCCTTGAAACAAAAGTATGAAAAAAAAAACATGATACTATCTCCTTAGCATCCAACTAAGCACTACTCAATTTAAGACCATTCAGGTCTGCAGATACATCAAAAAGTCCAACAGCATAATTGTGCCCATAGATTCGAGTATTGCCCAAAGACTTGATCAGTACCCATGATGTTATTGATAAATTCATAGCTCAAAGTGCTCCATGCATATTAACAATACGTTTGAGAAATCTATTTAGCAAATTTAATTTGAAGGGATGAAACCATAAAATTAAATCAATATCATCACACCAGCTAGAGAGCTTAGAAAGAACCGATAAAATTGCAAGATCTTATGCTACAGATGCACAAACAAAATAGTAACCCAAATAATCAGTGTTATGCTATTAATTTAATTGCCCCTCCAATTAAATCAATATCATCACACCAGCTAGAGAGCTTAGAAAGCACCAATAAAATTGCAAGATCTTATACTATAGAAGCACAAACAAAACAATAACCCAAATAATCAGTGCTATGCTATGAAAGGTCACTGAGTACTCGGCCAAAAATGAATATATATAGGAAATCATGAACAAAAATGATATCTTCCTAGACTTGCAAGTTAAGTTTCAGGAGGCATAATACAATATCACTGACATAGAGCCAGGATTAACACAAATAAACATCAAACCATCAACCCCCGCACCACTACAAGATAGATGATAATGACAGTCAGTTTCCACTATATTCTATTTAAGATATGTTCCTGTATAGAATGTTGCGAAAGTAGAACTTAAAATTTACTGCATAGTTTATATATTCTATTTCCCCAGAAGTTGTTCTCTTGGAGTAGGCTTTATGTGGTTTTGTAAGGTTGTTGTGGGAGCTGGTCCTCGTCTTACTGAAGTTCCATGTGCAACCATCGACCTATCTCCAAACAATTTCTATTCAATGAAGAGGGTTTATAAAAGGGAATGGCATACCCATAGGCAATTCATTCCCAAAACACATGTTCAACTCTTCACTCCTAGACACATGCTTAACAATATCTAGCTTGCAACAAGCCATAGAACACGTCTATTAGATTTGAGCTGTGGAGTTTTTCTTTAAATGCTAATCCAAGCACTCTCATTATTAAGAATTGAGTGGGTCAACAATGGCCAATCTTACACACGAAATCACAAAAAAAATCCAGCACGTTTAGCAATCGCTTCAATGGTTCAAGCACAAAGATTGAACAATGCTTCAAGGAAATTTGCTTTTCTAGTCATGTGACTAGAGGAGAGAGTAACTCGTGCCAATCAAGGATTCCAAGACAAAAGAAGTAACTGGACAAATTACTCGAAGGCTATTCCAGTGAGTCTCATCACGTCTTTATTTTTCAAAATTCAAAGTCTCACTTATTTTTCCCCTCTCCATTTGAAGTTTCAGGAGTTGTCGTTTTAAGTTTTACCTAATCTCACTTAAATTAAAGAATAAAATATTTTATTTTAAATATAAAATCTTTTTAAAGATTATTATTATGATTTTATATTTAATATAAAAACAAGTGAGTGGTGATATTTTACCCAACCCAAACTCCAAAGTCTAAATTGAAGGTCTAATTCATATGTCACAATATTAGTACAAAATAAAAGGGTTTTTATTACTACTTTTTAATTTGCATTTGCCATCATTTATTTTATTATTTTCACTTTGAAGTGTTTGCTAAAAATTAAATTGGGTCAAGTTTCGTTTATGATTCAAACAAGGGTATGTCAAACCAAAGATACATGATTTGGACATCATCTTGCACCGTTTGGTTATTTCTCCACAAGTCGAATAAAAAATGCCACTCTATATGTCAAACCCAAGATTTATTTTAAATACATAATTTTGATCTTTAGTTTTGTCATTTTTGCAAAACTTCATTTGGGCGTTGATCTCCAAGCCAGAATCTGAGATCAAGAGTCCTACCTCCATTTTTCAAAGCACTCACACTAAATGCCAAGGGGGAAGTCCAATGAATGTGGTATGCTCAGCGTGTTGGTTCAATGCAAATATACCTATGTTTAAAAATCCATGCCTATGGGACAATTTCCATGGTGTAAACAAAGTGCATCATGGATTCAAAGACCAACGGTGACAATTATGTTGGGTAAAAGTATTCTTGATGGAACTAAAGGAGATCCTATGTGCCATGAAACTTAGCGCAACTATAACAGTTCTCCCAAGTGTTATATAAGAACTAAACCAACAAAGTTTTATAGCTTAATTCTAGTGAAAGGAAACGAGAAAAGCATTTGAGATGGATAATCGATCACAACACCCAAGGAAGATCCGACTAAATTCTTATGTGCTACTTGTCATATGTCATATAGAGCAGTGACCAACTGTGAAGGTGCAAACTAACATGTAATTCAAGTGTCAAAGGAAGATACTTAGACATGTCAACTGTCAAGCCGAACCGTCCAAGTGTAGATGTTAAAAGCATCCTTATACCTTATCAAGTGTCATGAATAAATCTTATAGAGGAATTAATTTTGAGATGAAGTGATGAGTAGCAGCTGCATTTGTTTATTATGAAGATCACTTGGATGCTAAATTGGAGAATTTACAATGAAGGAATGGTCATATTGGAATGACCTTAGAGAAGAAATGAGTTGGAGATCCTGCAAATTGATTATGAAGGAAAACGATTGAGAGCTTACTGGACTTGAATGTTGGTGATCATTTGAAGGTCACCTTATGCACTAGTGTAAAAGTTCAAAAAAAATCTCTAGAAACCTTTTCTTGACCATCATGCTAGTGTTTACAGAGTTGAAACCACAGAGGAGATGTTGACATATTAATCATCGGAACAAGAACTGGAGTAACAATTGTGGGTGTTAGTTGATATTTGAAAGGAAAAATGCAGACAAGAAGATTAGTGGCATGGAGCAAACCAAGAGTAACATAGTGTCGAGCGGAAAGCTAGACCCTCTCAAAATTCAAGACATTGGTGGAGGTTTTGTTCAATATAATTTGGATGAAGACATACTTGATGAAGTCATATGGATATCTAATGATGAAGTTGCTGAGATGGGAAAGCAATTGGAATTCTAATAAGGATTGATGGTTAAAATTTCATAAGGATACTCATAAAGTATGGATGTAGTTAAAGGCAAATTCATGCACATGGGCATTTACATGGAATTAATGGAAAATTTAGGCTAGGGTTATGACATTCACACATAGATAATGCCAATAAATAGTCCATGATTTCTAATGACAATAAGAACCCAATTACCAATGACAATAACAAACCACTTACAAATGTAAGTATAGAAATGTAGCTAATAATAATAGAAATGATGTATAATGATAATTACACCGATGACAAAATGATGGTTGAAATTTCATAAGGATATTCAGAAAGTATGGATTTAGTTAAAGGCAAAGTCATGCACATGGGCATTTAACATGGAATTAATGGAAAATTTAGGCTAGGTTTATGATATTCACACATAGATAATGCCAATAAATAGTCCATGATTGCTAATGACAATAACAACCCAATTACCAATGACAATAACAAACCACTTACAAATGTAAGTAATAGAAATGTAGCTGAGGGTTATGGCATTAGAGGGTTAGGAGGGTAGCTAGACTAGGGGCGAAGAGGCCAAAGATCAAAGATATGGCACTCTCCAGAACCCTTGCAGCTCGGGTGCTGTCTCCATGGCATCCTGTAGCTCTCCTTCTGCTTCAGCGATGCTCTCCTTGGGGGTGCTGAGTTTCCTGCCTTTCTTGTCTCTTAAGGGTTCTTCCCTCTGCGCCCTGAATCGTTGCCTAGACCTGTATGTTTCTTCTCTGCGGCATTGTTGCCATCACTTTCGAGCCTTTTGGACCTGTTTCCAAGCTCAAGTTCTTGGGTTCCCGGGTAAGCAATCTGTAGTCTCATTTTACCAATCTTTCTGTGTTTATTGTTACCTTTGTCCTTAGGGTTCTATTTATCTTGAGTCCCATTGCTTATGAGGGTGGATACTAGCTGTTAGCCCCTCTTGGAGTCCCTCCCCTTCAACGGGGGACTAGTACCAACCAAGATTTCTAAAAAAGTGGGAAGTAAATCATTTTTTTGGGCTATACTGGTGGTCGTCGTCCCTTCCACCACCCTTGCATGGGAATTATTCTTCTTTTTCCTCTGACGGTTTTTTGAGTACTGGGTTGACTTTGCTTATTTGTTGTATGATGAGGTGGTCTTGTTTTTTTGGGTTCTCTTTCTCAACCCTCCTAGAAGCTTCTCTGTCCCTATCAGTCTTTTTCCTAGCTCCTGTTGACTGGATATCCTCTGTGATTTGATCTCTTTCTCCCTTGATCACTTGCTTGCGGAGCTTTGTGGGTTTTGTTCTGTTTTCTTTGTTTTTTATCTTTCTATGGGTATCGGCTCGGGCATCTTCTCCCTTTCTCCATAGCAGTTGCTCTGTCTCCTTGGTGGGTCGCTGACCTTTGGGTTTCGGCCATTGACCTTAGGGTTTTCTGTGTGGTTCGTGTTCACACTTTGTGAGCTCTCTGATCAGGGTTTGTCTGTCGTGGGTCCCTTTCTTATCCTTTGACATTATCCCTGGACCCTCCATAGATTCCTGGGTCTTTCTCTGTCGGCCACCACATTGCTGGGGTTTGTGGATTGTGGTTCCCCTTATGGCTGAGTCAGCTCCTCAGTCACGTTTCCGCAGAAAAAGAAAGACTAAGTGTGTTAAGGCCCTCGAGGGGCGTTACAGGTTCGTCCTTGGTCATGATGTATATTTGGAACGGGTGGCATCTCTCTGCTCCCGCGCTCTTATTGGTCGTCTGGAATATTTTCATATGGACAAAGCTTCGTGGGTTAGCTGGGCCACGGAGCATTGGAAGCCTCTGTTTGATTACATTCCGACTGTCAGCTTATTATCTAATGGTTGGATCGTGTTCATATTTTTGGACGCTGATCACTGTTCGCGGGCTCTTGAGGGCATTTGGTGTGTTGGAAAAGGGTCACTAGTGCTTGGTAGATGGCACTCCAATTTTGATCCCTTACGGAAGAGGATTTCTAAGAGGCACTTGTGGGTCCTCTTACCCCACCTCCCCTTTCCGCTCTGGAGCAGACATGTTCTCGAAGGCATTGGCAATACCATTGGGAGGTTCATATTGGTTGAAGACGATTTCCATCTGATATATGATAAGAGAGTTGCAAAAATTCTTGTGGAAATGGATATTTCTTGTGGGTTACCAGCTAATGTGGAGGTATTATGCCATGATCGCCTGCTGGTTTAGAAATTGGATTACATGCATGTCCCCTTTCGATGCAGTGGTTGTCGCTCTGTGGGCCATTTGAGGAAATCTTTCCCACAAAGGCATTCTGCTGGCACTTCTCCGGTCTCCTCAGCATTTGGAACGCCCTCATCCCCGGACACTCATGTGAAGAATATCAGTTGTTCTCCAGGTTTGTCGAAAGTCCCCTCCCTGTCAACTGCTTTGGTTCCTGATACTTTTTTGGAGGCTGTGGATAATTTAATTCTGTCACATAAAAAGTCTGCTCCTCCCTCTTCATTTCACTCTGCAGAGCTTCCCTCTCCGTCTCATTTGACTCCTCCTTCTGACTCGATCTCCCTTCCTCCACTAGATTCTTCCTCTACAGTCGATGAGATTATCCCTCTCCCTCACCATCCTGTCATTGCTCATCCCCTGAAAATCCAGCCAACCTTTCCACACTCGGGCGTTCCTGCACTTGACTCAAATGTGGATTTCCCCCCACTTTCACAAGATCTTCCTCCACGTGGACATATCCCCTCCCCACCTAGTCCTACCTCTTCCCCCTCCTTCTCTGACTCCTCCCTCAAAAAATCCCTCCCTATTTTCACTGCCACCTCCCCCTCTTCTCCCTCTACCCTCCACATAAACTCCATTCGGTTTGCTAATGTGATTGTGAGGAAGCCACCCAAAGGGAAAAGGAGCATAAAGGCAGATCTTTCCTCTGCTTCTCCCCCTTACATCCCTCTATCTGTTCGTATTGAGGAAGCTGACAGAGACTACTCTTCCAGGGGACTTAGAGCATTGAACCCCTCCAGTGAGTTTTCTTAATGTTGATTCTCTCCCTAAACTCTCGGGGTCTAGGAGGGCGGACCAAATCTCTCAGCCTTTGTTCTCTTTTCAGTTCTCTTAAACCTGATATCATTCTGTTACAAGAAACTACGTGCAGTGATTCTCCAGCTCTTATCACCTTTTCTAAATTACTGCCCTCCTGGGAGTACTGTGCTATCAGTGCGAAGGGACTTTCGGGTGGTCTTCTCTCTGCTTGGAATCCTTTGATTGTCAACTGCAAGGCTTATCATACATGTGCAGGTATCCTTCTCCAGGCCTCTATTCAAGGGATGCCTCACCCTCTCAACATTCTGAATGTATATGGGCCTTATCGGGACCGTGAACTTTTCTGGGATAATGCACTCAGAGGGGGCATTCTCAACCTTCTGCATCTGGTGATTGGGGGGAACCTTAATCTTATCCTTCGTTCATCAGAAGTTTGGGGAGTCAAAGCCTCATTAGACCCTCTTTCAAACCACTTCCTTTCCCTCTTCGAATTTGTGGGGTTGGTGGATGTGGCTCCTTGTGTATCTAGGCCTACTTGGCGCAATGGTCGAGCTGGCAGTGAGGGTATCAGCGAGCGTTTAGACAGATTCCTTATCTCTAATACACTGATTCCCTCTCTGGGGGCCTATAAGACCTGGATCAAGTGCTTGGATATCTCTGACCATTTCCCCATTGTATTTGAGTGGAATATCTGGAAGGGGTCTCATGATTACCCCTTCAAATTTAATCGATCTTGGCTTGAGGATCCGGACTTTATTGCTTGGTTTATGCGAGAGTGGGCTTCATCTTTTATTCCGGATTCTATTGTTGACATTGAAGATCTTTGCCTCTCTATGAGGAAGCTCAAATTTTCCACTAAGAGGTGGACCAAAGAAAACTCTGATAGTCTGGTATTGGAATCCAACAACTTGGAATTAGCAATAGAATCCATCCTTGCTAGTCCTTCTAAGGGCATCCTCTCTACGGAGCAGATTGTCACCCTGTCTCGTTTGAATGCTGAGAGACATAGAATCCTGAACCATTTCCTTCTCACTTGGCAGCTGAAAAGTAGAATTAAATGGGCCTCTCAGGGTGACTCAAATACTAAGTTTTTTCATGTTGTTGCCTTGGGGAGAAGGGTTCATAATTCTATCTGGTCTCTTGTAGATCATGATGGGGTTTTAATTGAGAATGAGGCTTCCTTGAAGAAAATGGGTAAAGATTTCTTTGCTAATATTTACAAAGATGAGGGTTCTACTAGCCTTGAGGTTCAACTAAAAGTTATCATGCTCTTCCCCAGATTTATCCCCTCTGATCAGTCTTCTCCCCTCTCTAAGCCGGTGAGTCTCCTTGAAATTGAACTCGCTCTCAAAGCTTTTAAAAAAGATCGTAGTCTGGGACCTGACGGTTGGCCTGTTGAATTCTTTTTACATTTCTTTGATATCCTGAGTCCTATTCTTCTCAAGGTTATTGATCAGACAAGGGTGACGGGGTTTGTTCCCCCTTCTTTGAACTCGACTTTCCTGGCTCTCATCCCAAAGAAGGATATTCCTCGTACCTTTGTCGATTTTCGTCCCATATCCTTATGCAACCTGCTCTATAAAATTATTGCTAAAATTATTGCTGGGAGGCTCAAGCCTTTCTTGGATGTGGGTATCTCTCGTGAACAGTTCGGCTTCCTTAAAGATCGTCAAATCTCTGAGCCTATTGGTATTGTTCAAGAGGTTCTTCACTCCATCAAGACTAAGAATCTTTGTGCTTTCGTTCTTAAGCTTGACCTTACCAAGTCTTTTGATCGTGTGGATTGGTCATATGTCAGACTCATCTTGATCCAAATTGGTACTCCCCTTCTTACTGTTAATTGGATTATGGCTTGTATCACTTCTGTCAATTTCGCGGTACTGGTTAATGGTACCCCCTCAGCTTTCTTCACTGCTTCGCGAGGTATTCGTCAAGGCTATCCTTTATCCCCCCTCCTCTTTATCCTTGTCATAGAGGGTCTTAGTATTCTTATCCGGGATGCCAGAAGCAACGGTCTCATAAAAGGCATTCAAATCTCTCCCTCCCTTGCTCTCTCCCATCTGCTCTTCGTGGATGATGTTATCTTGATGGGCTCTGGCACTCTCCTTGATTGGTCGGCCTTTGATGTAATTCTTGAAACTTTCAGCAAGGCCTCTGGTATGAAAATCAATGTTGAAAAGTCTTGTCTTCTCTTCTGTAATATGGACAATGCAATTCAAAACTCCTTTGTTAATTCTATGCCCTACAGAATGTTACCTCTTCATACTGGTTTCACTTATCTGGGTTATTTTCTTAAACCTCTTGGGTATCGTGTAAATGATTGGATTTGGCTGCTCCAAAAATTTGAAAAGAGAATTAGTAACTGGACCTTCCGGTATCTCTCCCTGGGAGGCAGACTAATTCTAGTTCAATATGTCCTTTCTAGCATTCCTGTATATTGGATGGGACTTGCACCTATCCCTGCCACCATCTTGCAGAAGTTCAGAAGTATCATGTTGAACTTTTTGTGGGGATCCTCTGATAAAAATAAAAAGTTTCACCTGGCAAGCTGGGATGACCTGTCATGGCCCAAGGAATGTGGGGGGCTGGGGTATCAAAAACCTTCAATGGTTCAGTATTTCACTCCATCTCAAAAAATTTTGGAGGGTTCTTCAATCCAATGGTTTGTGGTCACAGGTTCTTCACACTAAATATATTAAATGTTCCACTGTGGTTGAATGGCTCAGGAATAAGAATTTTATCACGCACTGTGCTTCTGTTATTTGGAGAGGCTTTGTTCAGACCCTCCCTTGGATGGGCTCACATTTAGCATGGCAGGTGGGGAACGGTGAAAATATTGTCCTTGGCATCGATCCTATCGTTGGTTTGCGGTCCTCCTTCAGTTTCCCTGATGATCTGCGGTCTTACCTGGAAGACCTGAATATTTGCTCCCTCGCGCAGGCCCATAATTATCTGTCTTCAAAATGCTATTGGTATACTGCAGAAGATTTGGATCTTGGTGGATCTTACTCTACTATCTGGAATAATTTCATTGATAGTATTATTGGTGCAGGTATTCGACTCTCTAACAGTTCAGACGATCTTGTTTGGACCTATAAAAAGAATGCTGGTCCTATCACAGCTAAGGCGGTTTATGATTGTATTGTTTTTTCTCACTCTCCACCGGCTCCTGGTCTTGCAGAGCCCTCTCTTTGGAACAGAATCCTTCCCATCAAAATATCATGCTTTATTTGGCTCACTATTCGGAATAAGATCCTCTCCTGGGAGAATCTCCAGAAAAGGGGCTTTCATGGCCCTGGCATTTGTGTTCTTTGTTGCGCGGATGAAGAGACTGTTGAGCATTTATTTAATAATTGCTGTGTTTGGAGGATGGTTGCTATACATGTTTGTGATATCTTAAACATCCCAGCCTTTGCTCCCTCTGCTTCGATTGGGGAGATGATCAAAATATGGATTGAAAACATGCCTAAGAACTCACCCTATATCTCGCTCCCTTTCCATATGATGTGGATCTTTTGGAAATTGCGCAACCGGGCCTTATTTGAAGGGGAAAAAATGAATTCTTTCAGCCTGATTAAGCAGATCATCAGTACTGTAAAATCTCACCCTTCGCCGATTGCATCAAGGAAAGTTCGAAGAAGATTATTGGGATGTGCTCCCTGCATGATTTTTCCCTGTGGCTTTATGGATGGAGCCTCTAAATGTATGACTGCTGGTGTTGGCTATTGTATTTTCATTAATGAGTCACATCACCTGGAATTTTCGCTGGGGGTTGGATATGGCACTAACACAAAAGCGGAATTGCTCAGCTTATGGGCTCTTCTCCATTCATCCCAAATGATGGGGATCCCTCTTGCCCATGTATTTGGTGATTCATCAGTTATCATCAACTGGGCAAAAGGATCGACTACGCTCTCCCCACCAGACCTCAGGAACTGGTGTAGGGAGACAAAAAAGCTCATTGGCATCTTTATGGACTTGTCTTTCTCCCACATCTATCGAGAGCACAATAGGTTGGTGGACCGTCTATCTAAAAAAGCACTCTCTTACCCTCAGGGTAAAGGTTTCTTTAAGGAGGTTTTTGAGAACCATTTGGTTACTCAAGATTCATTTCAGCTTTTCTGATTTTGATTGAGGGATGTTTTTTTCCTTCATAGATTGATGCGTAGAGCGTCCTCTTTTGGACAGCTGTTTTAGCCCCTTTTGGCGCACGATAGATGTGGATGTGAGGACAATCTCTCTTTATGATGAGACAATTTTCTGATGGGAACATTCATTTGTTGTTACGCCTTTCCCCCTTGCGATTACCCTCTGGGTTGATGTGGCTGTTTTCTGGTTTGTAGTGCTTGCTGGAACCCGATTATTGGGTGATTGTTATGATGTCCTTTGATTCTTAATGTGAATATCAAGGCATAATTTTTTCTTCCTGAAAAAAAAAGAAATGTAGCTAATAATAATAGAAATGATGTATAATGATAATTACACCCATGACAATATGATGGTTGCAATTTCATAAGGATATTCAAAAAGTATGGATGTAGTTAAAGGCAAAGTCATGCACATTGGCATTTAACATGGAATTAGAGGCAAATTTAGGCTAGGGTTATGACATTCACACATAGATAATGTCAATAAATAGTCCATTATTGCTAATGACAATAACAAACCACTTACAAATGTAAGTAATAGAAATGTATCTAATAATAATAGAAATGATGTATAATGATATTGGAGTAGTCTAACGCTTCAACGATTTCTCCCGTTGTTGGACTACTCCGTTAACTGTCGTCGTTAACGCTCAAGGCCATTGCTGTTGGTTTTGTCATTCAACCACTTGCAAGGTCAGGGATATCTCTACCCTTGAGGTGACCGGTGACCTTAATGTCCTATTTTATGGTCGTGCCTAACGCAAAACAAAATTTCTTTTTGTAACCTTACCACCATTTCAATACCTAATCTTTAGGTCTCGGTATTCTGCAAACGTTGTCACAATTATCTTTAGGTCTCGGTATTCTGCAAACATTGTCACAATGTATATTCACCTTTCTCTGCTTTTAACTTAAAGAGTTTGGGAGAGATGCTAGATACATGACTGAAGGAGTAAGAGTATAGTATGGAGATCAAACGAAGGAACTGATGTTTTCAAGTTGTTATTCATCTCCTGGACTTGCAGGAAACCTTGAGGTGTTGACTACAACAGATCATAGCATCATGGGATGGACTTACCTCTGGTGGTGCGACCCAAGCGAGGTTGGACTCTGCAGCAGCTCTGGCAGAGTGGGTGCAGTCCGAGCGATGTTGGAGCAGTCTAATGCTTGGAGGGAGTCAAGTTCACAGCAGACGGGGAGCAGAGTGGGGAGGGTGGAGGAGTCACCAACTAGGAGTATATGATTAAATGCAAGGGGTAGTAGGACGTCTAGGCAGAGGGGACATGGATCGGGATCTTGTGGGACCGAGAAATGGGGCTCACCCGAGACCGAGAGGGGCATTGCCGGAGGAGATCACGACCGTTAATGGAGAATTCTAACGTTGGGAAAAATCGTCGAAGAGTTAGACTACTCCTAATGATAATCACATCCATGACAAAATTTAACCAAAAATGAACAAAATTACACTATTAACCATTTATTTTAGCATAGTTTATAGAAACAATGCAACACATTTTTTCATGTCATGATTTTTATAAACATAGTAATTGATTTTTATATGTTCTTGTTTTGGCCAATGGACACCATTTATATAGAGAGATTCCACAATGCTTCCTTTTGCACTTGTAAAAAACACAATTTGACTAACAAAATGTATAATCTAAATTTCAATAAATTAAAAGAAAATATATAATCTATATTTGAATAAATAGAAATTTCAAAATGTTTCCATCAACACCACCTCTAAAAAAATCACAATTTGAGAGGATGTATTTTCACAAATAAATAATATATAATTTTATAAATTTGTTTCCATTTTTATTATATATAATATCTATTTTTATAATATATATAATATATGATATATATGTTGTTTACTTTTCAAGTTTTTGTATACTTTAAATTGAATTACTTTATGTAGAGAGATTCTACAATGTTTCTTTTTACACTTTGAAAAAAAGTTGTATTTTAACAAAATGTATAATCTAAATTTCAATAAATTAAAAGAAAATACATAATTTATATTTCAATAAATAGAGATTCGAAAATGTTTCCATTAACACCACCTGGAAAAAGTACAATTTGACACAATGTTTCCATTTTTATTGCCTAAAAGTTGCTTCCATTTTAATAAATTTGTTTCCATTAACACCACTTAGAAAAACACAATTTGACAAGAAAAATTATAAAATTGTTTCTATTTTTATTTATGCTGTTTCTTTTTTAAGCTTTTATAGATTTCAAATTAAATTGATTTATGTTGCTTTTTCTCTTTAAGCTTTTCTTGCTTTCAAGCATTTCCCTTCTAGCATTCTCCATTATATTGTCTTTTTTTTGGCATTTCCGCATTCTGTAAAGGCATTTAGGCTTCTGCAATTTCAGGAATTATAAATATATTTCTATTTACGGAGATCTGCGATAGGGCCAAATATGACTATTTGGTACAAAATTGTGACTTGATATTAGGTGATAAGCTTAGTGAGCATAAATATATTGTAAGTTACAAGATCAATACAAAAGATGAACCTGACCATAAATGGAATCCTCGTAAGATCTCGGCTGTTCAAATTGCTCAAATTGCTCTCGTATACATATGTACAAATACATTTCCCGCTTTGACTGTTACTACACGGATACTGACTCAGCTTCTTTATGCTGTTCTCTTTTAAGCTTTTATAAACTTCAAATTGAATTGGTTTATGTTGCTTTTTCTTTTTAAGCTTTTCTTGCTTTTAAGGATTGATGGCAGGCGAGCAATCACAATCACAATGTTATGTTGCTTTTTGTCTTTTAAGCTTTTCTTGTTTTTAAGGATTGATGGCAGGCGGGCAATCTTCTTTTAAAGCGACCATTCGTAACTTCTCCATTGTGTTGTAACTACTAGAGCAAGAACGTCAAGCATTTCCGCATTGTATTGTAACTACTAGAGCAAGAGCGTCAAGCATTTCCGCTTCTGGCATTTACAATCACTGGCATTTCCGCTTCTGCAATTTCTGGAATTTTCGGAACGTCTCCTCTTTCCATGGCCATGGAAAATTTTGATTGGCCGTCTTTTCATTTCGTTTATATTGATGTTTAGGGTTTTCTTTTGTTTATATGGATCGGATCAAGGTGTATGTGATGTGGAGTATGCAATGGTTTGATGCCAGCAGCAGCATTGTTTGCTCTGCTCTGCCATATGAGCGGAGATTCGATTGCTCTGTTCTGCCATATGACAGAAGATTTGATTGCTCTGCTCTGCAATATGTAAATGGTATCCAGTAAGGCGGTATTTTTAATTCAATTCACTTAAGATCGCCTTCAATTTCTACCGTAGGAAAACATCAGTTAATAATTTCTTGATTGAAATGTGCAGGTGGGTCTGCATGGAGTGTCCAAAGCTATATACTCGTTTTTGGAGGTCAGCTAAGCTGGATGATCATAAATCATTATCAGAACTCTACAGGGAAATACGCAAAATGCATGCCAAGGTATCTAATCTCACCAATAGTTACTATTACTTTAAAGTATACATTACATACTACAGAGTGATATTTCCATACTTTGTAACCTTTGATAGGTGCTCTTGAGATTTTCCATCTGATATGTCCTCTCTGCATTAAAGTTACATTCTTACTGGGTTCGTAGGTTCATTATTTTTTTATTCATCAGCAAAGTTTACAACACCCCTTCCTGCTTTCTTTTTCCAATTCTTCGTTAACCCCCACTTCTTTTTCGGTTTCTTTAACCCGCCCTAAGGACTAGGGGAAACATGGACTTAATACTGTAAGTGGGAAGCAGGGGCAGAGTACTGTATTTCCTTGGATAATTGTATCAGGGTCGATGGTTATCAAAATGAGAGTACTCTTGGGCTTGATCTCTGTGTTAATAATTTAAATTTGACATGGAAAATAGTCCAATCTTTCCAAAACATAAGAACAGATTTCTTCACCATATGCAAAGGTGTGCCCCTGCAGTGATAATACTTTTAAGTGTAATCTCATCCATGGCTGCCTCCATTCAGTGATGTGCACTCTTCATAACCTTTAATTGAACACATCTCCAATGGATGGATGGAAGCTTTAGAGTTGAGTCAAGTAGTACCTTTTGCTGGCCTTTGATTTTCTCTTTAATTGCACACAACTCCAATGGATGGATGGAAGCTTTAGAGTTGATGGCAACTAGTACCTTTTGCTGGCCCTTGATTTTCTCTCTAGATGACAGGGAAAATTAACGAGCCTGCAAGCTTTAGAGTTGATGTCTTCTAGTACCTTTTGCTGTCCGTTGATTTTCTTTTTAGATGACAACAAAAATTAACAAACCTGCTTTGCAGGTATTAATAATGACAGCTGTGCAACATGCAGGTTTTACCCAATTTTGGTCAAATCATGTAAACTTGCTTTTGGGAGCTGTTTCAAGATGTTTTGTTAATGGTGCATGAAATTTTAATGGGATGTGATTCCTGAAAGTGCAGGTGTATGCTGTGTTGGCTGAAAGTGCAGGTGTATGCTTGGAAATGACAGTGTTGGAACTCTGAGATAATTTGTAAAATATTGAATATTCATCTATGCTGTGTGGTTTCTATTACTTAAGCCGATGGGTATGATGAGACATGATATGCTTCGGTTATTATTACTACTTTTATAAGTTATATTTTGGAAGTCTGATTTTGAGTTATAGGTCTGGTCTTAAGAAACATTAGTCCGATCTTGTATTTTGGAGGTCTAATAGGGTGCTGTTCTGATTTGCATACTGAGAACTATCTGTTCAAAATAATTATAAAGTCTGTTCAAAAAGTTTTCCGTTAGTTTGATTATTGATTATGCGGCTAAACCATTATAAAGTCTGTTCAAAAAGTTCTGTTAGTTTGATTTTGCGGAGCAAATCACTGCAGCAATTACTGTGGGAGTGGTTTGATTTTGCACTACAGAGGGTCAATCTTGAGTTACAGGTTCTAGTTCAAATGATAATTATAGCATTTAGAGGAGGGTGCACTCTACAGGAGACGTCTGTCCATCTTATGTAACATCAGTAAACCATGTAGACCATTGATTACAATAATGTAAAACTAATTTAAAATCATGTAGATAATAATAAAATAAAGCAGCATCCATCCATCACATCCATCTTACATCTTTATCTTCTTTTCTACCCCTCTGGATGCTTGTGGGCTCACAGTGCAGAGACTTGGCCAGGTAACCTGGTGTGGGCTCACAGTGCAGGTTACCTGGCCTTTTGATCAATTTTGATCACTCTTAACCTTTCATCTAGTATGCCTAATAAACATTAAGACTTGCTCTTAATATGGATCTGTACATTAAATATGTCAATAATATTTGTGGGTGTAATGACATCTACAAGAGTGTGGAGCACCGAAACACTGTTGCCTTCAGCCAAAATACAATTCATTGCTTCGTCGTTATCTTCTCAACTCCACAAGGGTAAGAATTAGATCAATGAAATTCATATTCGAGTTTAAGTTATTTTTGTTTCTCCTCGACTATGAAACAAAGTACTAGGATATAGATTTTTTTTTTATTAGGTCAACATCTATTCTACTGTGTTCAAAAATTAGGTCGAACAACGCCTATTGTATTGTGTTCGAATATGAATTTTCCAGCGTTTGAATGCAGTTCGGCTTTTAGGGCCAAACCAGCAAGCATCGTGTTCAACGAATGACCTACGATTAGATTCATGTACTCTTTTAATTTGTAATTATCTCCAAGTTTGGCCATCTGATAAGCTACCTCCATTAGAACTAATATATCCATAATGTGCTTAGGCAAGAT
Organism: Pseudotsuga menziesii; assembly: GCA_001517045.1. Lineage (NCBI taxonomy): Eukaryota > Viridiplantae > Streptophyta > Pinopsida > Pinales > Pinaceae > Pseudotsuga > Pseudotsuga menziesii. The sequence continues at coordinate 264,846 of LPNX010229580.1, forward strand.
ATGAGGAGATGAAGTTTTCCCATAGACAATATCTAATTTCGGACATGTTTTAGTTACTAGTCTTTGATTAGTTTTAGCACATTTAGGCTTTCTTAAAGAATATCGGGCAAAGTTTCTCAAAGACAAGCACACAAAGAGGAGATAAGAAAACCTCATGGATATATTCATAATGCTTAGAATACTTATATCTTCACAACTCATGATAGTGAAACGAAAGAGGTGGAAGAGAAGGATTCTGTATATCACCCATATATGTGAAGGCACTTGTGGCGCATAACGCATCCAATAAAAATGCTTCCATGTGAGATGCAAGGGATTTTAAATTTGGGTTGTCCGAACATTTCTAGGCATACACGTTCAAATTGATTGAGAATATTTCATTTCTTCCTAGTTAAATGCATCCCCGCTTGTTCAACACTATATGTGCCAAGGGAAACCAAAGCTCGTGTAGGTAAGAGTAGCCCTTTCTTCCATATAAACTGATTGCCAGCATGACCACATTCCTCACTGGCTCTTGCAAGTTAGAGGTTGGATAGTGAGAGGTTGAATAAAAAATTCATGGGTGTTTTCGAAATGTTCCCTCTTCCCACTAGCTCTCTATTACTTTCAATGGGTCATGCTTGGAGGAAAATCCCTACAAAAATTATGTGTCCAACATTATCTCAGGGGATGGAATCTTGTAAATGATCTTGAGAGTGCGCATGGCATATTACTCAATCCTTGTCCAATTATCCAAATATATGTTCATTTCCTTGGTGTTTTCCCTTTTAATGAACCACTACACCACATATGAATCCATAATTTTTGTCTTTAGTTTTGTCATTTTTGTAAAACTTCATTTAGGTGTTGATCTCCAAGCCCATACCTCTAAGCCAAAATCTGAGCTCAAGAGTCCTACCTCCATTTTTCAAAGCACTCACACTAAATGCCAAGGGGGAAGTCCAATGAATGTGGTATGCTCAACGTGTTGGTTCAATGCACATATACCTATATTTAAAACTCCATTCATGTGGGATAATTCCCATGATGTAAACAAAATGCATCATGCATTCAAATACCAACAATGACAAGCATGTTGGGTAAAATTAATCTTGATCGCACTAAAGGAGATCCCATGGGCCATGGAACTCAGCGCAACTATAACAGTTCTCCCAAGTGTTATATAAGCACTAAACCAACAATGTTTTATAGCTTTATTCTAGTGAAAGGAGACGAGAAAATCATTTGAGATGGATAAACGCTCGCAACGCCCAAGGAAGATCCTACTAAATTCTTATGTGCTACTTGTCATATGTCATATAGTGCACTGACCAACTGTGAAGGTGCAAACTAAGATGTAAGTCAAGTGTCAAAGGAAAATACTTAGACCTGTCAACTGTCAAACCAAGGCGTCAAGTGTAGATGTTAAAAGCATCCTTATACCTTATTGAGTGTCATGAATAAATGTTACAGACGAACTATTTTGAGATGAATTGATGAGTAGCAGCTGCATTTGTTTATTATGAAGATCGCTTGGATGCTAAATTGGAGAATTTACAATGAAGGAATGGTCATATTGGAATGACCTTAGACAAAAAGCGAGTTGGAGATCCTGTAAATTGATTATCAAGGAAAACGATTGAGAACTTATTGGACTTGAATATTGGTGATCATTTGAAGGTCACCTTATGCACTAGTGTAAAAGTTCAAAAAAAATCTCTAGAAACCTTTTCTTGACCATCATGCTAGCATTTACAGAGTGGATGTTGACATATTAATCACTGGAACAGGAAATCGAGTAACAATTATGGGTGTTAGTTGATATTTGAAAGGAAAAATCCAGACAAGAAGAGTAGTGGCGTGGAGCTAACCAAGAAAAACATAGTGTCGAGCAGAAGGCTAGACCCTCTTAAAATTCAAGACATTGGTGCAGGTTTTGTTGCATATAATTTGGAAGAAGACATACTTGATGAAGTCATATGGATTTCTAATGATGAAGTTGTTGAGATGGTAAAGCAATTGGAATTCTAAAAAGGATTGATGGTTGAAATTTCATAAAGATATTCAGAAAGTATGGATGTAGTTAAAGGCAAAGTCATGCACATGGGAATTTAACATGGAATTAATGGCAAATTTAGGCTAGGGTTATGACATTCACACATAGATAATGCCAATAAATAGTCCATGATTGCTAATGACAACAACAACCCAATTACCAATGACAATAACAAACCACTTACAAATGTAAGTAATATAAATGTAGCTAATAATAATAGAAATGATATATAACGATAATGGAGTAGTCTAACGCTTCGACGATTTCACCCGGTGTTGGACTACTATGTTAACCGACGTCATTAACGCTCAAGGCCATTGTTAGTGGTTTTGTCATTCAGCCACTTGCAAGGTTGAGGCTGTCTCTACCCTTGAGGTGACCGATGACCTTAATGTCCTCTTTTCTTGTCGTGCCGAACGAAAAAAAAATTCTTTATGTAACCTTACCGCCATTTCAATACCTAATCTTTAGGTCTCCGTATTCTGCAAACGTTGTCTAAATGAATATTCATCTTTCTCTGCTTTTAAGTTAAAGAGTTTGGGAGAGATGTTAGATACATGACTGAAGGAGTAAGAGTATAGTATGGAGATCAGACGAAGGAAGTGACGTTTTCAAGTTGTTAGTCATCTCCTAGACTTGCAGGCAACCTTGAGGTGTTTACTACAACAGATCGTAGCATCCTGGGATAGACTTACCTCTGGTGGTGCGACCCAAGCGACGTTGGACTTTGCAGCAGCTCTGGCAGAGTGGGTGTAGTCCAAGCGATGTTGGAGCAGTCTAACACTTGGAGGGAGTCGAGTTCATAACAAACGAGGAGTAGAGTGGGAAGGGTGGAGGAGTCACCAACCGGGAGTATAGGATTAAATGCAAGGGGTAGTAGGACATCCAGGTAGAGGCGACAAGGATTAGGATCTTGTGGGATCGATGAATGGGGCTCACCCGAGACCCAAATAGGCATTGCCAGAGGAGATCACGGCCGTTCACGGAGTAGTCTAATGCCGGGAAAAATCATCGAAGAGTTAGACTACTTCTAATGATAATTACATCCATGGCAAAATTAAACAAAAATGAACAAAATTACATTATTAACCATTTATTTTAGCATAGTTTATAGAAACAATGCAACACATTTTTTCTGTCATGATTCTTATAAACATAGTAATTGATTTTTATATGTTCTTATTTTGGCCAATGGACACCATTTATATAGAGACATTCCACAATGCTTCCTTTTGCACTTGTAAAAAACACAATTTCACTAACAAAATATATAATATAAATTTCAATAAATTAAAACAAAATATATAATCTATATTTGAATAAATAGAAATTCCAAAATGTTTCCATTAGCACCACCTCTAAAAACGCACAATTTGAGATGATGTATTTTCACAAATATATAATATATATTTTTATAGTTGCTTTATGTTGTTTCCTTTTCAAGTTTTTTACACTTTAAATTGAATTACTTTATGTAGAGAGATTCTGCAATGTTTCTTTTTACACTGGAAAAAAATTGTATTTTAACAAATTGTATACTCTAAATTTCAATAAATTAAAGCAAAATATATAATCTATATTTCAATAAATAGAGATTCCAAAATGTTTCCATTAACATCACCTGGAAAAAGCACAATTTGACACAATGTTTCCATTTTTATTGCCCAAAAGTTGCTTCCATTTTAATAAGTTTGTTTCCATTAACACCACTTAGAAAAAGCACAATTTGACAAAAAAAATTATAAATTTGTTTTTATTTTTCTTCATGTTATTTTTTTTAAAGCTTTTATAGACTTCAAATTGAATTGGTTTATGTTGCTTTTTCTCTTTAAGGTTTTCTTTAAGATTTCCATTAAGCTTTATGATGTTTTCTTGCTTTTTTAAGATTTCCATTTTTTAAGCTTTATGCTGTTTCTTGCACTTTTAAGGATTGATGGCAGGCGCGCAATCATAATCTTCTTTTAAAACGACCATTCGCAGCATGCTTTGCTTGGGCATGCGTAACTTTTCCATTGTATTGTAACTTTTCTTGCTTTCAAGCATTTCCGCTTCTGGCATTCTCCATTATATTGTCTTTTTCGCTTCTGCAATTTCTGGAATTTTTACAACGTCTACTCTTTCCATGGCCATGGAAATTTTGATTGGCCGTTTTTTCATTTAGTTTATATTGATGTTTAGGGTTTTCTTTTGTTTATATAGATTGGATCAAGGTGTATGTAATGTGGAGTATGCAATGGTTTGATGCCAGCAAGAGCATTTGTTTGCTCTGCTCTGCCATATGAGAGGAGAGGAAAGGAGATTGCTCTGTTCTGCCATATGACAGAAGATTTGATTGCTCTGCTCTGCAATATGTAAATGGTATTAAGTAATGCAGTATTTTTAATTCAATTCACTTAAGATCGCCTTCAATTTCTACCGTAGGAAAACATCAGTTAATAATTTATTGAAATGTGCAGGTGGGTCTGCATTGAGTGTCCAAAGCTATATACTCGTTTTTGGAGGTCAGCTAAGTTGGATGATCATCAATCTTCAATTTCTACCGTAGGAAAACATCAGTTAATAATTTATTGAAATGTGCAGGTGGGTTTGCATTGACTGTCCAAAGCTATATACTCGTTTTTGGAGGTCAGCTAAGCAGGATGATCATCAATCATTATCAGAACTTTACAGGGAAATATGCAAAATGCATGCCAAGGGTAAGGGTATCTAATCTCATCAATAGTTACAATAGTTACTATTATTACTTTAAAATATACATTACATATTACCGAGTGATATTTCCATACTTTGTAACTTCTGATAGGTGTTTTTGAGATTTTCCATCTGATATGTCCTCTCCGCATTAAAGGTACATTCCCTCTGGGTTTGTAGGTTCATTTTTTTTAATTCATCGCCAAAGTTTACAACACCCCTTCTTGCTTTCTTTTTCTGATTATTCGTTAACCCCCAACTTCTTTTTCTGATTCTTTCACCCGATTCTTTCACCCGCCCTAAGGACTCAATAATTTAGGGGAAACATGGACTTAATATTGTAAGTGGGAAGCAGGGGCAGAGTACCTTATTTCCTTGGATCTTTGTCAGGGTCGATGGTTATCAAAATGAGAGTACTCTTGGGCTTGAGTTGACAATCTTTGTAAAACATAAAACAGATTTCTTCACCATATGCAAAGGTGCGCCCCTGCAGAGCGATCATAATACTTTTAAGTGTAATCTCATCCATGGCTGCCTCCATTCATAACCTTTAATTGAACACATCTCCAATGGATGATGGAAGCTTTAGAGTTGAGTCAAGTAGTACCTTTTGCTGGCCCTTGATTTTTTCTTTAATTGCACACATCTCCAATGGATGGATGGAAGCTTTATAGTTGATTTCAACTAGTACCTTTTGCTAGCCCTTGATTTTTTCTCTAGATGATGGAAAATTAACGAGCCTGCAAGCTTTAGAGTTGATGTCTTCTAGTACCTTTTGCTGTCCGTTGATTTTCTCTTTAGATGACAACGAAAATTAACAAACCTACTTTGCAGGTTTTAATAATGACAGTTGTGCAACATGCACGTTTTACCCAATTTTGGTCAAATCATGTAAACTTGCTTTTGGGAGCTGTTTCAAGATGTTTTGTTAATGGTGCATGAATTTTTAGTGCGATGTGATTCCTGAAAGTGCAGGTGTATGCTGTGATGGCTGAAAGTGCAGGTGTATGCTTGGAAATGACAGTGTTGGAACTCTGAGATATTTTGTCAAATATTGAATATTCATCTATGCTGTGTGGTTGCTATTACTTAAGCCGATGGGCGGGCATTATGAGACATGATATGATTCAGTTATAAGTTATATTTTGGAAGTCTGATAGGTTGCTGTTCTGATTTGCATACCGATAACTATCTGTTCAAAATATTAATAAAGTCTGTTCAAAAAGTTTTCTGTTACTTTGATTTTGCGGAGCAAATCACTGCAGCAATTACTGTGGGAGTGGTTTGATTTTGCACTACAGAGGGTCGATCTTGAGTTACATGTTCTATTTCAAATGATAATTATAGCATTGAGAAAAGGTGGGTGCACTCTACAGGAGATGTCTGTCCATCTTATGTAACATCAGTAAACCATGTATTCCATGTAGATTATTGATTACAATAATGTAAAAATAATTTAAAATCATGTAGATATTAATAAAATAAAGCAGCATCCATCCATCACATCCATGTTACATCTTTATATTCTTTTCTACCCCTCTGGATGCTTAATAAATTTGGGTTTATGATCGGAAATTTGCTTTTCCATTTTTCCTACACAGAGGAATACCCAAGTGGTCCTTTTTTCGTTGTGGTTTCATACACAGGAATATCCAAGTGGTTTCCTACACAGAATACCCCAAAGGTTCAGATTCTTTTGGGCCCTTGCTCTTCCTGTAACTGGGAGCCAGCTTTCTGCAGTTTCTCTAATCTAGAACCTCTAATTTCTTTTTCCATTAACAGAAGGATATGTGGCCACAATTACTGTTTGTAAACCCTTCTCTAAAAGAATTTTTCCTGTAAGATCTACATTTACAAGTGACGTTTGTCCTTCATCAATAGCAATCACCCTATTTAGTCTGCTTACTTTCCAATACCCTAGCTCCCACTCCCAAAACTATCCTCTATTATCCCCTTTGCTGCTAGGTGCATTACGCCACTCATAGAAGTGATGCTTCCAAAGATGCTTCCCAAACATTTCATTTAAGTGGTTGCAAAATATAAGCAGAGATGGAATGCTTCACAAATACACTTTCATAGTGTTCTCTGGTATTTGTAGATGCGGTGAATGACATTGGGAAGTGTTCAAAAACTATCTTAGACACAGGATACTTTCATTCACCATCCCATGGTCCAAGTTGTAAGTCCACTTGCTAAATTCGATCATTGTTGGGATGTCCAAAAAGTTTGCAGCCCCATGGAGTATGATACTCAGTGTCAACTTGTCCCACAAAATGGTAGTTTGAAACCTTTTCCTACAAAACATTCCTCTAATATTTCCACAGAAAATTTCAGATAAATATTCATAGACCTATAAAACTTCTCCATCATACTGCCACCTAGAAGTTGAGGATATGAAAAACATTTCAGATTCATCCTACATGCAGTCATCATAGAACAATTGTTCTAAAAGTTGGTGATGGAGACTGTAAGATGAATACTTTAGAGAATTTATGGAGACATGTAAGAAACCTAGCCTTGAACCTACAAAAGTATATCTTCCTCATCTACAACAGGAATGCAAGATGATTCCATTCCCTTACTTCCAACTTTTCCCCAAGGATTGTTAAGCGATAAAAGGTGGACTTTGTCGGTACATTCAAACATATACATATAAAAGGGAGGTGTAGATATATCATTATGCTACAAATTAGTTGACAAAGTAGGTAGAATCTCAAGCAATTCCAAAAAAATTGTCTTGAAACAATAATTGAGTTAAAATATGACAAGTAAAGGATAAATTATCTTTTGATTCCTTTTATAATAATTTTACTATTAATGGTAAATATTTTTTACTTTTAACATTAGAGATGATAAAAATTACTAATTTACTGGTCTTTAACTTAAGATGATAAAATATGTTTTGAGTCTTTAAACAATAGTAAGCAGGCAAATAAGCCATCTCTCCCAAATCTGTGCACACTTTAAGTAGTTTTGAGAATTTTGTGATAAGTTTGAACACCAGAACAACATCAATCCTTTGTACCTAGGCATAATCCCCTTTTTAAAGCATAAGTAGAGTAACATTTTGGGTATATTTGAGGCTTCTTATAGGGGCATGCAACCATGATCTAGTTCTGGGAAAATGGTATAAGGTTATTTCCTCGTATTCTATGTATTTGTAGCCATCCTATATGGTCAAACCTGGAAGAACATAAAATATGATTCATGTAGCAGTCAATAAACAATTTTGGTAAGTTATGGGCTATAATGTGGGTTAAAAGCGCCCTAAACCTCAATCCTAGACATTCCTTACTATCAAATAAGCCTAAAGACCAATTCATTATTTTACCTAAAGACCACGAACATGTTCCAATAAGAAATCATGGAGTTTGCTGATATTGTATAACAAGTTTCAGAATCCGATTTAACACAAAATTTAAATAGCTAACTACAACAAGTTTTTTAAATGGAGTTCGCACTTTTCAGAAGATGTAGCAGAGATTTATTACAATTGCTGATTGTAACTTAATCACAATAAATACATTAAAGCAAATCACCAAAATGTACTGCTCGGACTAAAAAACAGGAAGTAAAATCTAGTTGCACACATATCTTATCACGAAAATCTCTAGTTGTCTAATTTTTCACTTAATGAGTATACCAAGCCTTATTCTTAAAAAAATTGAATTGGATATTCACTCTGTCTCATCAGGCATACAAAGAACACATAAACTCAACCTGAATGACTACAAGATATATGAAACTATACTTACTACAGGATTATGCAAAAGCAACACTATTGGGTAAAAATACATAAAGCAGCTGTCATAGACAACTCCAAACATAACCAATTTTGCAAATAATCTAATCTATAATTACCATTACATCTTACTTTATCAAGCTTCTCAAATGTGTCAACACGACGTGGAATCCACCCTTTGATCGCTTCCCTGGCAACAACCGAAAGCCAGGTAGGCCATCCCGCGGCAACTTGCCCTCTAGTTCTCGGTGGCGCCATTTAGAGGGAGGCAGGGCAGCTTCATCTCTCGGTAGGCTACTTCTCAAACGAAATTTATCAGCCTTTGGTGGCAAAGTTCAAACACAAAGGCCTTTCCATGAGAATTGAAGACATCTGCCCATGTGGGAAATCACAATCAGTTTCAAAACTGTTAGAACTTGAGATGTTATTAGTTCTCAAATGGCATTCATTTAACACAAAAGCATTATCCGACACCATATTTTCTCCATTATTGTCATTGGCACTTGTTATGCCTCCTTTATTCGAGCCTTCTAGATGATCTTTGACATTAGGAACATAATTTTCATGAATATTTTCAAAATCTTTTTCACCCTTCAAATTTTCTTTACAATTTGAAACCTGAATGCTCTTTTAAGTGTTTCCATGTTTAAAAGATTCAAAATTGCTGACAATGTTATCTGTCATTGTTTTTCTATGATCTAGGAACTCACTTTCAAGCACTAATCGAGAACAACGCCTATTGTATTGTGTTCGAATATGAATTTTGTGGCGTTTGAATGCAGTTCGGCTTTCAGGGCTAAATGAGCAAGCATCGTGTTCAAGGAATGACCTGCGATTAGATTCATGTACTCTTTTAATTTGTAATTATCTCCAAATTTGGCCATCTGATAAGCTACCTCCATTAGAACTAATATATCCATAATGTGCTTAGGCAAGATATGACGAGCTGAAGTTTTCCCATAGACAATATATAATTTCGAACATGTTTTAGTTACTAGTCTTTGATTAGTTTTAGCACATCTAGGGATTTCTCAAAGAATACCGAGCAAAGTTTCTCAAAGACAAGCACACAAAGAGGAGGTAAGAAAACCACATGGATACATTCATAATGCTCTGAATACTTATATCTTCACAACTCATGATAGTGAATCGAAAGAGGTGGAAGAGAAGGATTCTAGATATCACCCATATATGTGAAGGCATCCAATAAAAATGCTTCCATGTGAGATTCGAGGGATTTTGAATTTGGGTTGTCCGAACATTTCTTGGCATACACGTTCAAATTGATTGAGAATATTTCATTTCTTCCTAGTTAAATGCATCCCCCCTTGTTCAACACTTAATGTGCCAAGGGAAACCAAAGCTCGTGTAGCTAAGAGTAGTCCTTTCTTCCATATAAACTGATTGCCAGCATGACCACATTCCTCACAGGATCTTGCAAGTTAGAGGTTGGATAGTGAGAGGTTGAATAAAAAATTCATGGGTGTTTTCAAAATGTTCCCTCTTCTCACCAGCTCTCTATTACTTTCACTGGGTCATGCTTGGAGGAAAATCCCTACAAAAATTGTGTGTCCAACATTATCTCGGGGGATGGAATTTTGTAAATGATCTTGAGAGTGTGCATGGCATATTACTCAATCCTTGTCCAATTATCCAAATATATGTTCATTTCCTTGGTGTTTTCCCTTTTAATGAACCACTACACCACATCTGAACGGGGGAGAAGAACCTATGGTTAGGTTTCAACTATGCGTAGCCGAGTCAGTTGTACCTTGTAGTTCATATGGATGGAATCAATTGTTTCCTTCGAAAGTGTGTCAAAAGGAAATTCTGGTGATGGATTTGCTCGCTGATATGTTCGAAAACATTGCCAAATGTCTGATCAAATGGAATGCCAATGTTGGGAGATGTGTGATTGAAAGCTTGATTCGATTCATGTGTGGAAGGTTCCTTAGCTTCTTTCTTTTAGACATGCTTCCCTTCTTTGGGGTCATTTTTCCAAATCTGTGCTTCCACAAACACTGTACAAGAAATTGTTAAAAATTATTCAAGAAACTAATCATGCATTCAAAGTAGGTTACATATACAAGTTCAAAGGATGCTTTCAATATCGAAATACACCTTT
>LPNX010229580.1:276022-313947 GCA_001517045.1 Pseudotsuga menziesii
ACTCTTTGATTTATTTTACAAAAAAAATAAAAATATATATACAACCTTTTGACATAATGAAAATAATAATAAAAAATACAGGAATTGACTTAATGTAAAAGTACTAATAGAGAAATATATTAAGCCCCGTGCTCTTAAACAAAAATTCATTAACATATAAACCTATACCCATAAACATAAAATATTGTATTCTCAAACAAGCTTCAATTTCCATTAATGTGAGCTAAGCTTTATCTCTGGCATTCTTTTATATAAAATTCCATTCTCACTATTCATGAAACCTAGTTTTTGCTTATCTCTTGCATCCTTTTATATAAAATTCTATTCTCACTATTCATGAAACCTATCACATTCCCTGGCATCCTTGTATATAAAATTCCATATCACAATTCATGAAATTGAGTTTTTACTGAAACAAACAAACGTCTCTTATTGAACAATGAATCTCAGACAATTGACATAAATTTGTCTATGGCTGTTGTTGTGTCTGTGGCCATGGTAGGAAGGTAGACATAATGACCATAGTATGTGAGAGTTTGTTTCTTGTTGTGGGATAAAATATATGTATAAAACAAAAATAGCATATTACAAGTCATCTATATTAACCTAGACTAACCAGCATAGCCTGCAACAACCTAATGAAAATATAGCAATATACTACCTACACCTGTTCAATATGTCTTGTACTGGTCCAATAACTATAGAATTAGAATTTCTTTTAAATTCATATGTTCATTATGGAGCTGGTTTAATCAGAGAACCAAATACAAAGTTCAAACAACATATACAACTGTGCTGATGCTTAAAAAGCATCAGAGTCCCAAATACAAAGTTCAAACAACATATACAACTGTGCCGATGCATAAAAAGCAGGAAGGGGTTTTGTAAACTGTGCTGATGAATAAAAAATTGAATGTACATTTGAAACCTAAAGAGAAGGTATCATTTAAGGCAGAGAGGACATATCAGATATAAAATCTCAAAAAGACTTATCAAGGTTGCAAAGCACAATAGTAATACATATTGTACATGTGTGAGAAGAAATAAACATGTCTAAAAAACTATCCCATTCAGTAAAATATCACTCTGTAATATGAAAATATCACTCTATAATATGTAATGTAGACTTTAAAGTAATAGTTGGTGAGACTAGATACCCATTTTGCATGTTTCCCTGGAGGATTCTGATAATGATTGATGATCATCCAGCTGAGCTGACCTCCAAAACGAGCAGAGCAATAAGAATTACAATTACTTGACAGCAGCTGATAAACCATAAGAATTACTTGACAGCAGAGCATAGCTGATAAACAATAAGAATTACTTGACAGCATTTACATATGGCAGAGCAGAGCAGAGCAATCAAATCTTCTCTCATATGGCAGAACAGAGCAGACAGTGTTGCTGCTGTTGAATGAATGCATATGTTTCTATCTCTGATGGGAATATGGGGCATCAAAAGAAACACTAAAACCATTGATATGATGCATCTAGAAAGCAGAGCAATCAAATCTTTCTCTCATATGGCAGAGAAGAGCAGACAATGTGGGGCCATTAATCGAAACACTAAAACAATGGCAGAGCAGACAGTGCTACTGTTGTTGAATGAAACAATAAAACCATTGCATACTCCACACCACATACACATTGATCTGATCCATCTAGAAAGCACGAAATGAAATGAAAAGACAAGCAATCAAAATTTCCATGGCCATGGAAAGAGGAGAAGTTGCGGAAATGCCTGCCAGAAATTGCAGAAGCGGAAATGCCTGCCAGAAGTTGCAGAATGCAGAAATGCCAGAAAGCCGAAATGCCAGAAATTGCAGAATGTGGAAATGTCAGAAAGCCGAAATGTAAGAAATTGCAGAATGTGGAAATGCCTGAAGCAGAAATACGGAAATGCTTGATGCCCTTGGTGTAGCAGATACAATACAATGGAGATGCATGCTGCTAATGGTCGTTTTAGAAGAAGATTGTGAGAAAGCAAGAAAAGCTTAGAAAGGAAACAAGAAAACGCTTAAAGAGGAGAAAGCAACATAAAAGAAAACAAGAAAAATCTTAAAGAAGGGGAAAACAACATAAACCTTCAAAAAAAACATAAAGAAAAATGTGCTTTGCATTTTCTAAGTGGAAAATTTTGGGAATCTTTATTTATTGAAATATAGATTATATATTTTGTTTTAATTTATAGAAATTTAGATTATACATTTTTGTTAAAATACAAATTGTCAAATTGTTTTTTCTCCAAATATAACTGTAGAATTTCTCTATAAAATTGGTGTCCAATGGCCAAAACAAAAAGATATAAAAGCAATTATTATGTTTATAAAAATCATGTAATAAAAGAATAAAAAGGATGTCCATTAACCGAAACAAAAAGATATAAAATCAATTATTAATCATGTAATAAAAGAATAAAAGGGATGTCCATTAACCAAAACTAAAAGATATAAAATCAATTATTATGTTTATAAAACTCATGTAATAAAAGAAGATATAAAAAGTATTTTTAATATTTTAAATAAAATTATAATGCATATATATTTTATTATTTATTGATATAGTATTTGTAATATTGAGTATTGAAGTCAAAACTTTCATTCTCTAACAATACAATTTGCAAAATTACAAAAATATTTTAAGATTATTTGTGCTAACACGCCTTAATGTAATATAGAGGTAGCCCATAGAGTAAGATCTCCATTCGAGATTACAATTACTTAAATATTTTGAGATAAGATTATGGTGTTGAGACAAGATACGAGGAGCTGAAGTTTTCCCATATACAAGATCTAATTTCGGACATGTTTTAGTTACTAGTCTTTGATTAGTTTTAGCACATCCAGGGATTTCTCAAATAATATCAGGCAAAGTTTTTCGAAGACAAGCTCACAAAGAGGAGCTAAGAAAACCACATGGATATATTCATAATGCTCTGAATACTTATATCTTCACAACTCATGATAGTGAATCGAAAGAGGTGGAAGAGAAGGATTCTAGACATCACCCATATATGTGAAGGCACTTATGGCGCAAACCGCATCCAATAAAAATGCTTCCATGTGAGATTCAAGGAACAATGGGAGACAATGCCATCAAATAAAGATAAGAATATAAATCATTTCAATATTTTTAATCAAACACCAATGGATGAAATAAATACATTGAAAGGCGCTTCATCCTTAAAAGTATGCGACAAAACTGCAAATGAAGAATCCTTAACCAATCAGATTGAATTAAGTAAGTTGTCAGTAGTTTCCACTACGTATAAGAAGATCATAACAAATGTAACTGGATATCCAACCATGTTTTAAAATCCATCGATCAGCACTAAAGAATCTATATCTCATATATTAATCAGTGCCATACCCAAGTATGCAAAAATACCAGGGTTCTACATGTCAACACAAGTTCATGATGAAGATATCACATTGTAAACTCGAAAATATACTTCTTATAGTCATTATGGTTTTATCTACATAATTATATGCATGAAGAAATTTGAATAGAAATGTGACCAACTATTTCAAGAATTATTAAACCATGGTACTATTATTTGTGGCAAGAATTCCCTTGTCAACATCAATCATACCTATTGTAATACCCCCATGACATTACTTTTATTTTCATATTTTGAAAAGTTATTTTTATTATGTAATGAGTTATGAAACTCAAAATACTCAAATGACATTGCACAACAAACCAATTTTTTTATTTAATTATTATATAAAAGAAAATGACTCTTGGATAATTCAGCTACATGAGGGGACACCACCATGGCACAAAGGAACATGTGTAAGCAAGCTAGGGAGATATGTACCAATCAAATCCAATCTAAAACTCAACAACCAGACAAGATCCTAAATCATAGAGATTTAAGGATTGGTTGGAGATTTGATTGGGATGGCATAAGACTTGGAAAAAATCTATATATATGAGTGCACTGGAATAGCACGGGAGCTAAGAAAACCACATGGATATATTCATAATGCTCTGAATACTTATATCTTCACAACTCATGATAGTGAATTGAAAGAGGTGGAAGAGAAGGATTCTAGATATCACCCATATATGTGAAGGCACTTATGGCGCAGACCACATCCAATAAAAATGCTTAAATGTGAGATTCAAGGGATTTTGAATTTGGATTCTCCGAACATTTTTTGGCATACACATTCATCTTGATTGACAATATTTCATTTCTTCCTAGTTAAATGCATCCCCCCTTGTTCAACACTTAATTTGCCAAGGGAAACCAAAGCTCGTGTAGTTAAGAGTAGTCCTTTCTTCCATATAAACTGATTGCCAGCATGACCACATTCCTCATAGGCTCTTGCAAGTTAGAGGTTGGATAGTTAGAGGTTGAATAAAAAATTCATGGTTGTTTTCGAAATGTTCCCTCTTCCAACCAGCTCTTTATTATTTTCACTAGGTCATGCTTGTAGGAAAATCCCTACAAAAATTATGTGTCCAACATTATCTCAGGGGATGGAATCTTGTAAATGGTCTTGAGAGTGCGCAGGGCATATTACTCAATCCTTGTCCAATTATCCAAATATATGTTCATTTCCTTGGTGTTTTCCCTTTTATTGAACCACTACACCACATCTGAATAGGGGAGAACAACCTATGGTCAGGTTTCAATTATGCGTAGCCGAGTAAGTTGTACCTTGTAGTTCATATTGATTGAATCAATTGTTTCCTTTGAAAGTGTGTCAAAAGGAAATTCTTGTGATGGATGTGCTCGCTGATATGTTTCGAAAACATTGTCAAATGTCTGATCAAATGGAATGCCAATGTTGGGAGATGTGTGATTGAAAGCTTGATTAGATTCATGTGTGGAAGGTTTTTTAGCTTCTTTCTTTTAGACATGCTTCCCTTCTTTGGGGTCGTTTTTCCAAATACGTGCTTCCACAAACACCATACAAGAAATTGTTAATCATTATTCAAGAAACTAATCATGCATTTAAAGTTTGTTACAAATACAAGTTCAAAGGATTCTTTCAATATCGAAATACACCTTTCAACTCAAAATCTTATTGTTTTCAATGAAAGAAAAACTAATCCAAGAGATTGTTCATGCTCGTTGTTGTGATCTTGTATTCTCTCCCACTATTTAGTAATATAAGTTAAGAAACACAATTCCAGCTGCAAACAACAAGCACCAAGCCAGGAAGGGTAGACTTCATGATACTATAATCTTGAGAAAAGTGAGTGAAGCCAATGCTTCATTGTATTCATTTTGTTATTAAGATGTTATTCAATGATCTTGGCTCTCACCCAGCGATCGATCTTTAGCTTCCTCGGGAAATAATGACTTGAATTAAGAGACCCCAACTGCCAACTTTGGAACTAGAGATCTCTATGCAACCCTATATGAGTTGAATTTTTTCATCTTGGCAAATGAAATTGATTTGATGGATAAATATAGGGCTCGATATTTCGAAGACTCTATCGTTATAGAGAGAAACAATTGCTCTATGAATGGGTAGGGGCCCGCCCAAGATAATAAGGTGGCCAATAAGGTAAAAGTAGTACATAATCCAAAACGAACTTCGAGAGGATGCATGGAGCACAAGCATGCTTGACTAATTAGACAAGGTAAATATTAGGTTTAAGAGGGGAAAGCGAGAGCTAACACCGAAAATTAACTCAAAGAGGGACAAAGTACAGTTTTAGAGAGGAAAAGGTGGTGCCCAATAAAAAACAGGATTTATAGGTTTGCCAATATTTTATGCCAACAAAAGAGGTTGACAATGAGAGGGAAAGCCACCAATTTAATTAGGACTTTAAGATCTTACCTTGTAGGTGATTAGAGTACTTCAATTAGGGTTTAGATCATGTTTTACTAACAAAATAAATGAGGCAAAGAGCCAACTAACTAAGCTTAATTAACCAATAATTCCTTTAATGAGCTAGAAACCCTTGTGCTTGAAAAGAAAGAGAGCTAAAACCCTTGTGCTAGAAATAAAAAGGGAACAAGGAAGAGAACTAACTTTGACTTCACTGTTTTAGATGTTGAATCTCCTTGGGTTCAAGTAGAGAGTTGAAATCCTCCAGGAGTGATCCATGGCACATAACTACACATTGATCATCTCCAAATTAATGTAAGAGAAGTCTTATCCATTTGTTTAAGGATACCTAAAAAATGGCCTCGGAGAAAAAAATGCATAGAGCAAACCCTCTTCAATCGATTAAAAATAAATTGAACTCCTTTCTAAACAACAAACATAAGAACCAATTTTAGTTCAATTCTAATATACTTTAGAAGATAAAATGGATCAAGCCACTTTTTGGGTGTTTGTTAAGGAAGTTAAATAAATTTATTTATTTATTCCTCAAAGAGTGAAAAGTGGGTCTCTGTACCTTGCATTGTAGTTATTGTTTTAATCATTATTTTATTAAATGGCTAGAAATTAGTTAGAAGTTGAGCTACGAGTTATAGAAAGGTTAGTTTTTTCACTCACTCATCATGGTTGAATAATGAGAATGTGTCCATTGTATTTTCGACATTTTCTCTAGATATGTAGCAAACAAGAGACCCCATTCTCTATTATCAATATTACATCTACATGCTTCACTAGTAAATTTCGGGCTAGCCAAACAATAGACAATAAACAAGAGCTTTCCCAAAGTCATTCTCAATGCTCTAGCTTTCATGCTAGTCATATAAATAATTTTTATAAGTAAAATTGTTCGGGTAAATGAAAAGATGTAGGGTGAATAGTGTGATGAACGAAGGCAAGAAGAAACAATTGTAAAAGGTCAACATTGAGCTTAATGGCTAGGCTACCAAATTGTTGTCATTGAGAGCTTACTTGGTGTCAATGAATACTCAGGTCATGACTGCGTGGTTCTATTTGGTAGCATCACATCTCTTTAGTTGGTTTTATGGAGCCGTGAGCAGGTCCTCCCTATATTTGTAAAGACATCATTCAAATGATCAAATATATGTATTTATAAATAATATCCAACATGTATGGTTTTAACTTTACATACAATGAATTAATGGTCATATTGGAATGACCTCAGAGAAGAAGCGAGTTGGAGATCCTACAAATTGAGTATGAAGGAAAACGACTGAGAACTTACTGGACTTGGATATTGGTGATCACTTGAATTTAAATTTAAATTTTTTATCTATAAACTTTTTCTTGACCATCATGCTAGTGTTTACAGAGTGGAAACCATAGATGGGATGTTGACATATTGATTGATGGAACAAGAACTGGAGTGACAATTATGGGTGTTAGTTGATATTTGAAAGGACAAATCCAGACAAGAATATTATTGGCGTGGATCTAACCAAGAATAACATAGTGTCCAACGGAAGGATAGACCCTCTCAAAATCCAAGAGATTGGTTCAGGTTTTGTTCCATATAATTTGGATGAAGACATAGTTCATTAAGTCATACATATTTCAAATGATGAAGCTGTTGAGATGGTAAAGCAATTTCCATTCTAAAAAGGATTTATGGTTGAAATTTCATTAGGATATTCAAAAAGTATGCAAGAACACATTCTATTTTGACTTCAAACTAATTTGTATTAAATGTTGTAAAGAAGGTTTGAAGAATGGCCAAAAGCACAGAACTTCGAAGCCCCTTCATTTAAAAAGTCGTCTTCCATTATGTTGCCTACAACAAAGAGAAGAAAAAATGAACTGACCGTCCTAGTGTTTGTTCCAGAAAGAAAATCAATGTCGAGTTCAGATGTGATGGTTCTTTATATGCTTATGTGGAGATCTATAGTTTCAGTGGTTTCACAAAGATCTTAGTCAAAGCATAGCTAGAAAAATATAACAAAAAGGCAAAAAAATTAGCAACAAGGATAAGTTAAAATCCCTTATTTTTAGATCGAAACTGAGGATAAATGAGTCTGAGATTCCAAGGAAAACTAATCCACCTTTCTAGGCAGAGGAATAGTAGGAAAAGTATTCTGCTCAAAACTTGGCTGTGTTAAGGAATTCATTCCATATTTTATGGAAACTGTAGATCGCATACCAATATGCAAAGAATGAAGAGTCGACATTTTGAAGATCAAATGGGGTAATTGAACTCAACATTTGATGATTAGATCAGTAGTCAAAGAATAATTCTAGATTTGAGGGCACTTGATTCTAGAAATTCTAGATCTCTTGAAACTAATTCAAGATTCACCTTGTGATTTTTCTACTTTATTAATTTATATAAAGTTTAGCATTTTTATTGTAATGAGGGTTTAGTTAGAGGCATGAGAGAGAGTTGAGGTGAAAAAATACTTGTATGAATCAGTGTAAACTTGTGGGAATGTAATTTCCTTTAATTAAATATTTCTTAGAGCTTGATATTAGATTGTAAGTCTCTTCATTCTTCATTGTCTATCTTCTTACTTGAATGAATGTAAATTGTTGAGTTTCAATAATTTCTCACAGGTTATAGATTCTTGAGCAGCAAATTATTTGTTGCCATTTCCCATTTTCTATGTTTTTCTCAAGTATTCCCATTAATTTGTAGAAGGTACGTTAGTTTATTTAATGTTCCATCCCATGAATATTCATACATGATCTGTTAGAGATGTATGTATGTTCATGTTGGTTTCCTTTTCTTTGATATTTCATTATTCCCATTGCTTTTATATAATATTAACCTTGATCATCTTTGATTTATATGATGTCTATAAAGGGTGTCCATGCCCAATTATCTTTCCCCGTTTCCTTTCTTGTTCTTCCTACTTGATCCACTACCTCAATTAAACAATCAAATCCTCTTTTAAGATGTGTTGATCAAACTCTTATGGTAGTCCTTGAGCATACTCCAGCGCAAACATCTTCTAGTGTTGTTGTTGGGGAGAGAAGGAACAAAGACATACTTCCTTGGCCTATAAAACAACGAATAGATCCATTCTTTGATGGTGAACAAGGAGTGGTTACATAGTTTGGACTACAATTTTTCATTGGGTGACTCCACGAAGGAAGAATCTACTGACAATCTTGGTTTTTTTATTCCTCAAAATATGAATGGCAATTTTAGTTGTTGATCTAGTTTCTTCATCAAATAAGATGACAGATTTTGTGGCAGACTCTGTTTTTTTTCAAGGTTTAAAGAAATCAACAGGTATGATATCCTTCAACTATGTCTTCTTATTTGAATTCTTATAACATTTTTTTTTTGTACTGGGGGAATCGGTAACTGGGCGGTTCTGGTACTCGTGTGACATGGGGTCCATTCCCATCGGCTGCCACTATAACCCCAGGTGCGTCCACATAGCCCGCAAGCATGGGGCACGAATAAGTCTAGGTGAGATTTGAACTTGAGACCTCCTTTACAATATTCCTTCATTTACACGGCACTTGCCAGTCAGTCTACACCCATGTGGGAATTCTTATAACATTTTTGATGGACAAGATATATTTAGTTGTTTAGAACAAAAGCTTCTAGAGGAGCTTGCAAAAGAATATGAAATTTTGTTGCTTCAAAAAAAATTCCAGATTTCTTCTTGGCATAGTAGCACTTTTAAAATGTTTTATGATGATCAACATGAATAAATTCTCCATTATGGAAAAAGTGTGGATGCATTTTTCATTGATCCAAATGTTTCTAGCAGTTTTGGTTATGATGCAAATGATTTTCTGAAAACTATTAAAGATCAATCTATTCATGATACTTATCTTGACAATGACAAGGACCAGTTCAGGGCAGCACAAATGGAACTCCTTAGTAGTAATCCAACATATGATATTTTTGAATCCGAGTCACAGGAGGAGCATTTGAGCATGTTATCTTTCTAACCAAACTTTGACCAACAGACTGTAGATATCAATGAGCCCTTAATTTACAGTCTTGAACGAGAAGTTGAAATGAGAAGCCATGGAGCAGTGGGAGATGAAAATACACAAAAATAGATTGTTTCTTTTGAACAACAAAAAGATATAGTTTCCCGTGATTTCTATGAACTTCCATTTATAATGATTTTCCATTGTCTAGAATTTTATTTTTTCCCATTAATGGCATGGAGTAAATTTAGTGTATGATACAGTTGTTGGCATGGTTATAGTGGCAATCTGATATTACTTGATTAAATACTTGAGTTGGTTAGATTAGGTGTTGTATATAAATAATCTTTCCATGCAAGAATTTAGCTCTAATTTAAGTTTGTTGCTATATGTTTTTCAGTATGTAAATATTTCCAGTTTTCAATAAGGAGCAAAAGTGATCTCCATGCATGAAATGGGGTACAATTAAATCGAAACAAAACATAGTGGAGAATGGTACTCCTATTTTCAGGTTTTAGTTGCAGGAAAGGTTGGTTTGTATTATGTGGTTGGTTTCATGTTGAAGAGTGTTTTTCTCCATATGAGCAAAATCAGTTGCAGGGAAGGAGGTTGCACAGATGGACAAGAAAGACAGTTGGTTTGTTGGTTCTTCTATCCTTGCAAGGAGGACTCCATCCCCAACCGTAGCTAGATGTCGGTACCAGATTCTGCCTCATCAAAATTTTCAGCGTCAAGCAATAAAATAGATGGATTTTCAAAAAGTGTTCACCATGGGAAATTCTAGAAGCTTGTAATGGACCTGCTACTTGAATCTTGACATCCTACATTCTAATGTTGCATTGGCTTCGATGTTTGTCTACGATTTGGTCATCTTCCCATCAAATACAAAGTAATTCCATCAATTTTGTTGACCTTTCGTCAAGTTTGTGTCAATTTCGCTAAATTGTTTCCAAGCCTCTAATCTTTGCTCAAATTTTGTCAAATCCCATCACTACCAAATCTTAGCTTGGTAAGTCTCATTATGTCTATATTTTTCAAAATTCAAAGTCTCACTTATTTTTCCCTTCTCCATTTGAAGTTTCAAAAGTTGCCTTTTTAAGTTTTACCTAATCTCACTTAAATTAAAGAATATATTATTTTATTTTAAATATAAACTCTTTTTAAAGATTATTATTATGATTTCATATTTAATATAAAAAAATTGAGAGGCAATATTTTACCCAACCCAAACTCCAAAGTCTAAATTGAAGGTCTAGTTCATATGTCACGATATTAGTACAAAATAAAAGGATTTTTATTACTACTTTTTAATTTGCATCTGCCATCATTTATTTTATTATTTTCTCTTTGAAATGTTTGGTAAATTGGGTTAGGTTTTTTTTACGAGTCAAACAAAGTTATGTCAAACAAAAAATATATGGTTTGGACATCATCCTTCACCGTTTGGTTATTTCTCCACAAGTCAAATAAAAAATGGCATTCTAAATGTCAAACCCAAGCTTTATTTTAAATCCATAATTTTCGTCTTTAGTTTTGTCATTTTTGTAAAACTTCATTTGGGTGTTGATCTCCAAGCCCATACCTCTAAGCCAGAATCCGAGCTCAAGAGTCCTACCTCCATTTTTCAAAGCATTCACACTAAATGGCAAGGGGGAAGTCCAATGAATGTGGTATGCTCAACATGTTGGTTCAATGCACATATAGCTATGTTTAAAACTCCATTCATGTGGGATAATTCCCATGATGTAAACAAAATGCATCATGCATTCAAATACCAACAATGTCAAGTATGCTGGGTAAAAGTATTCTTGATGGCACTAAAGGAGATCCCATGGACCATGGAACTTAGCGCAACTATAACAGTTCTCCCTAGTGTTATATAAGCACTAAACCAACAATGTTTTATAGCTTAATTCTAGTGAAAGGAGACGATAAAAGCATTTGAGATGGATAAACGCTCACAACGCCCAAGGAAGATCCTACTAAATTCTTATGTGCTACTTGTCATATGTCATATAGTGCACTGGCCAACTGTGAAGGTGCAAACTAAGATGTAAGTCAAGTGTCAAAGGAAGATACTTAGACCTGTCAACTAGCAAGTTGAGGCATCCACGTGTAGATGTTAAAAGCATCCTTATACCTTATCGAGTGTCATGAATAAATCTTACAGAGGAACTAATTTTGAGATGAAGTGATGAGTAGCAGCTGCATTTGTTTATTATGAAGAACACTTGGATGCTAAATTGGAGAATTTACAATGAAGGAGTGGTCATATTGGAATGACCTTAGAGAAGAAGCGAGTTGGAGATTCTGCAAATTGATTATCAAGGAAAACGATTGAGAACTTACTGGACTTGAATATTGGTGATCATTTGAAGGTCACCTTATGCACTAGTGTAAAAGTTCAAAAAAAATCTCTAGAAACCTTTTCTTGACCATAATGCTAGTGTTTACAGAGTGGAAACCACGGAGGGGATGCTGACATATTAATCACCGGAACAAGAAATGGAGTAACAATTATGGGTTTTAGTTGATATTTGAAAGGAAAAATCCAGACAAGAAGAGTAGTGGCATGGAGCTAACCAAGAATAACATAGTGTCAAGCAGAAGGCTAGATCCTCTCAAAATTCAAACATTGTTGTAGGTTTTGTTCCATATAATTTGGATGAAGACATACTTGATGAAGTCATATGGATTTCTAATGATGAAGTTTTTTAGATGGTAAAGCAATTGGAATTCTAAAAAAGATTGATGGTTTAAATTTCATAAAGATATTCAGAAAGTATGGATGTAGTTAAAGGCAAAGTCATGCACATGGGCATTTAACATGGAATTAATGGAAAATTTAGGCTAGGGTTATGAGATTCACACATAAATAATGCCAATAAATAGTTCATGATTGCTAATGACAACAACAACCCAATTACCAATGACAATAACAAACCACTTACAAATGTAAGTAATAGAAATGTAGCTAATAATAATAGAAATGATATATAATGATAATGGAGTACTCTAATGCTTTGACGATTTCACCCGGCGTTGTACTACTCCGTTAACCGACGTCGTTAATGCTCAAGGCCATTGTTGTTGGTTTTTTCATTCAGCCACCTGTAAGGTCGAGGTTGTCTCTACCCTTGAGGTGACTGATGACCTTAATGTCCTCTTTTCTTGTCGAGCCTAAAGAAAAACAAATTTTCTTTCTGTGACCTTACCGCCATTTCAATACCTAATCTTTAGGTCACGGTATTCTGCAAACGTTGTCTAAATGAATATTCACCTTTCTCTGCTTTTAAGTTAAAGAGTTTGGGAGAGATGTTAGATACATGACTAAAGGAGTAAGAGTATAGTATGGAGATCAGACATAGGAAGTGATGTTTTCAAGTTGCTAGTCATCTCCTACACTTGCAGGAAACCTTGAGGTGTTGACTACAACAGATCATAGCATCATGGGATGGACTTACCTCTGGTGGTGCGACCCAAGCGAGGTTGGACTCTGCATCAGCTCTGGCAGAGTGGGTGCAGTCTGAGCGATGTTGGAGCAGTCTAACGCTTGGAGGGAGTCAAGTTCACAGCGGACGGAGAGCATAGTGGGGAAGGTGGAGGAGTCACCAACCATGAGTATATGATTAAATGCAAGGGATAGTAGGACATCTAGGAAGAGGCGACAGGGATCGAGATCTTGTGGGACCGAGGAATGGGGCTCACCCGAGACCGAGAGGGGCATTGCCGGAGGAGACCACGACCGTTAACGAAGTATTCTAATGTTGGGTAAAATCGTTGAAGAGTTAAACTACTCCTAATGATAATTACATCCATGACAAAATTAAACAAAAATGAACAAAATTACACTATTAACCATTTATTTTAGCATAGTTTATAGAAACAATGCAACACATTTTTTCATGTCACGAGTTTTATAAACATAGTAATTGATTTTTATATGTTCTTGTTTTGGCCAATAGACACCATTTATATAGAGAGATTTCACAATGCTTCCCTTTGTACTTGTAAAAAACACAATTTGATTAACAAATTGTATAATCTGAATTTCAATAAATTAAAACAAAATATATAATCTATATTTGAATAAATAGAAATTCCAAAATGTTTCCATTAGCACCACCTATAAAAAAAAGCACAATTTGAGAAGATGTATTTTCACAAAGGAGTAGTCTACCAAGTCGACGTTTTGTGTCGAAACTCGGTCACCGTCAAACTCGGTCATCATTAATTCTTTTCGGTTGAAAGATTTCCGACCATCACCCTCACCGTCCACATTGGCCGGAAGGAAAAAGGACTCGAGTTTGGAGGGCCCTATGCCACCAACTCCATCCCATTCGAAACCCAAAGCTCTGCTCCCCTGTTCAAACAAAGCTAATACCATAAAAAGATAACGCTAATTCCAAAATGAAGAAATTTGACAGTGAAGAAAGCTAATTCCAAAATGAAGAAATTTGACAGTGAAACTACAACTAATACCATAAAAAAATAACAAAGCTAATTCCAAAATGAAGAAATTTGACAGTGAAACTACAACTAATACCATAAAAAGATAACAAAGCTAATTCCAAAATGAAGAAATTTGACAGTGAAGAAAGCTAATTCCAAAATGAACAAAGCTAATTCCAAAATGAAGAATTTTGATAGTGAAACTACAACTAATACCATAAAAAGATAACGCTCCGTAGCCGGTGTCAACAATATTGATAAGAGAAGAGATAAGGTTGATGGCGTAAAGGCTTACATATCAATTTAGTCATCTAAGTTATAATCTACAAAATTGTTGAGGAATTTTTTTTTAGGTAATCTACAAAATTGTTGAGTTGTAATATACAATAATCGTGTCTTGAATTGTTATGTGATTGTTAGGTAATTATTAGATAATTATATGATGGCTTTCATTTGTTTTTTAATAGATTATTGTGACTTTTATACTATATTGTCTATAGTTCTTATTTAATTTTATTTTTAATATTTAGATTAATTACATTAGCCAGGAAAAACTTGTCATCCATTCAGTTACGAGCATTGAAATCAATGTCTATTGTTACAATTTTTATAAGAAATTTCAATTCTAAAATTTTCAAAGCTAACAAGTCATCCCTCCTCTAAACCATCAGGCACGATTGTATGAACTCATGTTTGAATCCCTAACTCCCTCACTGCCTTGTAGTGCATGGAACAATCCATAAGTCCAATCAACTAATTCAACCATTATGTGAAGGATGCATTTTTTTTTTACAGAAATGAACTCCTCTTGGCTTGCGTTGTGTTTAAACCTCCAAGTAGCACTTAACATTATTCTCTTTCTCTTAAAGTGTTAGGTCTATTGTATGGTTAAGACAATGCCTCCCATTTTATAATTGTTTGAGTTGTGCTTATGTATCTTATGGGGAAAGTGTGATGGGATTTGTTAAAGAGAAAACTCTATATAATGTGAAAAGAATGGTAGGATCCCAGCTTTACCTCTGTAGGATCCCATGTAGGATTCATAACAAAAGTATCCAATGGTTTATTTCCAGTAATGGTTATGTTTGAGTATAATTGAGATTCTAATATTTTGCTTTATCGACACATTTTTCATTGTAAACTTCAAAGAGTAATAACTTTCACCCTTGGGAATATTTTGCAGGAATCGGTACAAAATGGCCAAGCGATACAAATGGGAGATGATCATGGATCTTGAGGTTCAAGACATGAAAGGCATGATCATGTTTTCTAGTAAAGACTTAGTTTGGTCTGAAATTCATCGAGAAAACATGAGCATTGATTGCGTGGCTTTAGTTCCTTCACATAGAGTTGTAGACTTTATCAAAGGGGAGGAAGGAAATGGTACTTTTGTACGAAAACATAATAAGAAACCAGCAAAAAGGGCCAGTGCTGCTTTGCAATATGAACTGTAAGAATTTCAAAAGTGCATTATGTATATGTTGGCAATGGAATTGCATTTTCCACTTGTATGTACTAACATCTCCAATTTTTTGGTGTAGTTATCATTGCTCATTTGGCCCATAGGACAAAAGAGGTCAGCAGTCCACTAAACATAGGACCTCATTTGTGCAGAAGAGGGGTTGTCAATGTCATTTCATTGTGAAGGTAATGTTTGATAATCCTGATATAGCAATATTGACTTACAACATGTATGAGCATGAGGATAGGGAAGGATGGCCTTGTCTTGGCCAACGTGACACTTCAGGTGATGCACGGACATTGCATAGGCCAAGGCTTTCAAGGGACATTGTAGCCTATGTAGAGAGTTGTTTCTCTTTAGGAGTGCCCATTGATACAGTTTATAAAATCCACATCTAGAGACAAGTTGACATGGATGCTGTAACTCGAGATAGGGATTTCTTCCTATCCAGGAAGGATATTGTAAACATATACAATCAGTTGTCGAAGGGAAATTATCAACTCCACCAAAAGGATGAAATGAGTGTAAATCTTTGGTATCACAAGTATTGTAAAGATTTCTTCTTTTACCAAAAGCCCAATGGTACAGAGGCCCCTTTTACAATGGGAATTCAAACAAAGTGGATGTTAGACACAATGGTGAAGTTATCCCATAATAGCTTAATAGCTATGGATTCTACATTCAGTACTAATACGTATGGGGTAAGTCAAATGTCAATTATTGATTCAACATACCTTCTTAAGTTGTATCCGTTCAATATTATTCATGAGTACTTATTTTTTACTTTATGTGTTCTTTGAATATGAAGTACCAACTATATACACTGGTAACATTTGATGAACAACAAAGTGGGGTGCCATGCAAATGGGTGGTAGCATTACGTAACACATCAGAGGATATTGCACTGTGGTTGGAGCATCTCATGCACATGTGTCACCAAATCCATATTGATTGGAAAGTTAATGCCTTCATGGTTGATGATGCATTGGCTGAAATCAATGCATTGAGGTAACTTCACTTTTGTTAGGTTTTATGAAACTTATGTTTATTATAAGAATGTCACACTAAAGTGCACTAATTATGGCAGGAGGATTATAGGGTGTGCTGTAATATTGTGTATTTGGCATGTTCGAAGGGCATGGTTAAAAAATGTGAATCGGCTAGCCACAAATGCAAAAAAAGTGAACGAGATGTTTAGTGAGTTAGGTTGCATCATGAAAGACACTCTCAATGTTGAAGTGGATGATGCAATTGATACATTTTTCAACAAATTTATAGAGGAACATAAGTTCTTAGACTATTTCCACAAGAACTGGGTTGCCAATGATAATATTCGTAAGGGAACAAAATCTTAGTAGTGTTTTTCCTTTTTGCATTTCATAAAGATCATATACTAGGAGTAATTTGGTTCTTTCCATCTAGGGATGTGGACAAAAGGTTGCCGAGAGTTTCCATATATAAATCAAGAAACAAATAATGCAGTTGAGTCATACCATTGCTACTTGAAGACACAATTTCTATCTGATCGAAGGAAGAAATGTGCTCGTAGAATGGATTGGTTGTTGTATGTTCTCCTAACAAGTGTTGAACCTTGTTATCGATTCAAGAAGATTTTGAAAAAAAGAGGATATATAAACAACTACTGGGTGAGAAGTCAAACAGATCGTGATAATACATATCTTGTCACTTGGTATCGTATGAATTTTATAGCATGTGAATGTCCATGGTCTACTCGAGACAACATTTGCAAGCATGCTATAAAGGTCAACTGGCTATATTTCCACTCAGGAAATTCAAATTCATTTCCTGGTCAAGATGCAGTGGCTAACACATTCAATGAACTTCTCGAAATAAGTATAGAACCCCAGAACTGTGATGAAAATGCTGACATGACTCTTATTCCCAATGATATTGTTGATGTAGATGTCGAGGAACTTCATATGGCTAGAGAGGAGGTGCTTAGGAAACGACAGTTTCTTCTAAACACCCCCCCTACTACTTTGTGCAAGATGAACCGATTGAATGGTTTGCTTGATAATTTTTTGGATGATGATTTTGACTTCACAACTAGTTTGGGTGCTCTTGATTCATCTTTGAAGAGGAAGAAGAGTTTCCTTAGCCCTGCAAAAAAGAAAAGAAGAAGTAAACAAAACAGTGGTTTGGAAATTGATTTCAACGTCCATGCATCTAAAATAAACCATTTGAGTTTCGATACCTCAACAAGCGGTGATGTCCTCGATCAAATAATGCATCCCCTATGGATCCAGGTTAGTTTCATAGCTTGATTAGAGTAATGGTTTTGGATTAGTGTACTTAAGCATCACTGTTCTATAACAAGTGTTGTGTTGTTGTTTGCAATGACGCAACAATCCATAACCATGGCGACAAGCCAAGGCCATCCAAGTAGCATGCCCTGACAGGTACATTTTTTTCTTGCAAGAACTACAAGCTAAATTATTCATGCTGCATGAAGATTTGCCGATGAGATTTGAACTGGAAGAGTTTATCAGAATAAGAATGTATTTTTATCATTTATACCCTGCATTCTACCTATGGACTTTTAAATCTAATATTTTTCCTTTTCATTGTTAGGAATCAGGATGGATCAACTCAGTTATTCAATGGGTCAAAAATGCCTCTTCCAGATTTGCAAGTAACTTCAATTTAACTTGGGGAAGAGCAAATGGAGGTAACATAGAAGCCATTAAGCTAATAAATAAAATAGCCCAATTTTGCTATGAAACATGGAAGGAAATAGTTTTTCATTATTTTTTCAAAGGGAACCCCATTTAGGGCTGATTTTCCCCCCTTTTCTGCTATTCTAGAGAGTCAAGGTATGACCAGTTTACATAATGCAATCAAACATTACATAGGGGCTCAACAAGAGCATAATGTTACCAAAAAGAATTGAACCTTGGTGGCAAGGATAATAATCATTCCTCCCAACCACCAAGATACACCATAATTTAAAATAAATTACAAAACAGACGAACAACATCATGTCTATCATCTCTTGGTTTGAATTTGTTTTGTAAACAACATCGTGTAATATTCAACTATGCTAACATTATTCCACAAAGCACTTGGACTTCTTGTTCTTCCTCGTAGGTAAAAGGTCTTGAATTCCTCGCAACCCCCATCATTTGATTTACATAAAGGTAATTGCATAAGCTCAATTATCACAGGCTCACTTGCATGCAAACCTCATTCTACCATATTGTTTCCCCATACATTTTACCAGTTACATGATTTAATTCTTGCAGTTCTTATTGTGTTGTAACAAGTTCTTGTCTTGATTCAACAAGAGTGAAAACAAGTTGTTGGTTGTATGTGCAGCCTCTAAATGTGTTCATTCTAGACTGGAAATTTCTCCTTAAGCAATTTGGGTTGCATAGGAAGAAGGTACTCATATGCATCCCACTCAAGGATGTTGGGAGATGGAAGCACAATTTTCAAAAGCTTTTGGTAGTGTTTTTACAAAATACATATTTTAATATATTTTTATGCATATATAATAATAAAAACAACATGCATAGCGTCAAAGTAGTTGTAGAAAATATAAAAGCATAGATCTAAGAATTTAGTATACAAATAATATAAGTCATCCAACGAGTTAGTTGTAGAAAATATAAAAGCATTGATCTAAGAATTTAGTATACAAATAATATAAGTCATCCAACGAGTTAACCAGACTCATTTAACGAACCAGTTGATAAGTCCTCATGTAATAATGTCCATGACACACAATACAATATTATAAGTCCTCAATTCATTTACCTCATGGATCCTGTTAATGAATCCCCTTCTAAAGGAAATTTTTACTTTGATCTTAGGGGTTGAGGATACCCCCAAGACAACATGGAATCTCTTCATGCAAGGCACTCTACTCCAAAATATGTAGAAAATTCCTCAAACAATGTGCTCTTAACCACAAAAGACCTTTTCAAAGATGAAATATGCCTCCAGATACATAGAATTGCCTCCAACAATGTAGGAGTGCCCTAATTTGATATCTGACTGGGGTTAAAGTCCACATGGTAACCTTATTGGGATAGCACGCATCAAAAAGGTATGTAATCGACCTTTATTAATGTGCCATGTGTGACCTACGTCCTTAAGCAACCTCTCCAAGGTGAATGATTTTCCTCCATAGTAGTGTATACCATGTCTTACGTCATGTGCATCATGTAAGGCCTCCTTTAAATTTTCCTTCAATACACAAGGCTAATTTAGGAATGATGCCCACTATCACCACCACAATTGTTCCTCTCTCTTTTTACTAGTTCTTTTTCAGCACAGGGGAAATCCCTAAAATAAGATCACTAATATGCCCTTTAAATGCAAATCCAAAAATCAAATTAATGACATGATGTGTCTAAAGGTTTTTCAGTATATAAGTAGTGGCATTCAAGCATACTAGTGCCTTATATACAGGGCAATGCAATTAGGGTAATAAAGAACTTGAAGATGTATGTATAAAGTGCAGTAAAGTTGCTTATGGCAAACCCTACCAGCAATAAATGAAACGCTCATAAATGATCCAATTCAGGAGTGAGATATTGTTGTATGACATGCTAAACAAGGTCATGTCAACCTTAAAGTATCAAAGTTATGAACGAAATTGCAGTGGATTCACAAAGAAAAACATATCTACCAAAAATCAGAGCAAATTGATGCACAATTTTTGAGATTAAAGACAAATGGCTGTAGGTGAAAATGGAGTTTTTCTACCAAATGAAAAATCGATTTTGGATGAAATTTTGTTTGCTTGTTTCGTTCAAAATAGTATATCTCCACACCAAAAATCAGAGTAAATGGATGCACCAATATCGAGATAAAAGACAAATGGCTGTAGGTGACAATGGAGTTTTTCTCCCAAATGACAAATCAGTTTTGGCTGAATTTTTGTGTGCTTGTTCCCTTCAATATTGTACATCTCCACACCGAAAATCAGAGTAAATGGATGCAATGATATCGAGATAAATACAAATTGGCTGTAGGTTATGGTGGTCAATTTCTCCAAATCCATGCAACGGAGTGACGTGAAATTTATATAGGTTGTTCATCTCAATACAATGCTTATTCATGCCAAATTTCATGTGATTTGGATGAGCGATTTTTGAGATATGTCAATTTCAAGTTTTTGAATAATCAACTACTAAAAAAATAGTCAATCTACATTTTGAGGTTTCATATGCCATTTGGGGTTTTAAAGTCAGCGCTCATATCTATTTTAATTCTTTATTAACTCCTATAAAAAGGGTGGTTATGTAAGGCCTCCTTTAAATATTTCTTCAATACACAAGGCTGACTTAGGAATGCTGCCCATTGTCACCACCACAATTGTTCCTCTCTCTTTTTGCTGGTTCTTTTCCAGCACAGGGGGAGTCCCTAAAATAAGATCGCTAATATGCCCTTTAAATGCAAATCCAAGAATCAAATT
This sequence comes from Pseudotsuga menziesii, assembly GCA_001517045.1. Classification (NCBI taxonomy): domain Eukaryota; kingdom Viridiplantae; phylum Streptophyta; class Pinopsida; order Pinales; family Pinaceae; genus Pseudotsuga; species Pseudotsuga menziesii. The sequence continues at coordinate 297,135 of LPNX010229580.1, forward strand.
AATGACATGATGTGTCTAAAGGTTTTTCAGTATATAAGTGGTGGCATTCAAGCAGATTACTGTCTTATATACAGGCCAATGCAATTAGGGCAATAAAGAACTTGAAGATGCATGTAGAAAGTGCAGTAAAGTTGTTTATGGCAAACCCTACCAGCAATAAATGAAATGCTCATAAATGATCCAATTCAGTGGTGATCTATTGTTGTATGGCATGCTAAACAAGGCCATGTCAACCTTGAAGGATCAAAGTTATGAACAAAATTGCAGCGGATTCACAAAGAAAAACATATCTACCAAAAATCAGAGCAAATTGATGCACAATTTTTGAAATTAAAGACAAATGGCTGTAGGTGAAAATGGAGTTTTTCTACCAAATGAAAAATCGATTTTGGATGAAAATTTGTGTGCTTGTTCCCTTCAAAATAGTACATCTCCACACAAAAAATTAGAGTAAATGGATGCACCAATATCGAGATAAAAGACAAATGGCTGTAGGTGACAATGGAGTTTTTCTCCCAAATGACATATCATTTTTGGCTGAAATTTTGTGTGCATGTTCCTTTCAATATAGTACATCTCCACACCAAAAATCAGAGTAAATGGATGCACTGATAGCGAGATAAATACAAATTGGATGTAGGTTACGGTGGTCAATTTCTCCAAATCCATGCAACGGAGTGACATGAAATTTATATAGGTTGTTCATCTCAGTACAATGCTTATTAATGCCAATTTCATGTGATTTGGATGAGCCATTTCTGAGATACATCAATTTCAAGTTTTGCCAATTGACTGCTAAAAAATTAGTCAATCTAGATTTTGAGGTTTCATATGCCATTTGGGTTTTTAAAGTCAGCTCTCATGTCTATTTTAATTCTTTATATCAGTAGATTGATGGACATAAACCATTGGTAAAAAATGGACACTTAAGTAGCCAACACACTTTCATTTTCCAAGGCTTTGAAAGCTATTAACTCCTATAAAAAGGGTGTTTATGTTACAACAAACACATGTGATAGGTTATCAATAAAGCCAACTTGATTCCATTCATTGTTTTCATAGGCCTAATTTCAATTTCATGCTCTTGCATATGCAAAGTTCACTTGGAGCATCTACTATAATTCAAATATATTTTATTCAATGTAGCAACTAAGGGGGATGTAGGTACAAAAACCTAATCTTTGTGACCTTAGATATAATGTCAAAATAGTTCCAAATATTATTAAAAGAGAAGCCATGATTTATACTTCAAAATGGTTCAACACTTGTGTTTTACATTCTTTCCCATGAAAGAAATCAATTTCATGTTTCCTTCATGATCTTTCTGCAATAAAAATGCAAAACTTATGTCATAAATGTTTGTGTATATAAATGAAAGTGCCTTGAATAGTCCAAAACAATAAAGAAAGTTTGAAATGTGATAGAAAGTTTAATAGAATGGAATGCTTTTGTATATAAATGAAAATGCCTTGAATAAGCCAAAACAATAAAGAAAGTTTGAAAGGTGCTAGAAAGTTTAATAGAATGGAATGCTTGAAATATTGGTATGTCCCATTAGTTGATTTAGGGTGTATGTCAAATGGAAGGAACTTAGGGTTAGGGTGTAATACTTCCAATTAAGGCATTGTTGTGCATGTGTCCAGATTCATTGTACCATCGAGTCTATAAAGCAGAAGGCAGAGGTGTAGGTTTTATTCATTTAGTTTTTCAAGGTAGGAAGCATATAAAGAAATCCAACCTTCAGTTTCCTTACTAAAAGATTGGGCATTGTACTCTTTGAAGAAGCACCACAAAATTCCTCATGTAATAATGTCCATGATACACAATACAATATTATCAATCCTCAGTTCATTTACCTCGTGGATCCTGTTAATGAATCCCATTCTAAAGGAAATTTTGACTTTGATCTTAGGGGTTGAGGATGCCCCCAAGACAACATGAAATATCTTCATGCAATATGAACTCTACTCCAAAATATGTAGAGAATTTCCTCAAACAATATGCTCTTAATCCCAAAAGGCCTTTTCAAAGATGAAATATGCCTCCAGATACATAGATGTGCCTCCAACAAGGTAGGAGTTCCCTAATTTGATATCTGACTGGGGTTAAGGTCCATATGGTAACCCTCCTGGGCTAGCACTCATCGAAATGTATGTAATCAACCTTGATTTATGTGCCATGTGTGACCTACGTCTTGTTGAGGCCTGGAAATTCACAGGCAACAACAGCAAGGGATTATCCCTAGTCAACGTTCCCAACTAGCCCGTGACTGTTTGGTATAGGGAATTCGTCCGGTTTGCGGTCCGGCTACCGTAGGTCAAGTAACAAAAACAAAGGGTTTTACTGGTTGCGGCTTTGTCCACCGTATATTTTTGTATTTTTGGCTTTAAGTATGATATGCAAGTGCCTATCTAAGATGCAGATTGATGAAGAATGCAAGGAGTGGTCACAATGTGATGCGCAGGTTCTTACCTCTCGTCTTAGACTCTCTTGCATCTAAATCACACACAACTAGAAAAACAATACTAACTAAGCTGTCCCTAGGGAGCAAGATTATCAATTCATGAGTAATGTAATACTGTTCGTATGTTAAGATAAATCACATATAGCTGTTCTTAGAGTCAAAACACATAAACATGAATAAAGATATACATGACAAGATAGCTCGTCAATTGTTAAAACATTCATTACTCATAGTGGAAATTATCACGGAATAAACCAGAGAACATCCATGTAAGAACATAGGTTTAGAAAGTTAGAACGATCTCACGGTTAATGAAACACAGCTGAAAATGAAATAGTTTCCCTTCAACATTGTTCATTTCAACACATTTGAACATTCCACATAGCACTTTCTCCAACAGGCAAAGAATTGTAATTTTTTATTATTGCAAAACGAAGTAGTTCCTCTTACAACAAGTAGTTCACAAGTTTTTCTGGGAAAAAGCCCTCTTTCTGTCTCACTCTCCCATACTTCTACCAAAGGGGAAACCTTTCAGTTCCCCAACCGTTCCCTCTCACTGTTTTGTCACTTTGTGAATGCTCATCATTCCTCCAAACGTTACATTCCAAATAAAGATTTTATGAAAACCGGGAAAAGCTAGGTAATTGACGGAATGCCCAAGCATGAGCCCTTGCTCTCTAATGATTATGCTCGACCATTCTTTGGTCTCCTTTCAGACCCTCATAATTTTCTTCTTCGAGCAACGATTCTGCCGCCTTATGCTTGAACATGCTTTGTCCTCCAACTGCACCTTCTTTGCCGCAATAATCTTCAACGGGATCCGAGAAACTGCCATGTCTGTCTGCAAACAAACGAGAATTCATCATTTAACCCGTCTATCTTTAATAAACATAAACCATGATATTAAAAATGGGTACTAAAGAAGAAAAACCAGAGCTAGGTTCTTATGTGCAAATTTCAACCTAAACAAGGCACACAGGTCTCTTACGGAAAAAAGACGATCTCATAACAATCGGCGGGAACGATTAAGAAAAGGGCATATAAAAACCTCCATCGGTGAATTGGAACACTTGACGTCGGCTCACTAGCGGGTTACGCAGCCGCAACGGAGGGTAACCTACACTCTAGGGTTTCTGGCACGCAAACTAAAAATGGAGCGATAAAACATCGGGGGTCGGATCCTCTACAGACATCGGATAGCTAGTGAGCTACACAGCCGCAACGACGAAAGTTCAAAGGTCAAGAAAAACCCGCGGACCAGTCAATATTGGAAAAACAAAGAACAAGGCATCGACGAAAAGACAAATAGTCCGACGGGTAGTTAGCCCATTCTGGAGCCGCAACGACGGAACTCAATCAGCCTGCGGCCTCCGATCAAAGTCAAAGCTCTTTCCGAAAACTCACAGCAAGGTCTTTTTCAAAACAGAACCCGGGTTTAGCAAAAGACTTTAATTATCGGCACCGCATTTAACTATCCTTCGAAAGAAAGGCAACCAAACAACCCATTTTAACTTCAAAGATAAAACATCGTAAAAAACCAGCTGAGCCTTGTAGCCCACACCATGCACAGACCCTAGCGCAATCCGGAAAAGCAAGAAAACTAGCCTCAAACAATCCACACGTAGCAGAGTAGGAACAAACGACCTTCAACAAAATCAACAAAGGGAGGCCAAAATTTCCAGAAATTTGGGATCAGTTGCAGCTGCAACAATTGGCGGCTCACTGGTGAATCCAGATCTCTGAATAAACTCCTCCTTGAGCAATAGACTATTTAGCAGTGAAACCGACATGTTGAAATCTTCTAGATGTCTGGATTCCCATAATGTCACATATACGAACCTGTAATCATTGATGATAGTCCAATTTTTTGGGAATGGAAACCAAAATCTCAAGGTCAAGATAACTCTTTCGAGGCTTAAGTAGGCGGGTTTCATTTTAACTTTATCTTTGGGTAGCTTCCAGCTTAGACGCCACAGGATTGGTATGCATGGTGAATAGAAATATTTGTTTGTTCCCCATTCCCATGCCAATTGCACTTTTGTGCCTTTTGAACTTTTTGTTCTTTGGAGTCCTCCATATGCCTTTCTTTCTGAATTTTATTCAGGCTCTTCTATCCATAGTTTCCTTTTGTGTGAGAGACGTATTTACTTTTCAGCTCACGGATGGAGAAGAGCTTTTGGCAAACTATACTCATATAATTCAGTACTTTGTTTTGATGAATATTTGCTTTCTTAGGAGTTCTGACTCTTATTAGCCATTTAGCTTTCAATTCCTGGCATGGGATCATTTAGATATAATATACTGTTTACCTTGCTCTCCTTTCCATGGGTCTTTTGCTGTCACCCCCTAGGACGTTTTAGATGTGAAATGGATGGAGCCTTGAAATAGTATTCCAGGCCTTTTGATTCTGAGTTATTTTAGGGATTACGCTGGACCTCAATGTGTTCATAGACATTTTAGGAAAACTACTTACTAGAATAAATTCCAACAGATTCAAACAGTCTAATACCCAAAGAATCTAAGTTTATCAAGGGTTCTGATGCTCTCCATGCAACCAAAAATTTGCTTCCTTTATTGGAATCAGGAGAAAAACACACTAAACAAACAGGAAAAGAACAAATCAAAGTGGCAAAACAAGTCAATTATTTATATACAAAACAGAACAAAATAAAACAAAATCAAGAAAAATAAGGCTTAAGAACTAAACCATTTACTGGTAAGTTCTCTTCCCATCCCTGTAAATCCTGCAACTTATAGGTTGAGGGGCCAAGCTTTGTTGCAATCTGGAAAGGGCCTACCCATAACTGTTGAAATTTCGTGTGTTTTCTTTTCTCATCATGAGGGTGGTCCCACTTGAGAACCAAATCTCCCACCTCAAATTCTTTTGTCCCAGCTTTGTGATTATCAAACCACCTCTTTACTACCTCCTGTTGTTGTTTAAAACATTCTCTAGCCTTGGATCTAGATTCCTCTGCCTTCAATAGATTATGTATCCCCATCTGCAAGACTTCATTATCTGATCCTCTGGATTCTTGAGCGATTATGGAAGAGGGTAGCATGATATTGGGGGGTAAAATGGCCTCTTTTCCATAAACAAGGGTATATGGGGACACACTTAACGAAGTCTTAGGGGTGACCCTATCAGCCTGAAGAGCATTTGGTAATGCTGAATGCCAACTTCTCTGGTTTTCTATCATAGTTTTTTTTAAGATTCTAATCAGATTCTTGTTCGAAGATTCAGCCAAACCATTTCCTTGCGGATAATAATTTGCAGAGTAATGCAACTTAATTCCTTTTTCATGAGCAAATGCAGTTAATCTAATAGAGGAAAAATAAGTAGCGTTATCGAAAACTAGAGAAATTGAAACTCCAAACCTGGTCATAATATGATCTTGCAAGAAGCCCATGACCGCATCTTCATTCACTTTACGCAACAGAATGGCTTTGACCCAACGGGTGAAGTAATCGGTTGCCGTTAGAATATACTTGTGTTGTAGGGAAGAATTTGGCTTTATCTCTCCAATGATATCCATCCCCCACTGCTCAAAAGGTTCTGTTATCATCACAGGCTTTGATGGTCCTGCTGCTTTAACTTGTCTTCCACCACACCTTTGACAAATGTCGCACTTTCTGACATGGGCATGTGCATCTTTGAACAGTGTGGGCCAGTAGTATCCGGCTCTGAGAATTTTATGAGCTGTAGTATCTCCTGAGAAATTTCCTCCAGCAGGCCCATCATGTAAATCTATCATGACCTTCTTCGCATCTTCTTTCTCTAAGCATCTAAGAAGAACTCCATCATAATTCTTTCTAAATAATATTCCTTCAACAATCTGATATGAGGCTGATTTAAGACGCAGTGCTCTTCTTTGCTTAGAATTCCAATGTTTCGGCAACAATCCCGCTTGAAGGTAATGCACAAGGTCTCGATACCAGGAGTCTGGAGCTGTGAAAATAGGACATACATCCATCAAATGTAATTCAACTTCATCTTCCCGGTCATTTTCTTCGTTGTCTTTACTTACAATCATTAGTTTGCACAATCCTTGCCCTTTAACTATGGAAGCTGGCTTGAATTCGAGGTCATACTCCTGTAGAGCCGTTACCCAGTTGCCTCTTCTTTCTCCTAACTCCTTCTGTACGAAAAGAGACCTCACCGCTAGGTGTGGAACTATTACCTTTGTCCAGTTCTTAAGTATGTATGGTCTAAATTGTTTTACCGCTTTGAACACGGCATAAGCTTGTTTATCCACAGCTGGGTAATTCAATTCGGCCCCTTGCAGACCAGCGCTGATAAATGATATGGGGAACTCATCTCCCCCATCTTCCTTCTAGGTAAGCACCGCTGCTAGAGAATCGTTAGATGCGAAAGTGTACAAAATAAAATCTTTCTCAAAATCCAGACTCTTGAGGGAGGGTGCGTGTGCAACCGCTGTCTTTATTTTACTAAATGCATTCTTCTCTACATCAGTCCACTTAAATTGTACACTTTGTTTTACCATTTATTGCAAAGGTTTAACAATTTGAGCGAAATCTGGCACAAACCTTCGCACGAAATTTATTGTCCCCATAAATGATTGCATGCCCTTTTTGTTATGGGGTAATGGAATCTGTTCGATAGCTTTGATCCTCTCTGGGTCTATGGAGATCCCCTTCTTAGAAACCACGTGTCCCAACAACTTACCTTCGGTAACGGCAAACACGCACTTCTTGGGGTTTAGTGAGATACCATATTTTCGGCAGCGTTCAAAAATCTGTTTTAGATGAAATGCGTGTTCCACCCTTTTCTTTGAGAATATCGTGATGTCATTGAGGTATACTACAGCACTGCGGCCAATCAGACCACGGAAAGCTATGTCCATAGCCCTCTGGAAAGTAGCTCCAGCGTTTATGAGTCCAAAGGGCATCCTTCTGTAAGAAAAAGTTCCCCATCTGGTTCTGAATGTAGTTTTAAGTCTATCTTCTTCAGCTACTAACACTTGATTGTAGCCTGAGAATCCATCTAATAAAGAGAATAATTTAGAACCCGAAACCATTTGCAATATCTGTTCCATGGGTGGGACAGGATAATTGTCTTTATCCGAAGCACGATTTAAGTTTCTGAAATACACACATAGTTTAATTTCTCCTAATTTCTTCCTTACCGGTACCAAATTTGAAAACCCATTCCGAGTGTCTAACCTTGAAGATAATTCTAGCATCCAACAGCTTCTTTACTTCATTCTGAATCAAAGGCTCTAATTTTGGATGCATTTTCCTTAAAGGCTGCTGATAAGGTTTGATTCCAGTTCTGATAGGGATAACATGCTGAATAATATTGGTGTCATATGTCTTCAAATCTTCATACGTCCAGGCAAAAACATCTTTGTATTGTTTGAACAAACTGATGAACTTGTTCATTTCACCTGGAGAGCAACACTTCCCCAAATTCACATATTTAGGCTCAATTTCAGTCCCCAAATTAATCAACTCAAACTGTAGAGACGAGCTATGAGTCTTCACATTCATTGGCCTTCTGAATTTCTCGTTAAGATCAAACATTTGCTCTAAAGTCCTGACTCCTTTAGGAATAAAATTATCGAATTTTAGCTCGACTTGATGTTCTTCATCATCAATAATCGCCACTTTGAAGGTCTCGTCATTTGTCAGGCATTCTAGAATCTGCTGATCATCATCAAAAACTCGTAGATTGGTGATCATATCTGGAACCGAAGGCCTGAAAAACAATTCAACAGAGCATCGATTATTAGAGGGCACAAGCCTCGCAGCTGAGGTAGCCAACAAGTCAGCTGTCGCATTCTTAAGTCTCAGAATCGATACAATGTTAAATGCATTAAAATATTTAAGCAAATCCCATACTTCATTTTGATAAGCTTTTAAATGAGGAGAAATGCAATGTATTTGATTTCGAATTTGTTTTACAATTATTTCAGAATCCCCAAACACTTTCAGATTTTTTACCTTTAATTCAATTGCTTTTCTAAGTCCTTGGACTAGTGCTTCATATTCAGTTGTGTTATTGGTGCATTCAAACTCTAACCTACATGAAAGAAAATGTTTATTTTTCTTAGGATCAATCAGGACACAGCCAGCTCTTGACCCCTCCAAAGTTTGAGAACCATCAAAGAAAAGCATCCAACAATCGCTTACCACTACTGTGCGTGAATCAATACCTACATCTACAGTTAAGTCTAATATTTTACAATCGATTTCATCAGCCCGTGAGAACCGAAGGAGATCAGGCTAAGCGTCTGACGTATCGTTGGCTTCTTCCGCTTGATAATTTCCCGGTTCTAGTTCAATAAAGTAATTTCCCAAAACAGAATTCACTATCTCATTTTTTTCTTCGAATTGAGTAACATTGTGTTTCATGTGTGGCTCCCTTAAAACTTTAATTTGATTTGGGATTCCTTTATAAGGTAGCCACAAATGTGACCAGTCCGAGGCAAAATATCCACTCAGCTTTGCCAACCAATCTCTGCTCAAGACAAGTCCATAAGCTTTAGGTATGTCAGCTACCACAATGTCAATGAATTGACATACCTTATCATTTGAAGACAAGCGAATGAGAACATCCTCCATTTCCCCAATTACCTTCACATTCGTTCTATCCAACTGAATGACCCTCTAGGTAGATGGTTTAGGTTGTCCATTTATTTTTTGTAGACTGACAGCAGCATAACATTGACTGATGCCCCCGAGTCTACTAGACAATTGTGCACGTTGTGGTTGAAAATTTCAAAAGTGAGAAGAAAAGGAGGGGTCTTGCATTTAGGTTTACCTCCCACGCTTGCTTCACCAATTTCTTCTTCTTGGGGCTGATTTTCAGTGGGGAGTTTCTCCTCTGACATTTCAAGTGCTTTCAATAACTTTTCCTTTTGCTGCGGCACATTGCACATCTCAAATAACGAGATATTTGCTCTTACCCTTTTCATATCCTCCACGATGTCATAATCCATCTTATGTTCTGTGAGATGAGTTTTAACATTATTTATTTTCTCTTCAATGGGTCTAGTAGGCCTATTTATTTGTCTTGGATTTTGACTGGTGGTGGTAAATTCCAGAATTTCATTAGCTGAGGTATTTTTTTTTTAATTTCTTAACATTCTTTTGAAGCTTCTTAATCTTTGGAAGCATAAGACTGTTTTCCTTAATCAACCCCGGGTTTCTCATCGTTACATTGGTTTCTAGGGTATCCTCATGTCTCAGGTCCTTTTCTTCCTCGATATCAAACAACGATACACAATCCCATAAAACCATGGCCTCATCCTCATGTTTTTCTGTTGATTTATTGTTGTCTTTCCCTTCTTCATCATTATCCTCGGTTAACTTGGAATCCAAAAGCTGGTTCATTACCAACGTCATTGAATTTATCCATTGAGGGAAATTCTTTTTAGAATGGGGTTGTTGGTGAAAAGTGCAAAAAGTTATCCATCCCCACCTCTATTAAGTTCATCGATGCAGGGCCGTGCGGAGGGGGTTGGGATTGATTGTTATCTTCCCTTTTCTTGTAATAAGGTTTATAAAACCTATGGGTTTCCTTTTCCTTTTCCAAATCTATTATTCTGTTAGAGAGCTTCTGCATCATCTTTGCCATTCCTTCGAAATCTGGTGATTGCTCCTCTTCAGGCTTAGTAAATAACAAAGCTTTCCTTCCAACATTTTTCTCTCCCAACTGTTTAGGATAGTCTTCGATACTTTCCTTTTCAGCCTCAACTCTTTCCACTTCTTCATAAGTCTTTGCTAGTGTAGGTTTGGCTTTCATTTTGGCAAACATGGCCAGATCAGGCCCTAGAGCTGAAGTATAATACTCAATCAGAACCTTATCCAAGGGTTTGTCAGCTTCAGAAAAATTCTTAAGATAAGCTGCAAATCTTTGGGTAAAACTATGCACCTTCTCTTTTCTTTCTATCTTTAAGGCGCATAGTCCTTTCATGAGAGCCGCATGAATTTTTTGGGCTGCATATTTACTTCTGAAAATCCTTTCAAAGGTAGCTGCAAATCTTTGGGTAAAACTATGCACCTTCTCTTTTCTTTCTTTCTTTAAGGCGCATAGTCCTTTCATGAGAGCCGCATGAATTTTTTGGGTTACATATTTACTTCTGAAAATCCTTTCAAAGGTATCCTAGTCTGGGATAGAGTTCGCAGACAAACCAAAATACCATGATGCTGCTGCTCCTTTAAGAGTATGCAAAAAAAGTCTACAAACTACATCCTCATGTTCCTCAACCCTCAATCCTTCTATTGCCAAATAGAAACTTTGTAAATGGTCATCTACTAATATCTTCTCATTTGGATCAAACTTGGGCAGCATCTTTTCAAAAGCTTGAGGTAAGTTATGCAACGGAGGCGTTAAGTTCAAGGGTGATCTTGCTTTCCAAGCCGGTGGTGGATTTGGTGGGTTAAGTGGCTGATTTGCATTTACACCTGCCATGAGTCTGGGTGGAGAGTGAGGAGGTGAAGGAACAGGAGTACACGCAGGAGAACAATAAGGTGTGTTTGGGCCTACTTGATTCAAAGGCTAAACAACTTCCTGTAACACTACTTCTATTAACTCTTCCAATTCTCCAACCAACACTGAATCTTCCAAGATGGGACGATCTTTCTTCTTGTACTCTCTTCGGGGTAAATCAGGGATAGTGGGTAATCCTCCAATACTCTTTACATAAGCCCGTGTGTGTCTTCTCAGATCATTAACTACTTGGTTTTCTACAAAAAACAAATGTTCTCTATTCTTTTCATTATTTGGGTCAGGAAATAAACTACTTTCAAAACTATCACTGGTGGAGTAATTTCGAGGAAATGTATTTCCCCGGCCAGCCATGCACTGGTGGCCCTCCTTCTAGCGCCAGAAACTGTTGAGGCCTGGAAATTCACAGGCAACAATAGCAAGGGATTCTCCCCAGTCAACGTTCCCAACTAGCCCGTGACTGTTTGGTATAGAGAATTTGTCCGGTTTGCGGTCCGGCTACCGTAGGTCAAGTAACAAAAACAAAGGGTTTTACCGGTTGCGGCCCGGTCCACCGTATATTTTTGTATTTTTGGATTTAAGTATGATATGCAAGTGCCTATCTAAGATGCAGATTGATGAAGAATGCAAGGAGTGGTCACAATGTGATGCGCAGGTTCTTACCTCTTGTCTTAGACTCTCTTGTATCTAAATCACACACAACTAGAAAAACAATACTAACTAAGTTGTCCCTAGGGAGCAAGATTATCAATTCATGAGTAATGTAATACTGTTTGTATGTTAAGATAAATCACAGATAGTTGTTCTTAGAATCAAAACACATAAACATGAATAAAGATATACACGTCAAGATAGCTCGTCAACTGTTAAAACATTCATTACTCATAGTGGAAATTATCACGGAATAAACCAGAGAACATCCATGTAAGAACATAGGTTCACAAAGTTAGAACGATCTCACGGTTAATGAAACACAGCTGAAAACGAAATAGTTCCCCTTCAACATTTTTCATTTCATCACATTTGAACATTCCACATAGCATTTTCTCCAACAGGCAAAGAATTGTAATTTTTTATTATTGCAAAACGAAGTAGTTCCTCTTACAACAAGTAGTTCACAAGTTTTTCTGGGAAAAAGCCCTCTTTCTGTCTCACTCTCCCATACTTATACCAAAGGGGAAACCTTTCGGTTCCCCAACCGTTCCCTCTCACTATTTTGTCACTTTGTGAATGCTCATCATTCCTCCAAACGTTACATTCCAGATAAAGATTTTATGAAAACCGGGAAAAGCTAGGTAACTGACAGAATGCCCAAGCATGAGCCTTTGCTCTCTAATGATTATGCTCGACCATTCCTCGGTCTCCTTTCAGACCCTCATAATTTTCTTCTTCGAGCAACGATTCTGCCGCCTTATGCTTGAACATGCTTTGTCCTCCAACTGCACCTTCTTTGCCGCAATAATCTTCAACGGGATCCAAGAAACTGCCATGTCTGTCTGCAAACAAACGAGAATTCATCATTTAATCCATCTATCTTTAATAAACATAAACCATGATATTAAAAATGGGTACTAAAGAAGAAAAACCAGAGCTAGGTTCTTATGTGCAAATTTCAACCTAAACAAGGCACACAGGTCTCTTACGAAAAAAAGACGATCTCATAACAATCGACAGGAACGATTAAGAAAAGGGCATATAAAAACCTCCATCGGTGAATCGGAACACTTGACGTCGGATCACTAGCGGGTTACGCAGCCGCAACGGCGGGTAACCTACACTCCAGGGTTTCCGGCACGCAGACTAGAAATGGCACGATAAAACATCGGGGGTCGGATCCTATGCAGACATCGGATAGCTAGTGAGCTACACAGCCGCAACGGTAGAAGTTCAAAGGTCAAGAAAAACCCGCAGACCAGTCAATATCGGAAAAACAAAGAACATGGCATCGACGAAAAGACAAACAGTCCGACGGGCAGTTAGCCCATTCTGGAGCCGCAACGACAGAACTCAAACAGCTTGCGGCCTCCGATCAAAGTCAAAGCTCTTTCCGAAAACTCACAGCAAGGTCTTTTTCAAAACAGAACCCGGGTTTAGCAAAAGACTTTAATTATCGGCACCGCGTTTAACTATCCTTCGAAAGAAAGGCAACCGAACAACCCATTTTAACTTCAAAGATAAATCGTCGTAAAAAATCGACTGAGCCTTGTAGCCCACACCATGCACAGACCCGAGCGCAATCCGAAAAAGCAAGAAAACTGGCCTCAAACAATCCACACGTAGCAGAGTAGAAACAAACGGCCTTCAACAAAATCAACAAAGGGGGGCCAAAATTTCAAGAAATTTGGGAATAGTTGCAACTGCAACACGTCCCTAAGCAACCTCTCCAAGGTGAATGATTTTCCTCCATAGTAGTGTATACCATGTCTTAGTTCATGTGCATCATGTAAGGCCTCCTTTAAATCTTCCTTCAATACACAAGGCTAACTTAGGAATGCTGCCCATTGTCACCACCACAATTGTTTCTCTCTCTTTTTGCCGGTTCTTTTCCAGCACAGGGGGAGTCCCTAAAATAAGATCATTAATATGCCCTTGAAACGCAAATCCAAGAATCACATTAATGACAAAATGTGTCTAAAGGTTTTTCAATATATAAGTGGTGGCATTCAAGCATACTAGTGCATTGAGGTAACTTCACTTTTGTTAGGTTTTATGAAACTTATGTTTATTATAAGAATGTCACACTAAAGTGCACTAATTATGGTAGGAGGATTACAGGGTGTGCTGTAATATTGTGTATTTGGCATGTTCGGAGGGCATGGTTAAAAATGTGAATCGGCTAGCCACAAATACAAAAAAAGGGAACGAGATGTTTAGTGAGTTAGGTTGCATCATGAAAGACACTCTTAATGTTGAAGTGGATGATGCAATCAATACCTTTTTCAACAAATTTACAGATGAACATAAGTTCTTAGACTATTTCCACAAGAACTGGGTTGCCGATGATAAGATTCGTAAGGAAACAAAATCTTAGTAGTGTTTTTCCTTTTTGCATTTCATAAAGATCATATACTAGGACTAATTTGGTTCTTTACATCTAGGGATGTGGACAAAAGGTTGTCGAGAGTTTCCTCATATAAATCAAGAAACCAATAATGCGGTTGAGTCATACCATTGCTACTTGAAGACACAATTTCTATCTGATCGAAGGAAGAAATGTGCTCGTAGAATGGATTGGTTGTCGTATGTTCTCCTAACAAGTGTTGAACCTTGTTATCGGTTCAAGGAGATTTTGAAAAAAAGAGGATATATAAACAACTACAAGAAAGAAAACACTTTGAATCATCAATGGAAAAAGCAAGTAGAATTCCAGATAGTGATTGTTGTCCTCATGAGAGCACAACCAATGCTTACTAGGTGAGAAGTCAAATAGATCATGATAAGAGATATCTTGTCACTTGGTATCGTACAAATTTTATAGCATGTGAATGTCCATGGTCTACTCGAGGCAACATTTGCAAGCATGCTATAAAGGTCAACTGGCTATATTTCCACTCAGGAAATTCAAATTCATTTCCTGGTCAAGATGTAGTGGCTAACACATTCAATGAACCTCTCGAAATAAGTATAGAACCCCAGAACTGTGATGAAAATGCTGACATGACTCTTATTCCCACTGATATTGTTGATGCAGATGTCGAGGAACTTCATATGGCTAGAGAGGAGGTGCTTAGGAAACAACAGTTTCTTCTAAACGACTCCCCTACTACTTTGTGCAAGATGAACCAATTGAATGGTTTGCTTGATAATTTTTTGGATGATGATTTTGACTTCACACCTAGTTTGGGTGCTCTTGATTCATCTTTGAAGAGGAAGAAGAGTTTCCTTAGCCCTGCAAAAAAGAAAAGAAGAAGTAAACAAAATAGTGTTCTGGAAATTGATTTCAACGTCCATGCATCTAAAATAAACCATTTGAGTTTCGATACCTCAACAAGCGGTGACGTCCTCGATCAAATAATGCATCCCCTATGGATCCAGGTTAGTTTCATAGCTTGATTAGAGTAATGGTTTTGGATTAGTGTACTTAAGCATCACTGTTCTATAACAAGTGTTGTGTTGTTGTTTGCAGTGACGCAACAATCCATAACCATGGCGACAAGCCAAGGCCATCCAAGTAGCATGCCCAAACAGGTACATTTTTTACTTGCAAGAACTACAAGCTAAATTATTCATGTTGCATGAAGATTTGCCGGTGAGATTTGAACTTGAAGAGTTTATCAGAATAACAATATATTTTTATCATTTATACCCTGCATTCTACCTATGGACTTTTAAATCTAATATTTTTCCTTTTCATTGTTAGGAATCATGATGGATCCACTCAGTTATTCGATGGGTCAAAAATGCCTCTTCCAGATTTGCCAAAAAATATTATCTTCCTCTGGCTTTGATGATTTAGATATGCCATTAATTCCTACAGAAGCAGGACAAAGTTCAGATATAACTGTGGCTGCAAAAACAGGGCCAAAATGTCATGCAAAAATATTAGGCATGACTGGAGTATCCTTTTGTAGTTGGCTATATGCATTGGTAGGTTTGATATGGATTGGTAAAAATGCACCATATTGTTCTCTTTATGGGCTGCCTGATTTTACATCTACAAATAAATGTTTTTTCATGGTCTCTCTAAATACTGGATTTGACTGGCCTCTTCCCATGTGACTAGAAAATAGGACTGGTATATGTCTCAATTTACAATCTACTAATTATTCTATACTTTTCAATGTGTCTACCTCTTTGCCGCATTTTCTATGATAGTGGAGGTATCTTGAGTTTGAAAATATATCCATGTTCACTCCATGTGTATGGTGTGTGTCTGAAAATATATCCATGTTCACAGTTTTTTGAGAGTCCATTATAGATTTGATTTGATATCATTTTACTCATATGGTGGCCTTGACTTTAATGAATGCACATTTTTTGACAAGTTGTTTAGGGTGAATTAAGGTTTGTCTTGATAATTATCAAATGGCTTGTCAAATGACCTATATTACTCAGATGTATCTTCTCTCTTTAGCATCTTAATCTCCAACTCTTCTCTCCTTTATTTATGTTTAGCATTTATAACAACACAAATAGCACTTCAGGGAATTTATAACTCAAACATTCTGCAGGTTCAATTCAATCAGAGTCATACTCTTTGATGTTAAGTTAAAAAAGTAAAATTTAAAAGAAAGTAACTTCAATTTAACTTGGGGAAGAGCAAGTGGAGGTAACATAGAAGCCATTAAGCTAATAAATAAAAGAGCCCAATTTTGCTATGAAACGTGGAAGGAAATAGTTTATCATTATTTTTTCAAAGGAAACCCCATTTAGGGCTGATTTGCCCCCCTTTTCTACTATTCCAGAGAGTCAAGGTATGACCAGTTTACATAATGCAATCAATCACTACATAGGGACTCAACAAGAGCATAATGTTACCTAAAAGAATTGAACCTTGGTGGCAAGGATAATAATCATTCCTCCCAACCACCAAGATACACCATAATTTAAAGTTGAACCGAATCTACCATAATTTAAAATAAATTACAAAACAGACGAACAACATCATGTCTATCATCTCTTGGTTTGAATTTGTTTTGTAAACAACATCGTGTAATATTCAACTATGCTAACATTATTCCACAAAGCACTTGGACTTCTTGTTCTTCCTCACAGGTAAAAGCTCTTGAATTCCTCGCAACACCCATCATTTGATTTACATGAAGGTAACTGCATAAGCTTAATCATCACAGGCTCACTTGCATGCAAACCTCCTTCTACCATATTGTTTCCCCGTACATTTTACCAGTTACATGATTTAATTCTTGCAGTTCTTGTTG
>LPNX010229600.1:1132-11729 GCA_001517045.1 Pseudotsuga menziesii
CTATTCCTGGCCTCCTAGGAGCCCTTTTGCTTTTTCTGCTTTATTGCCTGCTTTTTCAGTGCTTTAAGGCAATTGGGAAAGTTTGACTAGGTGAGGTTAACTAGTTTTTTGTCCTCCACATCCTCCACTCTTTTCTCCTATGAAATGCATGTATGAGTTGTCCTTCCATCACCTTTTATCTTTCCTAAGTGCTTTTGCCAATTCGTGAGCTCCTTAGCTGATTTGGAAACTACTTTATGCACCTATGGGGGAATTGCTTAATTTTAGTAAGCCTGCTTTTGACTAGATTCGAATTGCCTCCTCATGCATTCGAATCCCTTATGTAATTATTTAATACAGCAGCCTATGTTATTACAGGGTTGGCTATTGTACACTGAGTTAATACAGTTTAGTGTTCAACTCCATATTTAGTCTCTTTTGTGAGTGATTTTGCATGTACAATTGATAATTGTTGTGAGTTTTATTGTTCTATCACTGGGTTCAATTTCCACATTACCAATTATCCTTTCTTTTGGAATTACAGGATTTAGGTCTTTACGGAGTTACTAACGATCCTTCATTTCAGAATTACGGGATTTAGGTATTTACGGAGTTACTAACGATCCTTCCTTTCGGAATTACGGGATCAACACATTTGTGGAACTCAGACAATCCTTCCTATTGGAATTACAGGATCAACACATCTATGGAACTCAGACAATCCTTCTTATTGGAATTAACGGATCAATTCAATGATCCTTCCTTTCGGAATTACAAGATTTAGGTCTTTACGGAGTTACTAACGATCCTTCCTTTCGGAATTATGGGATCAACACAGATGTGGAACTCAGACAATCCTTCCTATTGGAATTACGGGATCGACACATATGTGGAACTCAGAAAATCCTTCCTATTGGAATTATGGGATCAATTCAATGATCCTTTCTTTCAAAATTACGGGATTTAGGTCTTTACGGAGTTACTAACAATCCTTCCTTTCGGAATTACGAGATCAACATAGATGTGGAACTCAGACAATCCTTCCTCTAGGAATTACGGGATCAACACACATTCTCGAGTACCGAAGTCACCGGATTCGTTCTGAACGAAAGTTCAAGGATGATACAATCCTACCACATTCATGGGGACCGAGATCTCCAGATACATTTTGAACCAAGGTTCAAGGATGATGAAATCCTACCACTTTCACGGGAGCCGAGACCTCCGGATACATTTTGAACTGAGGTTCAGGGATGATGCAATCCACCACTTTCACGAGGGTCGAGACCTCTAGATACATTTTGAACTGAAGTTCAGGGATGATGCAATCCTACCACATTCACGGGGGCCGAGACCTCCGGATACATTTTGAACCGAAGTTCAAGGATGATGCAATCCTACCACATTCACGGGGGCCGAGACCTCCGGATACATTTTGAACCGAAGTTCAAGGATGATGCAATCCCACCACATTCACGGGGGCCAAGACCTCCGAATACATTTTGAACCGAAGTTCAAGGATGATGCAATCCCACCACATTCACGAAGACCGAAGTCACCGGATCTATTTTGGACAGATTTCCTAGGATGATACAATCCCTCTTCATTCTTGAGGACCGAGGTCACCGAATCACTTTTGGGGTAGATGCCCAGGGATGATACAATCCCACTTCATTCTCGAAGACCGAGGTCTTTGGATCACTTTAGGGAAAGTGTCCAGGGATGATACAATCCCACTGCAACATCACTACTCCCCCTTTCGGGGAAGGTCTTTCTGAACCATACCAAGCTTGTCTCGAAAGTGTTCGAACTTTACCCAAGACAGAGGCTTTGTCAGTGCATCATCATCTAAACCATCTTCATCTACATCTTCAGTATGTGAATACTGAACTATCATCAGGTCACCATCATCTGCATCTACAGTATGTAAATACTGAAACATCATCTATATCTTCAGTATGGGAATACTGAAATCATCATCATCTATATTCAGTATAGAAATACTGAATCACCGTCATCTGTATCTACAATATGTAAATACTGAAACATCATCATCTGCATCTTTATCTTGAATGTAGAGATACCATATTTCTATGTGTTACGACGGAACACAGGGTTCTCTATTATCACAACTCTCGTTATCACATAGAATCAATGTAGTATCCATCTTTAGTTCAAAGAGACCTGATATTAGCTTCCGAAGCCATATGGATTCACAACTTAGCAGAGCAATCTGCTATGTATTCTGCTTCAGCCATGCTACGAGAAACACTGGACTATTTCTTGCTAAACCATGAACTCATAGTAGACCCCAAACAAAAGCATCTAGCTAATTTTCTTTTCCTGTCTGAGATACTTCCATCCCAATCTGCATCTGTGTAGCCATACAATCTATACTTATGGCCACCATCATAATATAAACCAAAGTCTATAGTCCCTTTCAGATATCTCATCACATGTTTTGCAATTACTAGGTGAACCCGTCTTGGTTGAACAAGATATTGACTTAAGGTGTTCACAACAAAACAAATGTCTGGTCTTGTATTTGTTAAGTACATCAATTACCCAATGACCTGTCTGTAATGAGTCATATCCACTAACTCTGATGAGTCATCAGCTAATAGCTTCAGGTTGGAGTCCATGGGTGTGGCCATGACTTTGCATTCCAACATATTGAATCTCTTCAATATCTCTACCGCATACTTTCCCTGGTTAAGAAAGATTTCTTCTGAATTTTGCCATACTTCCAGACCTAGGAAATAATGCATTAACCCAAGGTCTTTCATCTCAAATTCTTCTGCTAGTTTCTTCTTGCTTTCCATGACCTGTTTCTCATTTCCTGTTAAGGATAAGTCATCCACATATAATAACAGGATGACAAGTTCATCTTCTACAACCTTGAGATAAAGGTTAGGATCATCTTTACCCTTGGTAAATCCCATGCTCGACAAGAAACTATCTATTCTTCCATACCAAGCTCTGGGAGCTTGCTTCAGGCCATAGAGGGCCTTCTTCAACTTGCATACATGATTCCGTCTTGCTTCAACTTCAAATCCTCGTGACTATTCGATGTAAAACTCTTTCTCAATCATACCATTAAGGAAGGCTTGTCTTTACTTCACCATGGAAGAAACTACCATGATAGTTCTGAAGGAAGTGTACCTTGCTTCCTGGAGTAAGTGTCTCTTCAAAATTAATTCCCTCTTTCTGAAAGAAAATTCTGGCCACAAATCTTGCTTTATACTTCTCGATACTTCCATCAGCTGTATATCCATTTGGAAGATACAATACTCTTTCCTTCTGGTTTGGGAACTATATCCCGTACATCATTCTAGTATTATTTCATCATGATATCTTTCATGAGTTCGTCTTGTCAGATCATCAACATATCCTAGTCTTCTGCATTCAACTTTGAAGGTTGGAACCCACTTTACTCTTGGTAAAGTCTCGATCCATCAAGAACCTGTCCATCATGTCGTACTGTGTCGAACTCAGATATCTTCTGTAGTCACTCCCCCTGAAGTGGAGTATTATCTTCCTTCTTCATTTTGTATAGGTGGATATATACTGGTCGATAGAGTATGTCATGTCATAGTCTATTCTTTCTGAGGCAAATCACGAACCGTTCTTTGTACACTTGTTCTTGTAGATCCATATGGAGGATACTATGTACTTCCCTTTATGTCTCGAAATCATATCGTATACATCATTCCCCATGATCAACTGTTATTCTTTGATCATAGTTTCTTTCATAGCATTCTTTTCTTCATCTTGAGTTATCTCTCATACCCATGGTGGTCTTCCTCCTTTGAGGTGGATCTACTGCTCTCTGAAGCTCTTTCTTCCATCACGGTGTCTCTGACCCTGTGAGCTTCAGATTCATGTTTATTGAATTGTCATCACTTGTTCTTCGGAACAAGTCTCGTCCTTCTTTTCTTGTAGGAGGTTGTACAGGACCTTTCCTACAATTCAAATGCACCAGTTGCATGGTTATAACTATTTCATAAAACATATGCATAACGACAAATTCTTATGCATCATGCAACTATTTAGCCAATACAACATTCATCCATATCTCACAGAAACTTTCTAGATGCCTTCCATCTCTACCATGACATCATTGAGATTGTGCACTAATCCAATATGTCAGCAAAGAGGTTTGATAAGTAGCACTGGAAAGTTGTATAGTGCCATGAGCTACTTACCCATCACATGCATATTAGTAGTATTAATGTAAACAATCTATCATGCATAACACATCAACTGAATACAATCAAATGTATAACAAAACAATATCATGAAATGGCAATTAAATACTTATCTTTTATTTGTTTCGTGGGTAGACTCCATCTTGATCATTCTGCTTTATCATATTCTTCATTCATGAAATCATCATTTCTTATCCAAATGATAAGATGAATAAGAGGTTCTTCAAGAATTGAGTTTTTCATATTCCTCATCGCTTGAGGGATCTTCTTTGAATGGTGAGAGCTTGATCTTCAATTGCTCCCATCTTCTTCTTCTCTTCTTATGAGCTGAAAGTAATCACTTACTTCTGGCATACATTCTTCGCATGAATGAATCCCATGATCATGGGAGGCCATTCAAGGTGGCTATCACCACTTCTGCATTCTTTGCTTCTTCTTCTACCGCTTCAAGATGTTATGCATTCTGGATCTTCACATTCTTCAACTGTTTTCTCAAATCCATCTTCTGAATTATGTTCTTATCTTCAAATAGCGTGATCAAGGAATCAAACATCTTCGGTATTTTTAGGGAAGACACTTGTGGTACAAGTTGATCCGTGATTGAATCAACAATGATCTTCTTAGCCTTGATCAAGTTCTTCTTGTGTAAGGCTTTGAGGCTCATCTCCCTTTAGAACTGGAACCTCTCTACTCATGTAGGTGTCCAATTCATTTTCTTCACAAAGATCAAATACTTCCATGCTTGGAGGTTTTTCAAGCTTATCATCAAGCTGATGTGATAGATCACTTTGAAATGAGAACCTCAAATGCAAATAGCAAAAGATTAGATCTTACTGATTTGAGGTGTTCATCCTGCTTCCGGAGCTGGCTGATCTAGGGTTTGTCAGAGAAACCCTAATTTTCAAAACTTGGAATCTTTCAGATATGATTGTATAGAAATAAATATCTCTTAAAATGGAGCTGTCCAATGTACTCCTTTTCTGAAAACAGTGGAGGGAAGCTCCCAGAACAAGAAGCCCTAGTTTTCCAATTTCTTCTGCAGAAATGCTTGTTATTGTTTCTGTGATATCTCTGAAATTACTACTCCTCTGTGTCTGAAATTTCTCACTGAGGTAACCTCGCATGTCCCTGATCCAACACAATAGGTTTAATCAGAATGGGTTTCTCCAATTAGTATTTATGATCATTTTCCCAAGGTGACCTGTTACAGGACTGTTCAGAATAGTGAAGTTGTACGGAATTCCACATGTCACTGGTTCATCTTCAGGTTCTAAAATTTGGACCATAGAAAGTAAAGTCTGTTCTATTTCTGGAACATCTTCAATAATTCCATTTGGACCTCTGTAGCCCATGCTACAGTAATTCTCCCCAGGTGTCCTGTTTAGGGATGAATTCTGGAAGAGGCTGGAACCCCAACTTGGAGGGGTCATATCTCCCAGAATATAGAGAATATGAGGCTGAATTTTGGACACAGTGTAAATCAGGATTTTATATTCGGCCTCTACAATTTTAAACTCCTGAACCTTTTCCAATATCAGGATATAGCGAATGTACCAAAACTTAGCATTTTTAGTATTTAGGATTTTTCCAGGTCGGGGTCAAACTAGGGTTTGACTTTCCCGGAGTTTCACCCAACCAGATTTCTTGATCCAGGTCTCTAAACTTCGATTTTGATGAGGAAAAAAATCCTATGCTGGGCTCACTAAAAAATTCTTCTTCTGTAGAAAGCCCTAATTTTCCGCACCAAAACTGAAAATGCTTGGAATCGAATTCTGCTTTGACAGAAAGATGCGCCCTTCAATGGAGAGTCAATCTAGCCTTCTTTTGCTGATCAGTCATGGATAGAAACCCAAAAAATAAGAAGCCCTAGATTATATAGCTGCATAATGTCTTCTTTCAGGGTGGCTCTGATACCATGTTAAATTTTCATATGCTTAGCTAAGACATCAATATTTCATTTCATTTCATTTTTCATAACAAAAGCATATAAACAGGATCACTGAAAGATAGACAAGCACAAACATACAAAAGGAACACAAAGATTTATCCTGGGAAAACCATAAAGGGAAAAACCCAGCAAAAGCTTCCTCAATATAGATGCCCAAAAAAGATAAAAGATAAAACCAGCAAGGAGATCAAAGCCTGATCCTCCTCCTTCTCCAGCTACTTCTCTTCTCCACTAATGCGCTACACAAGTGAGAGTGTGTGTCATAAATGAGGAGCACTACACCTCTATTTATATTCATACGTTCACTTAAGTTAACTCATCTGTCATGTAGGCTTGAGTTAAACATGTAGGCTCAAGTAACCACACTGGGGTGCTAATGACCCACCTTTACAATTAGAGGGGATTGCCTCATGACTCTTATTAGTTCTTCCAATTAGGAGCATCGGGGTACAAAGTAATACAAGTGGTTCTCCCGGTAGGACCATCGGGGACCACAAAGAAATACATATAGGATATTCTTTGAAGTTACAATATTTCAACAATTATTGGGTATTTTTTACTGATTTCAGTTGGAAATGGTGTGTTTTATTATTTCCCATCTTCTCGTACATATGGTTCTTCCATTTGGGTTCAAAATACTACTGTTTTTTGTGTGTAGGTTACCATAGAGACCATGCCATACCTCTAATCCTGGATAGTGTTGTTGAGTAGTTTGCACTAAAAAATGCATATGGTAGAGAAACAAAGGTGTTTTTACAAAAATGTGAGAAGATATTAAAATTAAATTACATAAAATAACTATATTGGTGATTGCTAGTGTTTCTTTATTGTGGAATATTTTTAAATTTTTTTTGGTTAAGGTGGTGGGAATATGTTGTGTACCTAAGACTATATTCTTCATGATGCATATGTGAATAAGTATATGTTCATAATTTTTTTTAATACAGATCATGATATTTGTGCATTTTTATTCAAAATGAAATACTTCAAATAAGTTGAATAAAATATCCTTCAAAATATTTTCAGTTTCATTGCTATTTAAACCATATTACATCATGGTTACTAGTTTTTAGAAAAATATTCCAAGGCACGTGTCATATATGAAAATGTTCATCATTGTCATCGCCTTCATCATCATCAGTATAATCAATATTATCACATCTTCATCATCATTACTACCATTTAGAGTTTGATATGGTACATTCAACTAGCATAAGTATAGAGTACCATGTTTTATATATTACTTGGAAATAAATTGAAAATTTTATTTAAGATATAATTTCCTTTACTGATGAATTATTCCATTTATCAATGTTCCTAGATTTTTTTTTCAATGTGGTTCACGCGCCAGCTTGACCGACGGGCTACATCCATGGAATAATTTCTGGCGGACCCACCCGAAGGGGCCTCACACCCGCGGCCTCTGCGTGCCTAACCCCAAGAGAGTCGATGAGAATGGATCCCGCGACCTCACATGCTGGGAGGCCTAACTACGAGTACTCGACTGATTGAGCTAACTCCTAGCTTTGATTGCAAACTAATAGTGTATTTTTGTGCTCATTATTCATCTATCTAACATGATTCCACCTAATCTATCGATACCAAATTGGGTTTGTGCCCCAAGTTCCTATCATAGGAACATTTGGAGCACCTAGATATATTTAGGCCATAATTGTCAAGTTTATAAAAACAAATATATTAGGAAGAAAATCAAAACCATATTTAAAGACATGAATGTGCAAATATGAAAAAAGAGGCAATAAAAACCCTAGTAAAAAAGTGAACAAGTGTCATTAAATATCTCACTATGAAATTATGTTTAAATCTTACAACACAACTAAGATTAATGCATAGGTGATCAATGATCACGTCAATTAATGGTGATGATTAATATGAAGATGATGTTGATGATGGTGGAGATGATGATGATTATGACAATGGTGACATAAACTTTGAAAATAACAAAACATAATATTTTTGAGAGGATGGAATAGGATGGGAAAATCCATTTATATGTTGATTTTTCCTGGAACCTTTAATATCTCATAGTTTTTTATAATTTTAAAATATTTTTCTTATCCTATGCTTATATCATATATACCATTTTCATGAAATGTAATGTTTATGTCATCATCAAAATAATGAATTTATTTCCATTGTCATACTATACAACAAAAAGGGGAGTAGATTATAATACATTCCTTTTTAAGAGGTGATCATAAGGTGAAAAGAGAAAGTTATGATGAAGATGTTGATATTGTATGTGATTGTATAATGAAGAACAATTATGATCATCATCATCATAATTATTACATTCAATGTTGTTGTCATTTATCCCTTGAGAAATTGGTCCTCTTAACCTTGCGTATTACTAGTCGATGAAGGCATACCAGGAGGAATTAGATATTAATCTATGATGGATTCCAAGTTCCAAACTGTATTTGAAATATCTTGACAAGTTAATGTATTCAACACCCCCAATGAACTATTGTGATATATATTTTTTCCAATTACAATTGTAAATATATGTTTCTCATTAAAAGGGTTATGAGTCATAGTGGATATGGTTCAATATTTTTAATGGGTTAATTTGTTTAGGATAATAGTGGTCAGAGTTAAATGTGTGTTGTGGGACAATTTTGTAAGGGATCATACTATTTTTAGGATCTTAATTATGACACCATAGAGGTTACTAGTTAAGGTTTGTGAAGGGTTCTAAGGTAGGTCGAGCTCAAAATAATCAAAGGTAAATGTATGTTAATTAGTATTTTATGGGTGTGCTAAGGTCAAAATAGTTTATTAAAGCGTGTTAATGGGTTATTAAGTTAGCCATCATAGCATGTTTGGGATCATAGTGGTTATGGCTTACAATGTACTAGCATTTTATAAGTTTGTTTAGGGATAAAGTGTGTGAAGGGGTGATTATGTCAAGGATCATAGTGGATGGAGGTAAAAGTGTGTCTAGGGTCATAAGGTTAAGGATCGTGGTGTTTTCTTGTTAATATTACAATCATGAACACATTATATTGGTCCTTGTATACATACATACATACACATACACATACACATACACATACACATACACATACACATACACATACACACACACATACACACACACACACACACACACACACACACACATATATATATATATATATATATATATATATATATATACATACATACATACATACATACATACATACATACATACATATATGGGAGGTGAAACCCAAAGGTGTATCTAAACCCCAATGAAAATTGAATTAGCAATGAAACCTCAGTGATTTGCAAAATAATTTTTAAATTTGTCAAATTGAAACAAGTTAGGGATTGGTACTCACATATTTGGGAGGAATTGGATCCTCTTACAGTTTCTCTACTTGGCCTCCCTCTCCCCTGCCATAGTTTAACTCTGTTGGGCCTTAGTATCCGCTAGTCCAAATCACCTCTCCCACTTCTTGCTCATCGAGTAGCTAGTTGTCTCAAATCGTCAATGGTTGAGTTGATTTTTATTGAGCCATAAATCTTGCTTGTTTGTTGCTCCTGTATCGCACTCTAAGATGGGTTAAATAGAATTCAAAAGAAATTTGGGTCAATGGGAAAATTTCAATGGATGGGGATATTCAATGAAGAATATCTACCTTTAAGTAGCTTGCTCAGAACACTGGTCACTGATACGAGTACACGACGAGATGTTGCATAGGAAGAAGTGTGGGTGCAAGAGTTTTCACTGGTCACTGATACTCCACATGAACTCCACCACTCCACCAATAAATGGAATGTTGCAGAGGAATACGAGTGGGCGCATGCAAAAATTTGAAATTTGAGTTAAATTTTGTCTATTTGATTTTTATGTATTTTTTTATTTTGTGTGTGTGTGTTTAAAATTATATATATGTTAACCATTATGAACATAGATGTTGGATGACCCGACTTGACAAAATTGTATCCTAACACATTTTAAACCCAAACCCAATAACACCCTAATACACTATAATACCTATCCATTTTTATTGTAAACACACTATAATTTCTTACACCCCAACCTGCTAGCACACCGTAAACCCTAGCCACTATGATCCCTAACCCTTATCATCCCTAACAAAATAATTCACCATAAAATTTTCCCCCAAGAATGCTAACACCCTAACCACTATGACACCTACTCCCTATGAGCCATGAAAAAATAATCCCTTAACACATTTTGACCACAAAAAAACTAAAATCTTAATATATTGTACCCAATGTCCATAATTCCCTTGGAGACACAATGTCGCATAAAAGCTTACTAAGTTGGTTTCCCTGATATAGTGCTTACTACCCTAGTAATTTTAACTTAAACAAATAAAAAACAACAGGTATAGGGAGCTATGTATGTATGTATGTATGTATGTATGTATGTGTATATATATATGTATGTATATATATGTATATATATATATATGTATATATATAT